>JAYEVI010000474.1:0-201784 GCA_036346575.1 Dendrocalamus sinicus | reverse complement strand
ATATCACTCAAGTGTACACATGCGTAGTCGATCCGGTTCTACTGATCTGGCCCAGTCTTCTTTCCTTCGGTGCCATTGATTTTTTTAAAACAAGGACAAGGAGTTTTGCCTCATTTCAGTGATAGACGGAGGAAATATAACACCTTTGCGTTAAAAAAAAAAACAACACCAACAAAAATGGTAGAGACACCACTTAAGCACCGAAACTTCAGCGCCATTGGTGCCCATATGTTCTCGTAGTAATGAACAGGACTTAGATCTGTGCATATTAATTTCTGCTTCTGATTTTGTTTTTAGAAGTAGATGCCAATACAAATGCTCTAACTTCTATAAGCCACTACTATTCATTAGCATCTACTTTTCGTTTTACATAGTGTAACATATTCGTATTTTATTATATCATAATTAATGTAAGTCGCATACGTCCAAATGTTGTAATGTCTTACATTGCACTGTCTTTCTTTATATCACTATTTATCAACCACTACTATTTATCAACCGCTCCTACTAGCCACAATTATTTATCAACTGTAGTAAAAAACCATCAGTAAAAATTAATAGGAAGAGACCCTTAAGATACTGGCTCCAATAAAGGTACTCAGACTCTCTCTCTCTGGTGTTATGTTAGGACCTAGTATTATTAATTTGTCGACAGACAAAAATGGGAAGCATGAAACCCCAAGAGAACAAGTTAACAACAACCTGTCATGGTCAACTAGCTCGCTAGCTAGGTCAGCAGCTATCCATGTGTGTTCACAGAGAACTTGTTGCCGCAGGCAGGATGCACGCATTCATGCCACTGTCACAGCAGCACTGGCCTTTTCTTGCACCATGCATGCAGGCCGGCCGGCGGCCGGTGGTCGCACTGCACAGTGATCTGCCTCGAGTGTCGGCCTGTCACCCACGCCGCCTCTGTCGGCCGGCCTATCTAGCTAACTAACAGCACTGGACCATTTCTTCTTGTCAATTCGACCAACAACATATATACCCACGCATGATCGATCGATCATCTCGCATGTGATCTCTAGTTATTCCTGGCCGACGCACGGCCGCCAGCCGGCCGGCGAAAAACCCAATTCCCAAGGCCTTACATATATGCGTAGGATCCATGGCTAGCTTGCAAGTTAATTGCTCGCTTAAGCATGCAGTGGCCGAGCATAAGCAGCATGCATGCTCGGCTAAGTAACCACCTGCACAGAGATTAGCACGTTGACGCACACATTGTGTAGTGAGTGAGCCTGTACATGCCTCCCAAAATGACTATTGTAGGGTCGGTGCGGTGTGTCAAGATGGATGAATGCCTCTTTTAAACTCTTTTCCTAAGTATCAGTAACACTACACAACGAAAACATAAATTTACAAATTTACCAAAGCCAAAATCTAGAGATCACAAAGATCGTCCGAAACTCTGTATCAGCCGGTCTGACCACCGGCCAACAAGCGGTTTGACCATTGGCTAGACTAATTGAGCCTGACCGATGGCCAGTCTGACCGCTGGGGTCCTTACGGTCCGACCATTCACCAAGAAATAGTGTAGACAACACTACAGACTATAAAAAAGGGTCAACTCTCAAACCACTGATATAAATATAGTGAAACTTAACACAAATCCTTCATAGGATACTAGAAACCTATTCCAATCATAGATTGTGAAGATCGATGGAAAAGCTCCAACATTTATCCAAAACAAAAAGGTTACACCAAAATTAGGTAAAAGAGAAAATCTTGATCTACTCTTCCTCGTGAGTCCTAGATGGTCTAGATGACCTTGAATGTATTCTTACATATCATAGTAAGCTAGATCATATTACGAGTTTAAGCTAAAACCCTCAAATCACCTCTTTCTTGAGGAAAATTGAGTAAACATAAGAACTTCTTCTAGATTCTGTCTAGATAGATGGAATCTGATCAATAAGAGATATCTCCACTTCTTACACGTCCTTGGCACTAGGGAAGATCAAGAAGAGATAAATCCAAACAAGAAATGCAAGTAAATCAAAAGCACAATGAATGATCTACAACACAACATACTTGAGAAAACTTTGGATGTTAATTTAACTTGGAGATGAATATTTTATAGCCACTCCCTCATGATGGCGAGCTCTAACACTAGAACGTGCACGCACACACACACATAAGGTTACAACACAAGGAAATCCTAACCCTATTCTTTCCAATCCCCATCTCTCTCTTCACACACAAAACTTATATAGTGGATGCCCTCACCTCCTATTTAATCCTAACAACCAACTACTCTTTAGTGGATCACACCACTCACAAATGGAGAAACCCGACAACCTACACACAAGCGAGTTTTACAAACATTTACACGCTTTTGAAGTGTGACTTACATGGCTCCAAAGCCCGATAACACATTTCATCCTCAAAGACGTGACCTAAATCATTTAGGCCAACATCGCGGTATTGCAAATCACCACTCCACCTGTATTGGATAATTTCGTAATTGCCATCCACGGTCTTCACGAATATGTGATGCCCAATGCCTCCTTGCCAAGATCGTGCGCTGCACCAAGGTCATTACCACTTGAAATGCCATAGTCCAATTGGAACACCACATCACATCATAGTCTCGTAATGCCCGATTACTTGCGTCAAGATTATCGCTTGCACCAAGGAACGTCACCACTTGAAACACACACATCCAATTGACACACCGCATACACGCAATTACCTCTTCACGATTGTTGTCTTTCTCCGGTGCTTCTCAGCTTGAGATGATGCTTCACCCGGACTTAGCAATACGCCATAGCCTTAGGACCCTTCTGTAGCCTCGATCTTGCTCTTTCGATGCGATAGTCATCAAGCACATGCACACAAAAGACCAAGCAATTGATTTGAGCACAAATAACATGCAATTAGCTCTCATTATCACAACATATGTATGTACACACCATGACTCACACTTGTATGGACTTCGCCATGACTCACACTCAAAACCAACTTAACTCGGCCAAAATACCACAGGCTAGTCGACCATGGCCGTCAAACCGCTTAGACCATCAAGCACACTCGATCAAACCGTCATACAATGTGCGGTCCGACCGATCTCAAAACCTTCGCGCAACACAATACGAGAAAATATCCGTATCGAGAACACGCACGCAATTAGAAAAGGGGATATGTGAAAATAGGATGCTTTGAAATTTTTGAGAGGAGTTGTTTCTGAAACAAGTCATACATGAGAAGTTGAGGATTGGTTGAAGCGTGCGCATTAAAAGAGTGCGTGGGAGAGAAGGAACCAAAACCTAGAAACCCTAACTATCTTTTCTTTATTTTCCTCTGTCGTAGAAGTGTGTTTTCTCCACGCGCAGAGAATTTCCATCACTCCTCACCGATCACCATGATCGCCACGCCATCTCATGCCATCGCCGCACGCATTGCGCTTGCCATCTCTCGGTGCATTGATGCATCCCCACTTCAGCCCGCTTCGCTCGCGCGCACGCTAGTCCGCCTACCCGCATCATTGCATGCTGCGTTGGCTGCCACCATACACCCAGACCACTAGTGTCACTTTGCATGCCATCCATCAATGGCTGCATGCTTTCTCGTCGCGCAATGTCAAGCAGTCCACAACCTACTGCAAGTCGATGCCCGCATGCAAGTGCATGGATGTAGTTGATGCTTGCATCCATGTTTAGAGCTGGGTTTGCGTGACTAGAAGTGTTTGCGCGACTAGATAATTGGTTGTCGTGCATCTTTGCATAGTGCCGACTAGTTGCTGCGATCGTGTTTTGCATGCAACGTCTTTAGAGACTGTTGTGTGGCGTGTCTTGCTTTGGAAGGAGTCGAGAATGGGGATGGCAATCGAGCGCGGCAGTGCAGGTAGTACTCATCCATATCCATACTGCGATCGATTTATGCCCACGGGCATACCCACGGGCGATGGGTGAAGAACCTTGTCCATACCGTTGCCGTGGTCATGCCCGTTTACCCACGAACCGAGTCACCATCGAGAGTTGAACTAATGACAGTACATATAAGCGGTTCTTTGTTGCTAGGAAATATAATAGCTATCAAAAAGTTTATAACAATCAATAGCAATTAGAGATATGCAAAAGTTTATAACAATTAATAGCAATTATAAATATTGCTATGGCTGCATCACTGTCAATCTATATTGTGCGTAAACGGACGAGGCAGTGCAGTAGAGCTTATCCATACCCGTGCCCGTTTACGATGGATAGAATATTCCCCATTTCCATACCCGTGGGTAAAGAAAATATCCATATCGGCTTCATTAGGTATTTACCCACGATATCTGGTGCAGCACAATTGCCATCCCTAGTTGAGAAGGAAGGAGCAAAGCGAGAAGGAAGAAGAAAGGAAGTATAGCGGGGGAAATTTAGGACGGAGAAAGAGAAGCGTGAGGAAGAGTTCACAAATTTTGGCGTATCTCATTGAGGTAATGATCTAAATTTCTTCTCTAGTTATATCGATTTTATTAGAGATTAGAGAGATTGTAGCAAGTTTTGCGTTGGGGGTATGATTAGTAGGTGGGTTTGTCTGTCTTATGTTCAAGCTGTGATTTTGGTTATTGTGTGGGCTAAATGTGGGAATGTCATCTACTAGATAACTGTCGAAATTTTGATATCTTTCTCGTAGAATTTTTATTCATATTGGTTAGATGAGTAGGTTTCGCTATATGGTAAATTTGTCGTTTCTTGGTAACATGTATTAATCTGTAGATTAAAAATAATTGAAACAATAATATGAGGATTTGGTCTATCTGAAAAAGTAGGTAATTTTGTAAGGATTCCAGAGAGTCCAAGAACATGATTTCGGACAGTAGAATAGAAAATATGAATTTTGGAAGAGTGCTGTTTAGAACTAGGATTGCTACTAGACAAAGTCATGGGAAATAATTAATTCGACAATGTTAATGACAAAATTGAGTTTTGGTCATAACTAGAAAGTGATACATAATTTTGTGTAGTTTCTGCAAATGTCATAGTTCATGGTATTTGACTAAGTATTATAAAAGATATGATAATAATAAGTTTGCTATCCAGAAAATGACAAAACGCTTCTGGGTTAAAAATAGTGGGTTATATGATTTAATCTTGACATGTGGCCAACTAAATAATTATGGAAAAAATTTATGTAGATTCCAGAATCGTAATATTTGCTATGATAGGACCTGTGAGGTAAAAATTATGATATTTTTAGTACTGGGACATTAGGGTTGACTGTTGGTTAACAAGGAAGAATGGTGGATTTGGGGCACGTATAGGAGCGTTGTCATTTATTTATTGCCTTTTTCATGCTATGGTTTGTATTAAGAATGAGTACTTATTGTAGAAATAATACCGTCGGTTATATTGCCATCTCCTAATCACACCGACCGTTGCAACTAAAGAGACAAGTGCTTAATAGAATGATAGCTGATAATTAATAATTGCTCACTATTATTGAATTATTCATGTCATGCAATAATTTTGATTATCTTTTGTTCAGTATGATATTAATTTGATGATAATTGTGATATATGATAAAATGATGAAAAATGACATTCATGACATGACATATGCATTACAAACCAGGGCAGTGAGAAAGTCAATAGCTATGAGTAAAGCTATTTGACTATTCCAACATGCTCTTTTGGAAAGACCTACTTCGGTAGACATCTCCATAGGATGGAGGAAAAGACCTACTTCAATAAGCACCTCCACAACATGAAGCTAGAGGGTGACATTGACGGTGTACCCTCAGATATACTTACACTACTACAAAAAAATGGTATACTAGATGCCTCATCATAGATGGTTTCCTCGAACTGTCTATAATTATCACAGATGGTTTTACAAGCGTGCTTCGTGTACCATCTATGATACCCTACTATCACAGACAATTCTTGTTAATAAGCGTCTATGATATTTCACAGATGATTATTAATACGAACCGTTTGTGATAATTAAGACATCATAGATGGTTTTTAATTAGGACCGTATGTGATAGTTCATAGATGGTCATTAATATAAACTGTCTGTGGTTGTTGTGTATCACAGATGGCTTGTGGTTGGACCGTCTGTGATATGCTTCCTCGCCCTGATGCGCGCCTTCGATAGTTTCAGCTCCCGATCGTTTGGCTCCCGGATCGTCTCTTCGTCTTATGAGCGGATGTATTCCTTTGTTTAAAAATGATCATCTATCACGGAGATTAATCTGTACGAGCACCTCGCCGCCAACTATCTTCCGTATCTTTCTTGTCTCTTAAGCACAAATAAATGGCTCATTATGTTTCCTTATCACCGGCATTGATGGCCAACTGGCTATCTGGGCGAGCACCTCATCGGCCATATGCGGCGGATGTTGCTTGGGAAGGATCGTGTGCCATGATGTCCTCCTCCTATGTCCAACAATTTGCCATAGTAGTTGAAGGCCATCTTTTGCCATCTTGACATCCTCCTCCACCGCGTCTTTTAGTTGGTCTCCCGCTTTCAGTGAGCTAACCTCGCCATCGACGTGGTCCTCCACAACGACGTTGCATGTCTCCAAGAGCTTTGCTGTCGCTTGGAGTGCTTAGTCGAGGTGACGGGCGACTGAGTCAACCTTGCCACGACCCCTCAAGAAAGGGAAGAGAACCTATGGGCTCAATTCAACTTCTTGTTTAGTTGGAGGGTGTTTCAGGAGACACTCAAGCAGCGCATCGGCGGTGGATGCATTTTGTAATGATCGGCTGTCCGATGCCAACCACGTCACTTACGAAGTTTTGAAGGCGAGATTGCATGCCACATTCGACACTAGAAAAACATCGAAGCTATTAGGTTTCTACTTTTTATTATCATTTGTAAGCATTGGCGATGCTATTTGGGCACTATATATATGTAAAATCAACGATTGAATTTGCATTTACTCTATTTTATATATGTAAACAGTCTCGGTATAACGACATGACGGCATTATCGGCCGGTAAAAGCAACTAAATAATACATATTTACTCTGAGTCATTACTGAATTTGCATGTGTATATAATTTAGATTTTAGAACCATATTTATCACAGACGATTATTAATACAAACCATATGTGATAAGTAATTATCACGACGGTTTGTAATAATAACCATCTGTGAAATCTCCATTATCATAGACGTTTCTTATTAAGAATTGCATGAATTATCACGCACAACAGCAGTTATTAATGAGAACATTCTATGATAGTGCAAGACCACTGACGGTTTGCGGTTGGACATATCTAGGATACGCCTTATATTAAATGGCTAGCCATCGAGGTCCTGACAAATGTGTCTTTATTGTACTGCATTGAAGGAAGTGGTCTATTTTGGGGAGTTTTGTGAAAATATACCGCTTGCAGATCTAGCTCTTGTAGATCTATTTGTTCTTAGTGATTAGAGCTTAATACATATTTGCTTCTAATTATATGCCTTGTAATAAAGAGAGGTGATAACTAGGTTAGATCTAGCTTAATTGGTAGTTTGTTCCAGTTTAAGAATGAGTCACTACTTCTAGTTTACTTTAATATATTCTTGCTTGATATATATATTGCTTTTATGAATAGTACATAGTTAGCTATTTAATTTAGATATGGATAATTTATTATAAGGTGAATATCAATTATGTGCAAGTTGTGTGCAAGGTGAATATCAATTATGGATAATTTATTATTTTGCCTCGAATCTGTCCAAAGCAAAACTACCAAATCTCTGAGCTTACACTAGACTCCACATGAACAACTTGTGTGAGCCACGATTACCTTTCCGCCCACCGTATATCAAGGTTTCGTACGAGGATGCAAACCAACAGCAACAGAGCATTCACCTGGCCGGTTTTGTGTTGAAAAACAAAATCAGGACAGCCAATTGGCAGTATTATAATTTCTGTCCATTCAGTTAGTACCATGATTGCAGCTCAAATCACGAACAAACTTAAGTCAGCTAGGTAGCTAGCTTAGGCCCTGTTTGGATCAGTTTCAGATTCTTAAAAACCAGCTATTACTTCTAGTTTTTAAAAACTGGTTTCTAAGCAAAAATTGATGGGGTGTTTGGATCCCCTAGTTTTTAAAAGCTGATTTCATTTATGATTGGTGCTAATAGACTATTATACCCTTACATTTATTGCTCTTGAACAGCACATTAAACAGCCATGCGTGGTCTTTAATGAGGGTAAATGGGTATTTGTGCCAAAAAAGCGCAAAAATTGGGTATCAACGACTTCTTGGTTTTTAAGAATCTGGGTAGGTAGATTTTAAAAACTGCCCCAAAAACTGATTTGTTTGGATCCCACCCAGTTTTCAAAAGCCAGATTCTTAAAATCTGGGTGGATCCAAACAGGCCCTTAGCTAGGCAGAGAGAGAGAGAGAGAGAGAGAGAGAGAGAGAGAGACTTTTTGCTCGCTGCAGCATAGATCCTGGTACAAAGTCGACGATTTATGCAGAGTTGTGCTACGCACCTTACGAACTGGTCCTAGGATTACGTTATTCTAGCAGGATGCATGCAGGGCTGCGGCATGTATGCATGCATGTATAGGAGTAGTACAAGGTTCTTTCATCCACATATGCGTGGACGCGTGGTGCTGCGTGCCCATGAGGTATCACTATCCATCGATCTATCCTGGATTCCGTTCGTCCGCGACTGACGCCAGCCGTTCATTGATGGATTCGTACGTGTGGTGCACAGATTTAGGGTCTGTTTAGTTCATAACCAAAGTTATCTAGCCATAAGTTAGGTGTGTCATAGTTTTTAGGTATTGTTTGGTTCATCGACGTGGCGTGGCATGCCACACTTTCTTGCACCGACCCCACACGTCATAAACTCGGTTTCTTGCCAAACTTTGCCACAGTGTGACTTGATTTTGTTAGCCACACTTTACGTGGCAGTACATATTGCCTAAGCTTAAACATGACAAGATTAGGCACTAACCAAACAGCCCTTAACCCACAAGCACATCGAAGCATGCAGACACCACGTAACCAAGGCACATGTATAACCGCTTAGTTTGCAAGCGAGCTAGCCTACATCGCACTATCGGTAGCATGCTCACGATACGTACCTATAGCCTTGGGTAGCTCAAAAATAGAGTAGCCATGCAGCGGGTAGCTCGTAGTTTTTATTTTTGACCGTGAGGTTCACTTCCTCTAGAAATCAAAATAAATAGTAAAATTTTTCTAAACAACTTTTCAAAGTCACTTTTCTAAAGAACTTTACGAGCATAAAATTATATACATCGTCCGCGTTGGTGTCTCTGTCCACCACTATCTCAAAAACATAGCTAAAAATTATCGATCCTGACTAAAAAACGGCATGACTATCGACCATAGCCCAAAAGGACAGAGATATCTTTTTTCAGTTTATGACTTATTTCAAATAAATAAATGGATGATTTCTCATCGTCTTTTAAAACGGCTTGTCGGATTGGTCTTTTCAAGTGGTTTATCGGTTTATTGACATTTAGTTCGTTCGCACAATCACTTTCGTTAGGATCAAAAGGTATTAACCGTAATTATAAATTATCAACCTCAGATAAAAAAGAATCCACCCATTAAATAGCACAGCGCAGCCACACAGTGCAGCCACTTGCCGCGCGGTTGGAGCAAAGGAGATCCACCAATCGATCGATCGCACCATGCAAAGTTGACGAGATTCCCCAGCGTGCGGCCGCATCCGGCAGCTGGTTTTGCTGCCCGCCCCTTTATGTGCCGCCCTGTTTTGCTCCGCGCGCGCCGTACGTCCCCGGATCCGCGGCGCGGCGGGGCCCCTACCGACGATTGCAAGGAAAACGACGGGAACATGCGCGGATGTTTCATGTCCTTAGATAAAGTTGTTCTAGCCAACCTTAGCTCTAATATCATATAAAGTTTTATACATCAACTATTTAGTTTTTGGTTAAAGTAGACCTTAGATAAAGTTTAGACTTTTGGTTTCTAAATTTCAGTTTTTTTAATCTTTTTTTGGTTTTTTTATCTTATTTCTTTGTATTATTCTAAAAGATAAAGAGATGTTTTTTATTTTTTATTCAGAAAAGTTAACTATTGCTACACTAAAAAGTGCTCATAGGAGTCATGATTTCACAATGTCTCAAATCCAAAACTAAGAGAATACCCCCGTGGGTCCCCACCGCCACTATTGCTACACTAAAAAGTGCTCATAGGAGTCATGATTTCACAATGTCTCGAATCCAAAACTAAGAGAATATCCCCGTGGGTCCCCACCGCCACGGGGAAATTGTCATCTATAGTGGTGTGCATCCACCTTGTACTCTAAAAAAGGAACCATCCCTAATCATCTTTTAGTAGTATAAACAGTGGACGAACCAACTAGCCTACGCTTTAACAAGGAAGTTACACAGTTTGAGAGGACCGGAATGAAAATTCTGTGAAAGACATAGTCAAAATATCATATTAAATGTGGAACAAGCAAACAGTTGATTCCTATCCCAGAAAAATCTGAATTGTATTGATCAGGCACACATAAATATATTATAATTAGACAAAAAATGTAACTGGGAAGGAAGAACCTGCTGACCATCCTTTGGACAGTCATCTGTACCAACTTCGATGTCCTCATACATTAGTCCAGAGTCCCGTGTTATGTAGTTGTCAGCTGTCACTACTTTGGCCTCAAAACCTGAAATGCATTTAATTGTGCCACGTTTACTTCTATTCCATATTCATATAGCAACCTCAACTTAAATGCTTGACAATATAATGATCAGTCGTTCTGCATAATGCAGAATTCATCAATGGTATATATCCACAAACATATCAATGTACGTACATTGAATTACCCTTCCATGTAAATTTATAGGATAATAGTTAAGAGAACAAAACAAATCTTATTTTCAAAGAGGTTAAATTTATCATTCAGTTTCCACATCAATGGTATATATCCACAAACATATCAATGTACGTACATTGAATTACCCTTCCATGTAAATTTATAGGATAATAGTTAAGAGAACAAAACAAATCTTATTTTCAAAGAGGTTAAATTTATCATTCAGTTTCCAAAATCAAATGTCTTTCGTATCCCTCAGAAGAACAATTGATTTGTTCTTGCAGATTATTCAGTTTTTTTGTTTAAAGAACGCTATACTTGTAACATAAAGTTATGTTGCAAGTAAGTTGTGATTCTTTTCTCAATTGAAAGTTTTTCTTTTCAGGTTATTTGTGGAATTGGAAGATACAAACTAAACAATAACAAAAATATTTCAGAATTTGCATCTTACTTGCAAATCAATTAGCCATAGCTTTGGAATCATATATAATCAAGTAAATTCAGTCACAACTTACAAACAATATCCAAAACGAATTGCTTTGTGAACACCAGGTATGTTATATGCACAAGAGAACAAAATGGCTGCAAGGCCTGA
The DNA here is from genome assembly GCA_036346575.1 of Dendrocalamus sinicus. NCBI lineage: Eukaryota > Viridiplantae > Streptophyta > Magnoliopsida > Poales > Poaceae > Dendrocalamus > Dendrocalamus sinicus. Next base: position 190,438 of record JAYEVI010000474.1, on the reverse strand, counting down.
ATTAGAAATTAGATCTATCACCTTTTGTCCTTCTCTAATGAAGTTTGGAAAAATCGTCATGTGCACAGTTGGCTTCCTGGAGGTGGGGGGCGCGGGAGAAGAGGAGGCAAGAGGCGGCACTGGAGAGGAGGAGGTGAGGGGTGGCGCTGGGCCTTGGAGGTGAGTGGCGCTGGAGAGGAGGAGGCGCCATTGAGGGTGGGCAGTGGAGGCGGGTACAACTGGATGGAAGGAGGTAGGGGCGGTGCTGGGCGACGGAGGGCGCGCTGGGCGGTGGAGGCGGCGGCGTTGGAGAGGAGGCAAGGCGGCGCCGTTGGAGAGAGGAGGAGGTGGGGGAAGCACTCAATTAGGGCTGCCTCCGTGTCGCCATCGCTTGGAGCTAGGCTGAGCCGGTGCGAATATGCCTCGAGCCTGATACTATATATTCAAAAAAATTTCTATATACATACTCAAAATCCCTACTACTATTTTCTCCAAGCCTTGGGCCGTTGCCTGACCGGCCCGTGGCCCATCTTCACCCTTGCTTTCAGCCCTTTAGAGCGGATCCATATCCATCAAAGAGCTCGTGTATTAACCTATTGAGGTCAAACCTATGATCTGCTCAATGTACTTCAACAATGGTAAAAAGAGGATATGTGATCGCGTGATGGTCAAACACTAGCTTACCTACATTTCATCTTTCGGTAGGGCCGGGCTGAGCTTGGGCTTATCCACGAGACTACAAGCCCGTCCCACCTTATTTCACCTCCATGTTTCACTTTCCACGGCACAAACAATAGCGCACGAATTTTAAGTGAAAAACCAAAGATAAGATAGGAAAGCCTCGCAAGCACAAGAAACAGCCTCATCCTAGGGCTTTTAAAAAAATAAGACTCGTTAACTATTCGAGTTCAGCTTAAACTCTAAATGAGCCGAGTTCGAACTTGATTTCGAACTCGCGAGCTTCAACGAACCGAACTCGAGTAGCTCGTTAGAGTTTGATTTGACCTTAAATATTGATGCATGTTGAATTATTTTTTACTGTTATCGAGTTTAATCTAACCGAGCTCAAGTTTTTCTTATTGTTCAAAATTAGTACATGTTAAATTTTTAATTATTATCAAGTTTATTCGAGCTGGGCTCAAACCTACATACAAACTTGGATCCTAACTCAGACTCGCTTGAGCTAGACTCGAGTTTTTACCGAACTCGAACTTAGAAGACCAGATTCACTCGAGATCCGTTCGTTTACAGCCCTACCTCACCGTCGACAGGGCTGAGGTGTCATGCGCACGTAGGCCCCATCCCGCGGGCCAGCACGTGCTCACGGGGAGCCACTGGCCCCGAGCTCGGCTGTGCTACGGCGGACGCGTCCAAGACATCGGCGGGGCCGTGCTCCCGGCCCCGCGCCGGATTCGCGTCGTCCCGTCGCCTCCTCCAACTATAAATGACGGGCTCCCACCACGCCCCGCCTCCACTCAAGCACCGATCATCTCTCCTCCTCCCTTGGCATTGATCGCTCGATTCTCTTCTCACTTCTAGGACTCGTGATTCGAAGCTTCTTGGGCTTGGGGTTCTTGGTTGATATCGGACGTAAATGGCGAAGCCGAGTGGTGGTGCCGGAGGTGGGCGTGGCGGTGGCGCCGGCGGGTGTTCCTGCCCGGGGACGCTGTTCCCTTACCCGCCGCCGCGCGCTGGGATCGCCGTGCGCCGGAAATGCCAGCTGCAGGTGGAGCCCGGCGCGGGGCTGCTCAACGGCTGGGTGGAGTCCATGCGGGCGTCGTCGCCCACCCACGCCAAGGCCGCTGAGGCCGTCGCCGCTGGCGTCGAAGACGAGCACGCCGCCTGGATGGTCCGTTCCCAGTGCATGCCGGTACTGTGGCGTCGATCAATAAAAGATCTCCACGTTCCTCGCCTTCTTGGCGCGCTGACATGGCACGAATCATTTGCACATGCGCGCGCGCAGGTAAAGCGTCCATCGGCGCTAGGCAACTTCGAGCAGGTCGTGGCGGCGTCCAAGGGGAAGCAGATCGTCATGTTCCTGGACTACGACGGCACCCTTTCTCCCATCGTTGGCGACCCCGACGCCGCCTTCATGAGCGAGACGGTGAGCTAGCTTGATTAGCGTAACACTCACTCTGAACCACACCTGTCCCGGCCCTGTTCACTCTGCTAGTCTGCTTATACACCTGCCACGAACCTCGGCTCACCGTTTTCCGACGATGAGCAGATGCGGATGGCCGTGCGCAGCGTCGCCAAGCACTTCCCGACGGCGATCGTGAGCGGCCGGTGCCGCGACAAGGTACACACCATACAGCATCAACCACACCCCCTTTGCCGTCACAAAACAGTACACGAAAGCTAACCAAGTTGGTGCCTTCGATTCTCCCCCAGGTGTTTGAGTTCGTGAAGCTGGCCGAGCTCTACTACGCCGGCAGCCACGGCATGGACATCAAGGGCCCGGCAAAATCCTCCTCCCGGCACGCGAAGGCCAAGGTGAATTAATCCTCGCTCTCATTACCATCGATCTCCAGTCCTATCACACAGCTCTGTTCCTACTCCCACCCCGTCACAAACTAAAGATACCCTCTCCTGGTTCGTGGCCTGCAGGCTAAAGGAGTTCTCTTCCAACCAGCAAGCGAGTTCCTGCCCATGATCGAACAGGTACCTTCTACCTTACACATCCAAACCCTTTTCTCCTCTTGTACTTAATTTCTCCTCTTGTACTTAATTTCTTCTTTTATAATAACCCATTCGCACAAGACTAAATCGTTTGTGATCAAGCTAGTAAATAGACGAACTGTTCTGATTAGTCATTGCTGTTGTTTCTCCATGGATGGTTAGGTGCATGAACGCCTGATGGAGAAGACGAGGTGCATACCTGGGGCCAAGGTGGAGAACAACAAGTTCTGCGTATCTGTCCACTTCAGATGCGTCGATGAAAAGGTAGGCGATGGAACGGAAACGGATGGCCAGCCCGATTGGCCGTCGCTTTCGCTTCCCATTTACAGCCTTTTTCACTAGTGTCGTTTTTAATTAACTAGTGTCACCAAAGCCTCCACCGCTGCCAGAACAAGCTAACCTGCGTCGTTGGTGGGGAGGAGCTAGCAAAGGCAGATCGATAATACGCCTATATGTCTTTGATTGATCAGACTTAAGCCTTTAATTAACTAACAACCCTTAAAGTAACCCTGATGAATTAACCTGAAACTTTGTTCGTTGATCCGAACGTTTTTGATTGTGCAGAGCTGGGGCGCGCTGGCTGAGACGGTGAGGGCCGTGCTGAGTGACTACCCGAAGCTGCGGCTGACGCAGGGGAGGATGGTGTTCGAGGTGCGGCCCACCATCAAGTGGGACAAGGGCAAGGCCCTCGAGTTCCTGCTCGAGTCGCTCGGTGAGTCGCCTTCCTCGAAGAAGAGAACTTGATAGCGTACGAAAACGACGACACCGGTTTCAGCGGCCGTCAGATCGTAAACTAGACTAGCCGTGCTGGTGATCATTTGGGCTTTTTTGTGTGGCTTATGGCTAAAAAGCACTGTAGCTGACTGAAAAAATAATGTAGCTGACAGAGCCTTATTTAGCATAATTAAACTTAAAAAATTTTAAAATATAAAAAATATGTTAGTCCATTACGTATAATACAAACACATATGGAAAAAAAGAACCGGAAAAAAAGCTCAACAAAAGTCAAAAGTTCAGAAAAAGACGAAATTTATGAATAGTGAAAAATAAGCCGGAAGTCAAAAGCTGAAGCCCAAAAGATCATTAATCTATCTATGTATGTGCTGATTGGGGGTTTGCATATTTGCGCTGTGCCGTAGGACTCGCTGACTGCAGCAATGTGCTGCCCGTTTACATCGGCGACGACCGCACCGATGAGGACGCTTTCAAGGTAAACACACATGTGATACGGTACATCGTCATGCATGCATGTCGTTTTGTCTTGTGCAGCGCGATAAAACATTTGCATAAGCCTGTGCGTGCATTGTCTAGTAGATAATTTACATAACCTAACGAGAACTTCCGAATTCACTTTTGACGCAGGTTTTGCGGCGGCGGGGGCAGGGCGTAGGGATCCTGGTGTCGAAGCACCCCAAGGAGACGAGCGCCTCCTACTCGCTCCAGGAGCCCACCGAGGTGAGCGCCGATGAGCAGAGCAGCCGAGCACACACACATGCACGCGCCGTAGTACGGCGCTAGCGTATGATATCACCGGCAACCCAGCGTCAACCGCCGGGTGGCGCCTTGTGCGCCCGTGCTTTTCCCCGGCCGGACCCCGGACGCTAATGGCTCGCTAGCGCCCGTCGCCCTCGCTAGCTCTGGACCACCGGGCCGGTGTGCCATATCGCCAGCGGCCTAGCCCCGCCGCCGTCCAATCAATCATCTGACGAGCATTACGACTCGTAGTAGATCGCTAGACGTGTATCATCGGTTGACGCTTACCTGCACGTTTTTGTTTGCGTCCGTGCGTGCGCAACAGGTGATGGAGTTCTTGCTGCGTCTCGTCGAGTGGAAGCGCCTCTCCGGGGCCCGGCTGAGGCTATGATCGACAAGACGTACGCATCGACACGTAGGAAACCGGCGGATTGGATAGAGCATAACAAAGGAAGTAGTATTTGTCCCGTAATTTTCTACGGTGGCCATTGCAGGAGATCAAAGAGCATGCATGGAAGGCTAGCTAGCTACCAGACCAGGTCCACCAGGAGGCATTGTTGTGTCGTATTATGTTGGGTTTTCCTCTCTCTCCTTTTTTTTGGGGGCTCCCTTGCTAGGGGATGTATGCATACCAAGCATGTAAATTATCTTGTTAATTATGTACAAGAGGAAAAGGAAATAATGAAGAGCAATGCAAGTAAATAGTACCCCCCAAAAAAACAAAGGGCTTCTTCTTCATCAACTTTTGTCAACTAATACTGCATTGCCTCTTACATGTGTTCCCTGCAATAATGTATTGGGCAAATATCATTTCGCTCGCTCACCGCTAGCTGCAGGTTTGTTTCATGAGAATCACCTGTGAATTTTGGTCAAATCTGGCACTATTGATTATATGAATATTAAATCTAGCCTCCAAATCACCGCGATTCCTTTTGTAACCCCTTTCCCGACGGCGGCACTATAAAAGCGCGACACGTGTTAATCATGCTGCCGGGGAGCGCACGATAGCGAGATTATGCGGTCCCCGATCGCACAATTTGTGCAAGATTTTTTGTTCGGTCACTCCCTGCGTTTGTTGGTGTAATAATCTCCCATGATAAATACAAATTTTCTATTTATTTATAGAAATGTATTTAAAATGTAATAATTTTTATATATAGAAATAAGGTTTAAAAATTATGATTTTCGTGTAGAGGCTTGTTTATTTGCTTGTGCAAATTTTTTGTAATTATAAACATTAATAATTTTCGTCTGTAATTTAGTTATGTGTAGAGTCTGCACGAATTTTGTAATATATAAAACAAGGTGTAAAATATTTTGCAAGCTCCTTACGCACTGCAGATAATACATGTAGGTCCTCGACTGCACGTCTTCCTCGCACTCGCTGATGGCGGCAGATAGTCGTGCGGTCCCCGACCGCATGTCTTCCTCGCTTCTGATGATCGTGCGGTCCCGACCGCACGACTCCATCTACAGTGCGTGCTACAGTAGTCATGTGGTCGGGGACCGCACAACTACGCTGTCATGCGCTGCCTGGCCGTACAATTAACACGTGTTGCGCTGCCATAATGCCGCGGTTGGGGGGGGGGGTAAAAATGGAATTACGGTGATGTAAGAGCTAAATTTAGCATTCGCGTGATCAACAGTGCCAGATTTGATCAAAATTCTGAAGCAATATAATACTGCTAGTGCATCTTAGCAACCTACCAAAGCACATAGGTGCATTCATATTGATTTTTGTTGATTATTTTTTGTTTTAACTTATAAATAGTAACAATATGTAGAGAAACTCATGTATGATTTTAACTAATATAAATAAAATCACTATAGTGTACTATAATCGATTAGTAGATCTAGTATTAAAAAGATATTTAATTTAAAAGTTAGGTAGTATAGAAAAAATTATTTATTATAGGAAGATGTTGAAGCCAAAATGAATAGGGCTTTTATTGTTAAAGCTGCTTGCAGCTAGAAGTTATTAGGACAGCTAGTACTCCGGCTCACATGACGGCAATACCACTGCTTTCCTTTCTGATGGATCCATCGTTGCTCGGTCTTCTTCCGGTGATTTGGATCTCTGAAGAAGCATCACCAGAGCTGTCTCTGTGTGTGGGTGAAGCTTTCACTATGAACAATCTTTATGTCACGACTGTCGGCGTTGACCGCTAGTTTGTTTGGATCGATAGCTTGACATGTTGCTTCACTATGAACAATCTTTATCACTGCTGGAGTGGGGCTACTCATCCAAAGGAGCACACGGTAACTGAGGCAGATTCATCCGAAGCAGCGCACAGTAACTTAAGCAATCAGTACTGCTTGCACTTGCAAACAAGAAGGTAGGTTGAAATGTGTTTGCCAAAGAACCATTTAATTCTGGAGCAACTGATCTGGTCACAGCTACAGATGTTTGATGGGGCCTATCATTGGAGACATTATTGATCCACCAACAAAAAGTGCATGACAAAAATAAGATTGGCCCACCAGAAATGCAGAAAACTACTGCTCAAGAACCTCGTACTACATGAGACTTGGATATAAACCAAAAAACTCTTGGATATGTACTAAAACCTGTCAATTTGTGTTGTCCAGTATCCATGGTGGAATAGGTAAAGGACGTACATAAGCAGCTCTTGGATATATACTAAAACGTGTCGATTTGTGGTCCTACGTCCACGGTGGGGTGAAGGACATACATGAGCGGCTCTTGGATATATGCTAAAACCTGTCGATTTGTGGTGTCCTGCGACCAAGGTGGGTGAACAAACTACTTGTAGAACCGATGTCAGTAATTAAAGTAGGGTAAACAATTTTTGAATCTTTATTATTTTAAATTATTTAAAATCTTCACTTGAGTAATTATAATAGACATTAAGTTCAGATCATACCAATTAGACTAAGCACATTTTATAATAGCTTTAGCAAATTTTGAATTTTCAATTAGAATTATGGAAAGATAGATACTCACTGCGATTTTGGTTGGTACAGATGTTGGGCTTTAACGTAGATCGTTTAACTTGTAGACCCGTCTTGAGAAAATACTCATTTGAAAGTTAGATGCAAAAGCCAAAAGCCTAGGAAAAACAGGCCTAAGCAAATCAAAGTTAGAAACAAAAGCCAACAAAATTAGTAGCGTCCTACACAAGGCTGATCCTGCTCCTAGACCTAAAAACCTCTCAAGTTAAAAGCTCGAATCTCAAGAACTTAGTGGATTCTCATCTAAACACTTTCAAGTTTTGTGTAAAACTTGTTCAATGCAATAAGGACCTGAACCAATCAAAAATTACAAGGTTTTTGGGCTAGAATTAACTAAATTAAAGAGAATCAAATCACACAAGAACACATAAAACCTTAAAACTCAAATCACTTCTTAATTCAAATCACTTTTTACTTGTGAGGATTTAAGACATGAGGTCATTCAGATCTATTATCATATGTCCTAGGAAGTTAATTTGAATAAAAGATTGGGTTAGAACTCTCACAACCTCGAAATCACAAATATAGCTCCAGAACAAGTTAAACCAAGTAAGAACACAAACAAAAACATGATTGAGACAAAGTTTTGATCTATTTTACTGAAGGATGAGGTTTACATACTCATGGATGATTACAATGTGTAACAAAAGCACAACTTTTTCATTTCATCAAGTTCTCTTCCACAACTATGGAAGAAAATAAAGTGGTAAAACAAAACCAAAACCTAGAATTCATTGAATCTACCACATTCTCTCCTCCTCTAAATAACCAGCACAACCCTAATGGGTCTAACACATTAAACCTCTTTGGAAAAACCCGTCAACCCTACTAACATGGGTTTTATACACTCTCATACGCTTCTCAAAAGGTTTACAAGATTCAACTCGCTAACTCTTTAGCGATTGATCCACTTATCAAATGCAACTCTCCTTGATGAAAACCACTTCCCTTTAAATTGTGCTTTTCTACACTACGGTTTGATCAAGGCACAAACTCGGTATTTTGCCAAGTACCAAAATAACTTCAACGAAGATTCGGGCACCATTCCTTAACTCCATTTTCACCTTCACCTCAAAGCATCTTCTCATGCTTTGACACGCATCCCATATTGCCCAATGACTACCTGTCACGTCTTCACGTGTTCAGACTCCATCGAACTATCTATACAAACATCGGCTTTGTCACTTAGTGCACCACATGTATCAACTCGTCTCTTCATGATCCTCGTCTTTTTTGTGCTTTTTGCTTGTACCGAACCGTTTGCATCATATATCTTACATAAGCAATGAGTTATGACATTTAACAATATTACGTGAATGTAGAACTTGATTGTATACACTTACAATATCCAACATCATAGAAATGAGGTGTTGAGGGTATCGAGGTTGAATAGTTCGAATAAGTCATCAAAACCCATGATGAAGAAGCTCGGCTTGTGGAGGAAATGCTTCTCCGTGTATTTGATGGTGAATCTAGTAGGTCGATTTGTCCTCTGATCATTGGTCCTCTGTATGTACCAGACATGCAAACTCCCGTAATCAATTCCAAGACGGGGTAATAGTATTTTGGGGACCAATGGCATTCTGAGGGAGTACTTACAAGGCTTACGAGGTGTCTTAATGTTATTTGATTTGGCCTTAGCAACTCACCTTTGATATATCTTCTTGGGAGATGACTCGGCATGTTTTTTTCTTCATTCGACGTCGTGTCCATGGGAGCCAATACGGTGGCCTTCTAAAGTAGAGGTTGAGGTGGTGTCATCGAGGGTTGAGGTGGAGAGGCATGATTGTGTGGAGACCGCGGCACTGCGGGGTCCAGGGCGATGTCCCTCTTGGGCTACTAGACAAAAGTGTGCATGTCATCCTCTAGTATTATGATGTCTTCGTTCGGGAGCTTCTCTAGCGGGACGACCATGAAAGGGTCATATACCATGTCCACAGGATACAGTCTTTCAGACTTGCATATATTCTTTCTATTTCCATTTCCAAGGAACAGATAACCTTTTTAGCTTGGTACATGATTTTGGGCAACATGTTTTTCTTCGGAAGCATGCCACTAAGAGACTTAATAACGCTATCAAATTCTTGTCGGTCCAACCATTGCTTACCTTCAATTTCAGCAGTTCAAGCACCAATGAAAATCTTATGTATTTCGCTTATGACCTAGAAACAACGGTTTCTCAGAGTTTTCCATCAAGTCCTTGAATTTACCAAATTCTCTCTCATTATAGTTCTCTTCTACATCACACAATATCTAATCTAGGTTATTATCATGCAACCTATCTTCATCAAAATGACAATTGACATCCGATATATTATTGTCTCCCTCAATGATTTTACTATCCTCCTGTATAATCTGCTCTTCACCATGACTGCTCCAACATGTATACTCTTTTTGAAACCCTTCGAATCAAGTATACTTCTATTTGCGCTGAATTGATAGACATCTTAATATTCTCGTAATCAATGCATGGACAGTACATAAATTTCATCCCCCTCTTCAACATATCCAGCTCGACAGCTCTTCCAAAAGCAGATATGCAATCCATGTACTCTTCACTCACATGGTTCTCAACATACATCCAGTTTGATCCATCTACGCTATGCATATAGCAAATTAATGTTAAATTAGATTAATGCTCTCGAGGTAGCCCTTACATATATGTACACTAGCTCTTAAGCATAATTGTCATTCACCATAATTTGTTTATCTAAAGTAGCTAGCTATGATTTAGAAACCAATCCAACAAAAATTAAAGTAGATAGAAGTGAGACCCACTCTTAAATTGGAGGAAAATCTACCAAGCTACATCTCTCTTTCCTTGCAACTAAAAAGTGCGCAGATCTAGCTAGAATATAATGCATGTCATTACATATAGTATCAATTACTAACCTTAGATCACCAAGAATAAATACATACACAAGCACCCTTCCAAATCTCCAGTCTCTTTCACCAAATCGTCTCAAAGCTGCCTCCTCCTCACAGGCAGGATATCTATCGGGACGAGGGTATCTAATAACACTGTGAATTTTATAGATGCTTCAATTGACAATCCATTTATGGTAATTAAGTCATCACATGAGTTTTTTTTTATAAAACCGTCTGTGATGTATTGCTGACGACTTTTGACAAAAATCGTTGTGATAAGTTCATACATCACAAACAAGTTTTATTACGAACCGTCTGTGATAAGTAGGTCATCACTTACGGTTCTTACCATCGGCTGCAATATAGGCGATCACACTAGTAAAATCGTCGAGATAACTACTGCGAAACTTAACACTAACGGATTCTATAGAACCGTCTATGATGAGACGCCCAATATGACTTTTTTGTAGTAGTGCCTGATCCCACCGCCAACCGTGGCGAGTCCGACCGCACATGTTTAACTCCAAAACATGTTTTCTGAAAAAAAAACAACCGCCAACTAGAAATCAGTCATGCCTCTCCCCGGTCTGATCACTTCTAAAATCAGGTCACATTAGACCCACTAGTCAGACCGTCATTCACAGACCGGTCCGACCAGGAACACCGACAGCAACTCTGAAATATTAATTTTCTAAAAAATTATAAAATTCAAATTCAACTTAATCAATATGCTAATTATTTATCACAAACATATATTAGATCTTATATCTGATCTCTCACTGAGCAATCATCAATGCAATTCTTAATTAAAAGCCCAAGCTTTTCCATTACGACCATGATTTAATCAGATCTTCCTTAATTTGTTCCTAACAACACAAAGCATGCACCAATGCTCGACGAAACAAGTGCCACCAATCCACGCATCAATCATTAATGGTGATATTTGCCAACAAAGGCGCACTCAATGAAAGCCAAAAGCAAGAAAACGAGGGTTTAGGTAGTCCTGCTACACGTCCGCACAAACCAGGTGACGATCACTGATAAATCTGATGCGGCTGCGATGGCCTGTTCGTCAGCGAAAGCTGAGAATTTTTGTAGAAGTAGGTCTGGTCGTACGGGAAGTCATGTCTTTCTGCGGGCTTAAAATAGTCAGATATTTACACTGTTACCGTGATCTGATGGCGAAGTGATCCAACCTTGCACCACCATTGGCCAGCATGGAAGATGCCACCATCCTCATTGGCCAGTCCCACATCAGAAAGAAGGCAAAGCAAGTGGTGGAATTGGAATCTTGGATAATGCATGTTGATATACACACAAAGGCGCACGTAATTTTTACAATTGGAGGATAAGAAACTTGTGCATGCACTTGTGCTTTGGAGCCAAGCCATGAAAGGGAGGCACCCCACTAGCTTAGCTAGAGACGCGGAGGATGAAGGGAATCTATGGACGCATGACGATGATGTGCAGCTTGGGTGAGGAGTTGGACTCCACATTGGAGATGGAGACGCTGGCATGCCTGCAATTATATTTTGTCCAATGCGGAAAGATGGAGGTGGGAGCTTAGAAATCCGGATTGGTTTTGGTTCGACGGTGACTTCTGCCGCCTGCATATGCATGCATGTGTCGTTTAGACCATTCGATGGCAGGTAAATTGATGTTCGACGAATCTCGGAGGAAAAAACAGGGACATAATTTTTTTACTGGATTTTGAGTTTGATTGTTTAGCTCCAGGTTTGGGGAGCCCACGGCAAATCTCTCTCCTTGTCAATGCTGCGTCGCATAAAGGGCTAATTAACGAACTGACATATCAATTATCACCAATAACTTGTTCATGGACTCACTGTTTATTGGTGTGAAAGCAGTGCACAGAGATCAAATCCATCCATCTCCTCACCGAGGTGCCGCTCAGTTGGACTGAAATAAGCTAGCTTATAACTAAAATTATACTGTAACTGGCTGAAATTATACTTTAGCTGATGGTGGCTTATTGACGTAACTAAATTTTTAAAAAATTAAAAACAGAAAAATAGATTAGTCCATCACAAATAATACAAACGAATACAAGAAACAAAAGAATTAGCAAAAAAGCCAAAAAAAACCCAAAAAAAAAGAAATTTAGGAATAGTAAAAAATACGCCAGAAGGTATATGCTCAAACCCAAATGAGTGGGGCCACAAGTCATTCTATCCATCTAATCGCCAAAAAGGATTGTACTTGTCACGATATATAGGCTTTATATCCAATAAATTATCATGATAAACATGCCATGATCACGAATAATTAGCCTAAAGTGTCAGAGGACGCATGATTGAACACACCTAGGTACGTAGATCTAAGAAGCAAATCACAGATCTATAATGGTGTAACACACCTAGGTAGATCTATGAAGCAAATCACAGATCAACAACGGCGTGTTGGATTTTAGTGTGTTGTTTTTGTTAGATTGTAAGGGTCTTCTCATTCTTAAAAATTAGCTTATAAGGTAAGAAACTCCCTTACTTTTAAGTTAGTTCTCTTGCCCTTTCACAACTATGACTATTCTAATAATCTTTTTCTTCACACATTGATGTCTCTTAGCCAATCACCGTTTCTTTTACCATACACGACAGTCCCTTAGAGAGTCGGGTCATGGTCTATCAAACATTCACATATTAGTGACCATTTGGTCAGAAATATTTGAACTAGACTCTAATACCACTGGTTGGATGGTAAGGATCTCCTCATCCTCAAAAGTTAGCTTGTGAGGTGAATTATTCCCTCACTTTTAAATAGTTTTCTTGCCCTTCCACATTCAGTGCAGGACTATTCCACTGTTAAGTTAAGGGCATTCCTATTTTTGATTTTTTTTAAACTCCAAAACATTTGACGAAGACTAACCAAATCAGAGCTGCTCATTGGTTTGACTGTTCTCATGAACGATGGAAACAGATGGATCAGGCTAATTCGAAAATATTAATTGGATGGGGCTTGCATTTGCATGTTTGTACTGGACATCCACTCCGTTCTAATAGACTTTCCTTTGTAAATTTGCAGTCTTTTGAGTTTCAATGATATTTTTGAGAGATATTAGACTGCAAACATGAGTAATCAAGAGCCAAGTACTTAGCTTTTATCAAGTAGCAGACAAATATTTATATCTAATTGATTTTTCGCCAACTTAATTTTTTCCCTATTTCATGACACTAGAATTCCATGTAGAATACTCTGAAATCTGAAGCAACAATTTGTTCTTAGCTGCCTGCAGAATTCAATGATTCACTTTGATAACTTTAACCCTTTCAGGTAATTTCTTTGCTGAAGTGTCATGTTCTCTCAGTTACTGCCCTAACCTTTTATTCCTCCTAATAATTGTTATACTTAAGATTTGAGATGTGTAGTTAGCAAGAGATGTTCCTTTCAACAGAAGATCTGTTTTCCCTTAAAAAAAGTAAATACCTGTTTTTTCATTCCTACTAAATGGTTGTTATACTCAAGCTCTGAGATGTGTGGCTAGCTAGAGATAGTCTTATCAACAGTGGCTTCATTTCTTCAACAGAGCCAGCTTCCAACGAAGGGCATGAAAGACTGACCGAGCTCAATTCATGGTATAACTGCATCAATTACCAGGATTCAAGGTCCTCGGTATCCTCTTTTATATTAGATGGGTTCTTTTCGACTACGACTGATGGTTTTTAACTCTAGCGCGAGTGCTTGCGCGAACGAACTAAATACCGATAAACTGATAAACCACTTTAAAAAGATTGTCTCGATAAACCGTATCGAAAAGATGGCGAAGAAATTGTTCCGTTTATTTATTCGAGAGAAGTCATAAACTAAAAAGAAGTTAGCCGTTATGTTCTGTGCATGTCGACATATACATTTGCTTAAAGGAATGGTCCAATATTTGCAAGGGAGATAAATCACATTTTAGAAAAGAGAATGTCCTCCCTCTATACTAAATCACATTTTAGAATGGGAGCAATCAAAAAATTCAACTTTGATCGATATACAAAAATATCTGGATTCATCACACAAAAATTATATACAAAATTTTCATCACATAAATTAAAGGAAAATCTCCATTTAAACCACATCACCCATATATTTGTAGTAGTTCGATTTCTAGGGTAAGAAGTAATTGTTAGGTGTTTCTATACATTGATTTAGAAAAATCACGTATTATAAGGGTGTTTCTAAACAAAATTAACTGAAAAGAATGATTACCATATTGCAGTTGATTTTGGACTTAAGTTGAACTATCTTATTATAAGGGTGAAAAATCTAGCTCTGTGCAATTGGGCGAGCACTCTTGCTAGTTAGTTTAGAAGAAAAAAAACTCCAAGTACAAAATTTTCTTATATCCTAATCATAAATTAGGGGCTCATGCTTATATGAATACAATACTTTTTTAGAGAAGACAGTAGTGACAATCCAACAATATTGGAACGTGCAGAACCAGTGACTTAAAAGACATTTGCTTCAACTAATGAACCATCCTGGTCGGAGAAGGCATCCTTAGCTAAGCTCTGACTTTGTTTGGCATTACTGTGGATCATGTAATTGTTCAGTGAAATCACTTTCGAATACATTGTTTGTTCAGCTACCTACTGTTTCTAAACATAAATTGTAATATAAATTATTGCATTCTAAGCTTGTGAAGGATTGGGTATGGGGAGTCAAAGGGGTGAATGGCTTTTTAAAACCTTTTTCCTGGTATTAGCAACACAATGTGACGGGAATGTCAAACCTACAAGCTACACCAACGCCAAGAGTCAAAGAACATAGAGGCACCCTGAGACAGTCTTACTAGTCTGATCGCCGGCTAGGAGGTGGTTGAACCGCTCAGCTGATTTGACCACAAGTGCTATGGTCGGACCGGTTTGACTGCTTGTGTCACGATGTTCTGATCGCTCAGCGAACAGAGACAAATCAGTACGGTACACAACCAACATAATAGCTAACTTTTAAACTACTAATCTAAATGAGATAAAACTTGGTATAAATCCCCCTAGAATATTAGAAACCTATTCCAATCATGAATCATGAAGACCAATTCAAAGTTTCGATCTTTATCCAAAACAAGAAATATTGCACCAAACCAAATAAAATAGATAAACCTCGATCGCACTTGCTCGTAAGTTCTTGATGATCCAGATGACCTTGGATGGGTTCTCACATGTCATAGCAAACTAGATCATAGCATGAACTCAAACCAAAACACTCTTAAGATCAAGACTCCAAAATCACCCCTCTTAAGCAAAACTAGGTAACCACAACTTTCCATAGAAAGTGCCTACATACATAGGATTTGATTTCCAAGAGATAACTCCAACTCTTATCGTTCTTGGTACCAAGAAAAATCAAGAGAAGATGGTGTCCAAGCAACAAAACCAAGTAAATAAAAACACAAGAAGAAATCCATGACATAACTCATTTGAGCGAAGTTGGATGTCCATTTCATTTTAAGAGGAATATTTTATGGTCACTCCATCACGGAAGACAGGCTCTAAGCCTAGAGCGCATAAACACAAAGTTTCCAATACAAGAAAACCCCAACCTTTCTCAAAGCCTCTCTTCTTAAGACCTCTCAACACACACAAGGGCTTATATATTAGAGACTCCCCACCTCTCACAAAACTCTAACAACCAGCAACACTTAGTAGATACAACTTGAGAGACCATGTGGAGGTATCCCCATGTTTGTGATGAATAATTGACGATTGTGTTAGAGAGTTTGAGTTTGTTTTGGGTATTCTAGGGTTGAGTACCTTTCATTAATGCTAATGATGATTATGCTGTTTCATGCGGTGCTATGTGACGGTTTGCTTGTCTGTGTGACTGCAGGACTTCGGAGCTAGGTCATGGTGAGGTGAGGAGGACCGGGACTAAGCACAGGAGGTGTTGAGGTCCAGACGGTCAGGGATGCCAAAGATGATCGAGACTGCTGAGGTGGTTGCGAGTCGGGAGACGAGGAACCGGAGTTAGAGCTACCGGTGGAGGACACGACGGGCAACGACGAGTGGACCGGGACTAGGCTCAGGGAGGAGTCGGAGGTCCAGACAGTTGGATGTCGGTTGCGGTCATGTGCGACGGAGCAGACTAGGACTAGATTCAGGGTGGCGTCGAGGTCCAGACGGTCGAGGTACCGGTTGCGGGAAGCTTCCGAGAAGGTGCTTGAGGGCAATTTGGAGAATTGACTCAAGTTTGGGAGAAATGGCTGGTTCCCTCCATTTCTTGTGTTAGTTTTGACTTTTGCCTCATGTGGGTGTGAGGTGAGGGAGTGGAGATTGTATGCCACTTCTTGATTTTTCACTTTGAGGTGTAAGCCCTGCTATATGTTGGTGTGGACAGCAGTAGGGCAATGGCAAGAAAATAGTGAGAGTTCTGGAGTGAGCTCTGTGTTGTGTGCGTGTGTTCTCTCCTCAAGAGAAGCATGTAGTGATATTTTCTCCTCAATAGCGTATGGTGATGTGTTGAGATAATTATAAGAGAATGGCTATGTAATCATTTGTCTCACTGGAATGAATCCCTTTTGAGCTGTCATGAGTTTCATTTCCTTTTGGTTTTTTGTTCTTCTCAGTGTTCTTTATTGAGTTCTTGAAGTATGGATTGATTTTTGGGTTGAATAGCTACGGAATTGGTTTGCTCTGGACTGGGGGATTTGCATCAAAGCCATTTGGCTAATTTATCCCTGAGAGCTTTATTTAAATCAATGGATTTCTCTTGATTGTATTATTGCAAGCTTCCTCTGTTTTCCTCCATCTAGGGTTTGATGTCAGGGGACTCTTGCCCCTTTGCTTTTCTTGATGCAAAGCTGAGATTGAGGTGTGGTTCTCTCCTCTAAGATCATTTCCCTGCTGTTTTCAAAATCCCATGAGCAAAGAAGCTGAAAATCACAAGCTATATGAATTTTGGCTCTCCTGCTCTCTTCTTGACAAAAACAACATTCACTGTTTGTCTACCAATTTAAGTCCGCATTTTCTTCTCTTGAGGTCCTCATGCTATTTAATTGGAAGTCCCATCCTTTCGGCATGAAGAGAACATCAATCTATCAATTTTTGACTCAGTTTTTCAGTTCAGCAAGAAGTAATTTCAGCATCTCTGCTTTTCGGGCAGCAATCTGAAATCTTGCTTTCAGCCAGACTGCAGGTCACTATTCCTTTAATTGTTTTCGGCCAGCAGTCTTCTTACTGCAGTCTGCATTTCTCTACTGCATTTCGGTTCCTCTGCAGATCTTGGTTTCAGTCCTTTGCTCCTTCAGTCTGTGCATTTTTCGGTCAATGATTTTTCCTGTTTGATCTGCGAACAGTTGTGTTCATTTGTTAGTACACTGCTAGATTCTTTGTTCACCGAGTGAAATAAAACCGGTCACTACTTGCTACATTTGGACTGCAGCACTCACTTCTATTGGCTGCTATTTTCAGTATTTCCAGTCAGGTTTACAAACTGCAGCAAGTATATTGTTTTCAAGGTGTTCGGCGCTAGCATAGTTTTGTTTGGGTTTTTTTGGCCGAGGATTTCTATGTAGTTTACTCTCTCTCTCTCTCTCTCTGGGTCTTTGGCAAAATTCAGATTTTCTCGCTTCTCAGTGTTTTATTTTCTTCTATGTTTTTAGTTCAGTTTAGTAGCTTCCAATTCTCTCCTTTTTGGGCAAATTTGTAACTTTTGTTCTTTCTTTCCTTTGGCCAAATCAGTTGAAGTTTCTAGTTTGTTTTCAGTTAGTCTCTGTGTTTGTCAGCTCTGGAGTTCCTTCGTCCAAGTTTGCTTCACATCTTCTATCGATCTGGCTCTTGGCTCTTTAAAATTGACAGTCTGAGTTTGGTTTTTCACTGAGCTTGTGATTTCTTTTTCATACCTTCTATAGTTATCGAAGAAGAGATGTCGTGTGGATACTTTGGGGCGTTTTTTAAAAGGCACCATTCACCCCCTCTGTTGCCATTTCCGATCCTATAATTGGTATCAGAGCCAGGTTAGCTCTTCCTCGTAGATCTTAACCGGTCTCTTGAGACATGGCAACGGACAAGTATTCCACCAAGCCCCCGATCTTCGATGGGATCGACTATCCCTTTTGGAAGAGTCGGATGGAGACCTACATACAGGCTCAGGGCTATGCGATTTGGCGCAAAATCAAAACTCGATTTGTTGTTCCCGCCGATGAGAACATCAATGTGGCAAACATGCCCGATGTTGAGGCAAATGCTAAGGCAAGGAACATCATCATCCAAGGTTTGAGCCGAAACGAGTTTGATCGTATTTCTTATCTTTCGTCGGCCTTCGACATTTGGGTGACCCTCGATGCTTACCATGAGGGCACCACCCAAATCAAGACGGTTCGGCGGGACCAATTCAAGCGAGATTACAACAAGTTTGAAATGCTCATTGGAGAGTCCTCGATGAGTGCTGCGAGGTTTTATAAGATTTTGAGCAACCTCCGAGCGGTCGGTCTCACATACCTCGACTCGGATAACGCTCGTCAAATGCTTTGGATTTGTGAGTTTGGAAGATGAAAGTGACCACCATCAAGGACACGACGGACCTTTCGACTTTGACTCTTGATGCGTTGTACTCATGCCTCAAGACTCACGAGATTGACATTGTCTCTCGCAAGTCGAAGTCACAATCGATGGCTTTGGTCAATGATCCCAGTCCTGCCTCTGGATGTTCTGTTGACATTGCTTTGGGTTTCTCTCTTGCTTTGCTCTGTGAAATTGATGATGATCATCTAGAGCGACTTCAGAGAACCAACTAGCCCTCTTAGTTAGGAAATTCTCCCATGCATACAAGAGGGTTAGAGAGAGAAAGAGAGGAGGAGGACGTGTGATTTGCTTTGAGTGTGGTGGCCCTAACCACATTCAAGCAAACTGCCCAAAGCTGGAGGGCAAGAACGATTTCGGAGGTTCGAGCAAGAACGACTACACCAACAAGAACCGTAACAAGAAGCCGCCAAGCAAAAAGAAGAAGTTCCGCAACCTTGGCAAAGCCAAGAAGTTCTTCCACCGCGTCCTCACCGCCTTCGACGACCTCGACCTCAGCGAGGTGGAGGGGTGGAGCGACGACGATGGGAAGGACGATCAAGATCCCAAGGATGGCGATGACTTGGCGGCATGTGCTTCATGGCCCTTGAGGGTGACATCGCGGCAAGCTCTACTCGGACTCCGATGAGGTTCACAAGGCGAGGAAGGGAGAGGTTTGGCTCGTGGACTCCGGTTGTTCTCGTCATATGACAAGAGATTCTCGTTGGTTTTCTTACCTAGCCCGAGCTCCAAGTGATGAGACTATCACCTTTGGGCGCTTAAATGCAGGCGCGTTATCACTAAAGGTACTGTGCGCGTTAATGATTCATTTATTTTAAAAGATGTTGCCTTAGTGAGTAAGCTGTAGTACAATTTGCTTTTTATTTCCCAGCTTACCGATGACGGTTTCGAGGTGAGCTTTAAGAAAATGCTTGCAAAATTCTTGATTTTTCGGGTAGTCTGATTTGCAAGATTTCTAGATATGGGAGGATCTTTTGTGCTGATTTTGTTGAGTCTTCTAGTGATCCTCTCAGGTGTTTAGTTGCTTCTGAGTCCCGTGACCTCACTTTTGGCATAGAAGACTTGGTCATATTGGATTTGACCATTTGACTCGAGTTAGCGGCCACGATCTCATTCGTGGTCTGCCTAAACTCAAGATGGTCAAAGATCTTGTTTACGCTCCTTGCTGGCACAGCAAGATGGTTCTTGCTTCTCACCCTCCAGTCCACGGTGACTATGATTGATGCACTATGACAGCTGCTCCAACTCGAGTGCAGATCGGCGGGAGGAAGTGGTATGTTCTTATCTTGGTCGATGAATTCTCGAGGTACTCTTGGGTGTTTTTCTTAGTCTCGAAGGATGAGACATTTACCTATTTTCGGGATAACCCCCATCCCTAACTTCTAGCCTCTTGCTTCTGCGAACCTCAGTCACCACTAGAGGAGTCCTTCTTAACTCTTTTTCTTTTTAAAATGCAATTCAGAAGTGCTAGAAAAGGCCTCTTCATTTTGAGTACCAGAAAAGATAGGAGTGGAGGGATCTGCAGGATGAAAATGTTATACTGTCTGCTTACCTTTCCGAACTATATCTGATATAAGTCCATCGTCATCTTCAGGAATAGAGTCCAAGCTGCATGAATGAAGTGAGCCAGAGGCAGGGCACTTGTTTGGCAGTATAAAAGGTTTGTTTGAGTTGTTTTGTTCCTCCAACTGATTGACGATCTCCCAGACTTCAGATGTCAGAAACTGTTTAGTCCAACCGAAGTTTTCTGGAGATGTCAACATGGAAGTAAAGAAATCCATCCACTTGTCAGAAATAAGCACAGTCTTCTCATTGGTTTCATCACTTTTGGCAGGAGAAAAATATTGTTGCCATAAGCTTCCACTCTTCTCTGAATACTTATGATTGCCACCAATCTCATCAAATTGAATGCTAGTTTTGAGGCATGGCAAGCTCCTTGCAGCCATGATACCTGGGCTGTCGGAAGCAACTCAGAGAGGAACAAATTCTGGAAACACATGCCCACGCCCACTTGAATGTTAAGCTCTTCAGCTGGGAGATATAAGCGAGGAATAGGAACATGATGACCTTCCGGCACATCCTCCACCAAATTCTACGGCTAATCAGGATGAGCATCCCCCTTGAACCGAAGCCTCTGACGAAGAAGGAGCTATCTGAAGGTGGAGGATCTGGTATGGAGAGTCAAATATGCTTAGGAAGTTAAGATCATGTCCTTATGACTAACGGACTGCTCAATGATAAACTTTGGCATTTGGGTGTTGGACAACAGTAGACCTGACAACACTTGGATTTTGGACAGCAGTACAAGCGAGCAGATGACGTTAATAATGTTCAACATCAATGCAATATTGATCCCATATGCTCTTCACAGCAAAAGATTTATGATCACAGTCACAACTCAACAGCTCAATTGTCCATAAAGGCAATCGAGCCTGCAACTGCACTACCGAAACTGACTTAAAACGGCAAAGAAGACTTCTGCTAGACTGATCTTCAAATATCCTGTCACTTTCTACAGAAATTTGCAGCCACCAAGACAATATAATATGGCAAGAACACACCATTAAACCAATCTAATAGATGGACAGATCGCATGCTAGCTCAACTAAGCAGACGATATTTAACACCGATCAGAGAGATTGAACACAATTCAAAGTCAGTGGATAGAAAGATTTCACGAACAGGCTTAAACACAAACAACTCATCTGCTATTTCAGGCCAATAAAACCTAACAGAAATTCTTTCATCCTACACACCGCTACGCAAATGTGCCTGACAAAAACTCTCCATTCAGAGAGCAGGATTAGCCTGGTGCTATGAGCAAGTGCTAATTAGGATCAAATTGCATGTTGACTAGCGCACATCATACCAATTAGCGTATGGAAGGAAAGATACAAAGATCAAAAGTACCAGATTCTAATGCCAGACTGCAACTCTCTCTGACAAAATTATGGGCCGGGATTCGTTCAAAGAACATGACTATAGACTGAATCCAAGTACCAGAACATAATATTTGTGAGTCAAGCCTGCGGAGAGGACGCCGGCGGACGGCGAGAGGACACTGGTGGGTGAGGCCACATCTAGGGGTTAGGAGAGAGGGCTGAGAATAGGGTTAGGAGGGCAAGACCTCACCATACCGGGAGCAGTGGACGAAGGGGAGGCTTCGGCATCCCCGTGGAAGTCGCCGACATCGCCGCGCAAGCCGCCGAGGTAGCCCTCTCGAGTCACCGCCCGGTCGCCCGACGTCTCCTCCACCCGACGCGATCCCGAACTGTGCCTTCTGGGGAAAAACCGAAGTGTTGCCGAAGGGTTTACCCAGTGGTAAATAACTTCTAGGGGATAATACGCTTCGGTGTGTTCTCCCCACGTGAATCCACATGCAGCCTGCATCTCCAGTTTATTTTAGATGCTGCTCCTTGTAAAAAGAACCAGCTCATTTTAAAAAAAATTGGTTGTTTAATGTAGCTTTATAAGATTCAAAGAAAAAGATGAAGACAGAAGCTATACCAAACGGACTCTAAGAAAATGGTAAGAACCTGGCGAATCCTAGATTCGAAAACGGATGAGCGAGGGGACGCCAAGACTTCATTGCTAACCGGCCGCGGCCCGGTTCTTGAGTGGAAATTAAACATGCATGAGCATGCAAGGCATGCATGCATGTGTACAGTACGATTTTGCCAAGACAAACATGCATCAGATTCGAAATGAATTTGAGTCAGCCACGGCTAGCTAACACGCATGAACGCAATACTATTGATCTTGTTAACTAGCAGCCGTACTTACATATATATACACTAGCTGATACTATCAACGAAGCAAAGAAGGGTCTTATTTTTGGACTGGAGAGCAGTAGTAGCAAGTAGGTGATTCTCGGAATCCCGATGCATGTGCGGCGCTGCGTGTGCGTACATACCTCCTTCCAAAAGTGCATTCCTCTCGAGGATTAGTAAACGATCCAGGAATCCAGGGTGCAGACCAAAATGTCTCTCGCCTCGCTTCTCAGGTTACGTACGTACGCAGTAGCTAGTATGCAGTCGTACACTCGTACTCGTACATGCACATGCATGTGCTACTTGCAGTGCCGCGCTAGCTTGGCCCATGCCCTGCAGAAGGCCGTCACTCGCGGTCGGCCGGCGCCGGTGGCTGCCGCCGCCCCACGCTCGCGGACTTGCGCGGCGAGCGTTGCTGGACACGCGGGATCACGGCGCGCTCACTGAATCTCCCCTGGTACGTGTGTGTGGTTTGTTTTGTCGTTCCGCACGACGGCTTTCGCCTCTCGGAGCGACCCAAGGGTCGCCCTCACCCGGCCGCGCGCCCGCCTTTGCCACTCGACGTCTACCCCACGTATGAGTGAGACATCCATCGGTAAATTTGGTATTCCTAATCTTCATGGTACGGGCAGTTCTCGTGTTGGCGCCATTGATATGTATATGGTCCGGGGGAAGCCACATGGGTTGAAAGCCTATTACCCCCACGGTATCCTGTTGGAACCCAATCTAACGGGATAGCCGTTCCCCCTCCTCTCACTCTCAACGCCGCTCTCGGCCTCCCTCCCATTGCCGCTCTCCGGCCTCCCTCCCCATCGCTCTCCAGTTGTTCCCCTGCTGCTACCCCCCTCCCCTCTTTTCTCTAGTGCGAACAGCTCTGCACCCCTCCTCCTCCCCCCACCCCCCTCCTCCACCATCGGCGGCTGGTGACGACCTCGCCGCCTAGCCGAGCCTCCATCTCTCCCGCCTCGCCGCTACCACCCCGTCCAACCTAATATTCAGTGTGCCGCCGTCGCCGTGCCTCCCTCTGTCGCAACCCACCGCCCGACGCCCTCCACCCCCGGACCACCACCTCCCCGATCTCCCTCTATGTCTAGGTGGCACGGTGAACCCCGTCGTCAGAGGTGAAGGAGGAGCGGAGGGTGGCGCCGGAGCTGAAGAACGAGATGGAGGAGCGGCGCCAGAGTTGAAGAAAGAGGATGCACCAACGAATCTCGTCCAAATGTCTACGAACGGTATACCATTTTCTAGATTTTCTCTTTAGGTTGGGTGTTTTAAATGCTCCCTCTGCTCAAAAAAATATGTCGTTTTGAAAGCTTGCATGGTCTGCAGAAGTAACTTTGACCACTAGTTACTATTATAATATATTTATAATATATAATAAAATTATAATGTATTATAAAAGATATTTTGTGAGATAAATCTACATATAATTTACATGTATCCCATCTAAATATTTAAAAAATTTGTCAATAGCAAGTTTCCGAAATGATGTGCTTTTGTTAACGGGAGGGAGTAAATATACGATGTATGTGCTCTCAGGTGAGAAGTCAATCGTTCAACCCAACGGAGATACGCCCATTTGATCACTAATTCAGACTGTCGTAGATGTATTGCGGCCAATAAGATCCTTGTCTCGAGAAGTACGGTTTTGTAGTTCCAAATTGCATATCTAGCCCTTTCAAACTAGTCGAACCTCAACACAACCTAACCCAACATAAACGTCCCAGCCCATCCCAGCCCACTTAAAGTGGCCCATTTTGTTCCCCAGCCCACTTAGGATGGCCCACTCAGGTTTGAAGCCCAACCCACGATGTCATAAAGCAAAAGGCATAGCCCAAAACACCAATCATAACTCTACTAAAGCGGAAGAGATTGCCGCACGGGGAGGCATGCCATGTCACCGGTTTTGTGAAAAACAACCTCTGTTTTGCCAGAATACGTACGGGTCCTTACATAATTACAAATATGTCCTTATGTTTTTCAGAAAAACCCTCCTTTTTCCTGTAAATACGTACAGATTCTTGCTTTCGATTTTTCACATGTAGATCCTTGTGGCGCAGCGGAGCGCGCATTTCCATCCTAGTACAACTGAAGCAAGAAAATCTTGTTGAGAGACCATGCGGTCGTGACTCCATGTGAATGATGAGTATTTGACGTTGGTCTAAGTGAGTCGAGTTTGGTTTGCGTAGTTCGAGTCGAGTCGTTGCATGGCGCGATCGGGCTCGATCGGACTTGGTCATTCTGGTCGTATGGGTTTATGTTCATATTTCGATGTTTCGACGAGTTTGGACTTCATTATGGTAAGTATTATGGTATTTACGCTTTCATGTATCGAGCGGTGCTATTTGATGTGTTCTTTGTCCGTGGTGGGCTGCGGGACATCGGGTGGAGTCGTGGCGAGACACGTGGACCGGACTAGCGCAGTGGCGAGAGGTCGAGCAGTCGGGATGTGTCGAGGGCGGCGTGGACTCAAGGTGGTTGCGGCGTGCGAGGCAAGGAGCGCGAAGCTTCGGGAAGGTGCGGGAGAGCGAATCGGGAAATTCGCGAGGCCGCACAAGCGGGAGCGGCGCCGTTGGATTTAGCGAGCGTAGCAGGCGGAGACCGTTAGCCAAGGCTATAAATAGGATTGACGGGCTGCATGCCCACTTGAGCATTTGAGGAGAACTAGGGTTTGCTAGAGTCAAAAGAGGCTTTGAGAGTTTGTTTTGGCTTTAGGCTTTAGTGGGTGGAGTAGGCGAGTTGTGTTCCTCCGTACCACCTACGATGGTTTCTAGGTAGTGAGTTCTTCCTCCTCCAAGCAAGCATGGGTGTGTTCTTGAGTTGGGAGAGTGAGGAAATGGATTGAGTGGAGAGTTTGTAATCTTTCCTTTGTATCAAGTCGGAGTATCGGAACTCGTCTGTTTTCCTTTTGATCAAGAAATGAGAAATCTGAAGTTTACATTCGATTCGTAGCCTCTGTTCTTCGTTCTTCCTTTTGAGCATTTTCTTGATTTTCGTTGTTTTGGTTTCTTGCTTGCTGGAGAGTGCCAAAATGGATTGCTATGACATGGGTGATGCTCAAAAGCCATTTGGCTACTTGTTCCCAAGAGCAATCGTTGGTTTAATCTCAGATTTCATATTTGGGGTTGCTCTGTTCATGTTCTTCCATTTCTAGGGTTTAGTGTAGTTTTTGATTCGCTTGGAGAAATGGCATGATACTTGGTCTGGATTGTCCCATTACTATTGCTAACATATCCTCAAAGTTTCATGGCCAAAGGATCAAGGATTGGAGAGTAATTTGAGTTTTGGTTCAGACTTTGCAAGAGGTTCAGATTTTGTCATAATCTGAATTTCTTACTCTTGAGTAAGATCTTTTCATTCCTCAAATCCCATTCTTGTTTGGTTCTTTGCCTCTTTCTTTTGGCCTCAAGGAGAAGTTAATTCCCTTCTTTTCTTCGTGTTAAGTTGGTCTAGAGTTTTACTGCAGTCTCTGTATTTTAATTTGTATCTCAAGTGCTCGATTTTCTGCACGACTTCATCCTTTGTGCAGATATCTCTCCTCTGATTTTCTGCAGATTATCCGATCTCTTTTAGTGCGATCTTTGTGTCCTTCGGATAGCGATATTTTGGTTTGGGTCAAGAGTTACGCATGCATTTCTCGAATCCTTGTTTGGTGTTTAGCCATTTTCTGTGCCGACTTCTTTTACGAAGCTTCCATTCAAAACAAGCCTTGGTTCATTCTCTCGTTGGGCATTTGTACAAGAAATTTTTTTCTCGGTGATCTTCAACAATTTTGCATGCAGATCAAACAATGATATTTTCGGTTGAAATTTTCTTGGATGATCTCGATTTATGCTGAATTTTTGGTGCCTCATGCGTTCCAAATTTCAGCAGAATTAATTTTAAGTTTTCGTGAGTTGCGTTGTTTTGCATCTTTTGAAAAATCGGTGTTCGTTTTCTGGGGCAATTTTAAGCGGCGACATTCACCCCCTCTGTCGCCATTTCGATCCTACAATTGGTATCGAGTGGTTAGCTCTAATCAATAGATCTTAACCGGTCTCAAGAGCCATGGCGACGGACAAGTACTCGACCAAGCCGCGTTTTGATGGCATCGATTACCTTCGGAAGAGCGAATGGAAACATACATCCAGGCTCGGGGTATGCCATCCGCGCAAGGTCAAGGTCGGTTTGTTGTTCTGCCGATGAGAACATCAATGCAGGAACATGGCGATGTTGAGGCGAATGCAAAGGCAAGGAACATCATCATCCGGGGTTGAGTCGTAGCGAGTTTGACCGTATATCTCACATCGTCCGCCTACGACATCCGGGTGACCTCGACGCATACCATGAGGCACCACCAGATCAAGGCGGTTCGACAGACGGTTCAAGCGCGAATACAACAAATTCGAGATGCTTGCTTTGGTGAGTCTCGGGCGAGTGCTTTTCGCGATTTCACAAAATCTTGAGCAACCTCCGGCGGTCGGTCTCACATACCCG
Organism: Dendrocalamus sinicus; assembly: GCA_036346575.1. Lineage (NCBI taxonomy): Eukaryota > Viridiplantae > Streptophyta > Magnoliopsida > Poales > Poaceae > Dendrocalamus > Dendrocalamus sinicus. The sequence continues at coordinate 163,704 of JAYEVI010000474.1, read as the reverse complement.
ACTCGGACAACGCTCGTCGGATGCTCGCGGCACTCGATCTGCGCGTGTGGGAGATGAAAGTGACCACCATCAAAGACACGACAGACCTCTCGACCACGACTCTTGACGCGCTGTACTCACGCCTCAAGACTCACGAGATTGACGTTGTCTCGTCGGTCGAAGTCACGATCGATGGCTTTGGTCACGATTCGATTACGCTTACGGTCTCTCTTCGATTCTTCTTGCGGTTTTTCCTCGCTTGCTCTCTGTGACATAGCGATGATCGATTAGAGCGACTTGCGGATGATCGGTGGCCCTCCTAGCCCGGGTTTTCACATGCCTACAAGGGTAGGAGAGCGAAGAGAGGAGGACCGTGATTTGCCGAGTGTGGTGGCCCCAACCACATTCGAACAACCGCCCCAAGGCGGAGAAGGGCAAGAACGACTACGGCGGTTCGAGCAAGATCGACTACACCGACAAGAACCGCAACAAGAAGCCTCAAGCTCCGGCGGGAAAGAAGAAGTTCCGCAACCGGGAAGGCCAGAAGCTCTTCCACCGCGTCCTCACGCCCGGCGACCTCGACCTCGGCGAGGTGGAGGGATGGAGCGGCGACGACGGGACGGGTGACCAAGAGCCCAAGGATGGCGGCAACGACTTCTCGGCATGTGCTTCATGGCCTCGAGGGCGAACTCGGCGACAATGAGTGTACTCCGACTCGGATGAGGTACTCCTTCTTATGACCAGCTAAATGATGCTTTTCTTAAGCTAGGTGGATTTCATGCTAGAGCTAGGTCTAGGTGTACCGAGTTAGAGAAGGAAGTAGATGGTGTCACGGAGATTACTTCACTTACATCTGCTCCCTCCCGTGGCGTTGTGATACATGCTTGTGCCTTGCTTGATGACATGGAGAAATTAAGGACCTCTCATGATAGTGTGTCCTCCGAGCTTGATATTGTTAAGGTGGAGAATGTTAGTGCGCTTGCTTGAGTTAGAGTTGAGTAGGATGGTCATGTTACCCTACTTACTACTGATGAGACTACTTCTCCCACCTCATGTGAGGATAAGGACATTCTTGCTAGAGGACCTTATGCCATGCTCCTTGATCTGCCCGAGTCTTGTGAAAATTGTAATAACTTGAAGATGAACCTAAAGCAGGCGAGATCACAAGATTCTTGAGTTGAGTGCTTCTTTACTTGAGCCTATTGATTCATGTTTGAATTGTCCAAAGTTAATCTGCTGAACTTGAATCTGTCTCAAAAGCAGTTTCAAGAAATGATTGACAACAACAAGAAAATAGCTCGAGTATGCGACTAAGGATCTGTTAGCTCACCATGCATTAGTTGTGATAAACTAAAACTTGAACTCGTTGCTTTGAATGACAAATGTGTGAAGCTAACTAAGGACTTACTAGAGAAGCCACAATCTGGTTGTGATGTGATTGATGGTGTGGGAGAAGCCCGGGGTAAGGATGAGGCGCTTAGAGACGCGAACCAACTTTGCTAGTAGTAGGACTGTCCCCTCGAGTCGTGTGCGTGCACAAGCCATTCTTTCCTCTCTTGTTGGTTCTTCTTCCGCTCCCTTACCTCCTGCTGTTCCCTCTTCTCCTGCTCTTCTTGCACTCTCTTTCGGGAGTGTCGGTATCTTATGAACACTCTCGAGAGATTTGTAGGAGGCAAGAAGAAGCTTAATCTTATTCTAGATCAATCCAAGATTTGTAAGTTCAATCAAGGTCTAGGATATGATTTCTATGAGGATATGAGGAAGCATCCTCCTGCTATTCTCAGACCCATAGTGGGAGGTGTGATCGAGTCGAGCCCGGATCCGATGAGGTCAAATTCAAATCGGCGGGCTTTGTCAAAGGGATCTCGGCGGCAAGGTAGGTTCACCTGCTACTTCGGCCTCTCAGAAGCCGAAGTCCTCGCGTGCTACTTCCACCTCTTCGAAGGTGAGGTACCACTGCACCTTCTGTCAGAAGGATGGGCACTCGATCGAGAGATGCTTCAGGCGCGCCAAGATCGCGCGTAGAGACCGTGTTGAGTCTCTTAGGGGTATTCAGGGTCAGCCCCAGATCCTGAGTGCACCTAAGACCAACATGAGGTCTAGGTTTGCTCCTGTTACGGAGTTTAGGCAGCATAGAGGACTTGGTTTTTCCGAGTTTTCTGCTTTTCGTCCTCATGCTGCCTCTGGTCGTGACTTCCGTCGTCCTGGGGGTAGATCTCGTTTTTCCCATCGAGATAGCTACCCGCGGCGTGATCAGCGTGTTGCCGGTGTTCCGACTCGCTCCCCGTAGCGATCGGACCCATGCGCGGCGAGTGCGCTCACGGACCTTACGCTTCTTTGAGTCACGAGGCGTAAGGTAGATAGAGGTCGATCGTGCTTGCGACTTCATCGCTCGGCGTGTTGTTCGGTATTGGGTGTCAAAATCTCTTTTGATTTACCTGTCGAGACTTTACTCTGTTTGACTTCGAGTTCGTCGGCGGGGAAGGGAAAGGTTTGGATTGTAGACTCGGTTGTTCTCGTCATATGACCGGAGACTCCGTTGGTTTTCTTCCTTGCCCGTGCTCCGGTGATGAGACAATCACTTTGGAGATGCTTCATCTGGCGCGTCATCGCCAAAGTGCTTGCGCATTAATGATTTTTCATTTTGAAAGATGTAGCCTTGGTTAGTAAGCTGCAGTACAATTTGCTTTCGGTTTCTCGACTTACTGATGACGATTTGAGGTGAGCTTTAAGAAAAATGCTTGTAAAATTCTTGATTCTTGGTGAGTCCGGTTTGCGGGATTTCGTTATGGGAGGGTCTTTCGTGCTGATTTTTCGAGTCTTGGTGATCCTCTCAGGTGTTTAGTTGCCTCTGAGTCCCGCGACCTCTCTTTCTGGCATAGGAGACTTGGTCATATTGGATTTGATCATTTGACCCAAGTTAGCGGCCACGACCTCATTAAGTGGTCCGCAAAGCTCAAAATGGTCAAAGATCTTGTTTGCACTCCATGCCGACACGGCAAGATAGTTGCCGCTTCACATCCTCAGGTCCATCGTGACTATGACCGATGCACCGGGACATTTGCTCCACATGGATACGGTCGACCACTCGAGTGCGATCGGCGGGAGGAAGTGGTATGTTCTTGTCGTGGTCGATGACTTCTCGAGGTATTCTTGGGTGTTTTCTTAGCCTCGAAGGATGAGGCGTTTTCACATTTCCGAGGACTTTTGGTGAGTCTTTACGTTGAGCTCCGGGTGCCTTACGAGCGTCTGCGGTGACAATGGCACGGAGTTCAAGAATTCCTACTTGAGAGTTTCTGTGGTGAGACAGTGTAGAGCATCGGTTCTCCTCTCCGCCGTCCCACGGCAAAATGGCGTTGTGGAGAGAAAGAACCGTACCTTAGTCGAGATGGCGGGGCGATGCTTGATGAGTACTCTACACCGCGGAAGTTTTGGGTGAGGCTATAGCCACCGCGTGCCATGTCTCAAATCGAGTCTTTCTTAGGGCACACTTGCACCGCACTTCTTATGAGTTGAGATACGGGCGAAAGCCAGCGTCTCTCATTTTCGTGTGTTTGGTTGCAAGTGCTTTATTCTGAAGTGCAGGAACCTAGATAAGTTCGAGTCACGTTCTTGTGATGGTATCTTTCTAGGTTACTCGCCTTCTTCGCGGGCTTATAGGTGCAGGCTGAGTCTAGGAAAATGGTAGAGACTGTGAGGTGACCTTTGGCGAGGCGGTCAGGGACTAGGCACGATATCTCGAGTTCTTTAGAGCGATCCGAGACCATCTTCGTGGATAGCGAGGCGATGGAGATGAGAGTTGTCTACCCGATCCGGTCCCTTATCCACCCCTTGAGGTGCCGTCTTCCACCGCACCTCCGGTGATCACCCATGCCTTCGCTTCCTCTGGAGCTAGTGGCTCTGTTCCTACCTCGTCGACTCACGGTAGAGGCCACTTCTTCATCTCATCCTGGACCTCCCGACATATCGAGAAAAGGCATCCTTCGAGCGGATGATTGGAGACTGTTGAGCGTGTTACCCGCTCAAAATCTGGCTTATCTCAGTCTGTCTCCACTCTGCTTTCATTGCCTCCTTTGAGCCCAAGGATATTTCTCATGCTCTTTCCGATGAGTCTTGGGTCAATGCCATGCATGAGGAGTTAGAAAATTTCGAGAGGAACAAGGTGCAGTCGCTTGCCGAACCCCGCGAGGTCACAATATTATTGGGACTAAGTGGGTGTTCAAGAACAAGCGAGCGAGGATGGAGTGGTTATTGAAACAAGGCTAGGCCCGGTAGCTCGGGGTTTTCCCGTGGTTGAGGTCTAGACTTGAGGAGACTTTTGCCCTGTATTTCGACTTGAGGCCATTAGAATCCTGCTTGCCTTTGCACTTCTAAGGGTTTCAAGCTCTACCGATGGACGTCAAGAGTGCCTTCCTTAATGGCGTTATTGAGGAAGAAGTTTACGTCGAGACGACCTCCAGTTTGAGAACCCCAAATACCCACACCATGTCTTCAAGCTTTCCAAAGCGTTGTATGGACTTAAGCGAGCCCCAGAGCTTGGTATGAGAGGCTTAAGTCCTACTTGTTGAGTCATGGGTTTGAGATGGGTAAAGTAGACAAGACTTTGTTTATCCGTAGGCTTGGTAGTGACCTTCTGCTCGTCCAAATCTATGTCGATGACATCATCTTTGGCGGCTCTTCCCATGCTCTGGTTTCTCAGTTCTCGGATGTCATGAGCACCGAGTTTGAGATGAGCATGATGGGTGAGTTGACTTTCTTCCTTGGCTTCCAAATCAAGCAGTCTCGGGAGGTACTTTTCTACATCAGGCAAGTACACTCGTGACCTCTGAGCAACCGATATGAGTGATGGGAAGCCGGTGTCAACTCCGATGGCTTCTACGGCCTATCTTGACCCAGATGAGGATGGCGAGCCAGTTGATCAGAAAGAATACAGAAGTATGATCGGCTCCCTTCTTTACCTCACTGCCTCGAGACCAGACATACACTTCTCAGTGTGTCTGTGTGCTCGTTTTCAGGCTTCTCCTCGCGTATCTCACCGCCAGGCGGTGAAGCGCATCTTCGGTACCTTGAGCTACCATTGACTATGGTATCGGTACTCTTCCTCATCTTGTCTTTCCTTGAGAGCCTTCTCGGATGCGGACTTTGCCGGTGTAGGATAGATAGGAAGAGCACCTCGCACTGCCAATTCATTGGCACTTCTCTCGTTCTGGTCTTGAGGAAGCGATCCGGTGTTACACGATCCGCTGCAGAGGCGAAATGCGTTGCTGCTGCCGATTCTTTGCAGCAGTACTGGATGGTTTCGACCTGCGGGACTTTGGGTTAGCCTTAGACGGTGTTCCACTCTTTTGTGATAACACGTCTGCTATCAATATTGCTAAAAACCCGTGCAGCACTCTCGGACCAAGCACATTGATATCGATACCACTTCCTTAGAGACCATGTAGAGAAGGGTGATATAGTGCTCCGTTTGTGAGAGTGACCACCGGTTGGTGACATCTTCACCAAGGCTTTGGATAGTTCGAGGTTTTCAGCTCTGCGGAGAGCTAGGGTGGTGTGTCCTTACGGATTGTAGTGAGGGGAGCTTTGGGCTTCTTGCTTTACTATATTGATTATGCTTCGTCTCATTTACATTTGCATTGCACTCGGGGTGCATTTGGGTTTAGTCCTTCCAGCATAGGTTAGAGTGATTCTCTTGCCGAGATGCTTAGACTTCTAACTCTTATCTTGTGCTTCGGGATTAGTTGCTTCTTATCTCACTAGGTCGAGCTCACTCACTTCTTGTAGGTTCTAGCGAGGTTGGGCCACCCTCGGGTAGGCAGAGTGCGTGTTTGCTCTCTAGTGTGTGATTTCTTGTCGGTGATTGTCTGAGTCATATGGGGTAGATGAGAGTCGATCTGAGCCATAGTTGGCTCTATATCTTTTCTATGCTTTAAGGATTTGCTGTTTCTTTTTTTCTATCCCGACTTCGTTTTATGGCTTTGGTTGGGGAGTTCATTTGGGAGCTTCTGGAGCTTAATATTGACTTAACTCTACTTGAACTAAAAGTTGCATCTCATGTTGAGGGGAGCTGGATTTTCTTGCATGTTAGCATCTCGCATGGTAAAATAACTACATTGAGCCCTGAATATTATCCTATTTTGACACGTTTTCAATGCTGTACACCTTGCCATGATTTGTGCTTTATATGCTAGATTGATCATGACTTCATATGTGTAGACTAGCTTTTACCATGATAAGTTAATTAAAATTGCCCAACTTGAAGTAAAACTTGTCATGCTAGCATTTGAGTTTAGTCTTTACGGAGCTATCTCTTTATGATTCATGCCATGTCAACTAGGCTTAGTGAGTGTTGAATCTTTTATTGAGCCTTAGATTGAGCTATTTTAGTCTCTTGATGTAGCATGAGGTAGTACAATATGATAAAAAAGATCTCTTTGTGCGAAAAACTGATTTCACCAATTCTTTCTAATGAGACGGCTTGCCATTGCACTAGGCATGAACTCAGGGGGAGTTTTGGATGACCTAGACTATCTTCTTAAGCTTCTCGCTTGGAGTAGTCGCATAAGGCTTGAGATCTAGCACACAAAAAAAATCTATTTTGTGCGAAAAAACTGATTTCACCAATTCTTTCTCATGAGACGGCTTGCCATTGTACTAGGCATGAACTCAGGGGAGTTTTGGATGACCTAGACTATCTTCTTAAGCTTATTGCTTGGAGTAGTCGCATAAGGCTTGAGATCTAGCACATAAACAAAATTTGGGTTAGAAACGACCATGAGCTTAAAAAAAAGACAATGTCTTATGTGCTCAATTTGCTTAAGCTACAAAAAAAAAGAACCAAGTACTTGCGCCAATGTTTCATTCTTGAGCATAGCACTCTAGTTGGTCTCAATATTAGCTTCTTGGTTCCGCTTAGCTTACTTGACATGGCCGGCATCATCCTTGGGTATCTCTAGTTAGACTTTACCTCTTGATGACTTGACATTCTCACTTAATGCACTATATTTCAGATTGTCATCTATGTGTTCTAGCTAGCTTATACATGTCATGTCATGATCTAGATAGCTTTTTATAGAGTTATGGCTTGGTGTATCTTATTATGGTCAATATGGATAATTCTCATGGCTCTAAATGCTTAAAATAAACCAACTTCAGCCATATTCATCCACTGACATGTCATATTCTCTCTATTGCATCTTGATGTGTTTATTGCCAAAAGGGGGAGAATAGAGAAGAAAAAGTCATTTGGGAGCTTTTTAGAGCGTTGGAGAAAATTTTGCTCTTTCAGCTTGCTGCTCTAGTGCTTCCTTCGGTCGACATGGTCTTTAGTTTCATTCCCGTCTTTGGACCATGTTGGACTTTGCAAATCAAACTCTACTTCATGCTTTTTCGGAGTTTGTCAATATACTCATCAAGGGGGAGATTGAGAGACCATGCGGTCGTGACTCCATGTGAATGATGAGTATTTGACGTTGGTCTAAGTGAGTCGAGTTTGGTTTGCGTAGTTCGGAGTCGAGTCGTTGCATGGCGCAGTCGGGCTCGGTCGGACTTGGTCATTCCTGGTCGTATGGGTTTATGTTCATATTTCGATGTTTCGACAGGTTTGGACTTCATTATGGTAAGTATTATGGTATTTACGCTTTCATGTATCGAGCGGTGCTATTTGATGTGTTCTTTGTCTGTGTGGCTGCAGGACATCGGGTGGAGTCGTGGCGAGACACGTGGACCGGACTAGGCGCAGGTGGCGCTGAGGTCAGAACGGTCGGGATGTGTCGAGGACGACGTGGACTCAAGGTGGTTGCGAGGCGTGCGAGGCAAGGAGCGCGGAAGCTTCCCGGAAGGTGCAGGAGGGGCGAATCGGGAAATTCGCGAGGCTGCACAAGCGGGAGCGGGCGCCGTTGGATTTAGCAGGCGTAACGGGGCGGAGACCCGTTAGCCAAGGCTATAAATAGGATTGAGGGGCTGCATGCCCACTTGAGCATTTGAGGAGAATTAGGGTTTGCTAGAGTCAAAAGAGGCTTTGAGAGTTTGTTTTGGCTTTAGGCTTTAGTGGGTGGAGTAGGCAGAGTTGTGTTCCCTCTGTACCACCTACGATGGTTTCTAGGTAGTGAGTTCTTCCTCCCTCCAAGCAAGCATGGGTGTGTTCTTGAGTTGGGAGAGTGAGGAAATGGATTGAGTGGAGAGTTTGTAATCTTTCCTTTGTATCAAGTCGGGGTATCGGAACTCGTCTGTTTTCCTTTTGATCAAGAAATGAGAAATCTGAAGTTTCTGTTCAGTTCGTAGCCTCTGTTCTTCGTTCTTCCCTTTTGAGCATTTTCTTGATTTTCGTTGTTTTGGTTTCTTGCTTGCTGGAGAGTGCCAAAATGGATTGCTATGACATGGGTGATGCTCAAAAGCCATTTGGCTACTTGTTCCCAAGAGCAATCGTTGGTTTAATCTCAGATTTCATATTTGGGGTTGCTCTGTTCATGTTCTTCCATTTCTAGGGTTTAGTGTAGTTTTTGATTCGCTTGGAGAAATGGCATGATACTTGGTCTGGATTGTCCCATTACTATTGCTAACATATCCTCAAAGTTTCATGGCCAAAGGATCAAGGATTGGAGAGTAATTTGAGTTTTGGTTCAGACTTTGCAAGAGGTTCAGATTTTGTCATAATCTGAATTTCTTACTCTTCAGGTAAGATCTTTTCATTCCTCAAATCCCATTACTGTTTGGTTCTTTGCCTCTTTCTTTTGGCCTCAAGGGAGAAGTTAATTCCCTTCTTTTCTTCTGTGTTAAGTTGGTCTAGAGTTTTTACTGCAGTCTCTGTATTTTCGGCTGTATCTCAAGTGCTCAGTTTTCTGCCGACTTCATCCTTTGTGCAGTATCTCTCCTCTGATTTTCTGCAGATTATCTGATCTCTTTTTAGTGCAGTCTTTGTGTCCTTCGGATAGCAGTATTTTGGTTTGGGTCAAGAGTTCTGCATGCATTTCTCGAATCCTTGTTTCGGCTGTTAGCCATTTTCCTGTGCCGACTTCTTTTTCTGAAGCTTCCATTCAAAACAAGCCTTCAGTTCATTCTCTCGTTGGGCATTTGTACAAGAAATTTTTTTTTCTCAGCTGATCTTCAACAATTTTGCATGCAGATCAAACAGCGATATTTTCAGTTGAAATTTTTACTGGATGATCTCTGATTTATGCTGAATTTTTTGGTGCCTCATGCGTTCCAAATTTCAGCAGAATTAATTTTAAGTTTTCTGTGAGTTGCGTTGTTTTGCATCTTTTGAAAAATCAGTGTTCGTTTTCTCGGGGGCGATTTTAAGCGAGCGACATTTACCCCCCCCCCCCTCTGTCGCCATTTCGATCCTACACTTGTCCCCTCGCTTCCATGGCTGCGCCACCCCCACCGGGCTTGCCGTCGACGAACCCCAACGCCACCAAAGGATGCAAAGCTCAACTCTCACTGGTTGTGTGCTTATCTTTTCAAGGGGTCTCTTCAGTCTTCATGGTCAGGCTTGTGTGACCAACCATGTTGTTGGCAAGGAGACAAGAGTTATCGTAGCTATTTTTAGTTCTTTTGTACTTATGACTTATAGCTTTTCTCAAACCAATAAATTGAACAGCTTCTATGCTACCATTTTGCAGCGATTTATCGAGATAATCTTTTCAAAGTGGTTTATTAGTTTGTTGACACTCTGTTCATTCACACAAGCGCTCGTGCTGTGATAAAAAACCATAAGCCATAGGCATAAGTTATAAGTCGCGCTGCCGTGTGTTTGACTCTCAGGGTCAGCTTGGCGCACGGGAATTTTGTAGGAAGCAGAGTAAGTCAAGCAGAATGCTTTCTGAGATTAATTCCTGTAGGGTGTGGCAGTAATTTTCATTTATGTTAGACAATGTTAGCGTAGTTTACTTGAGATGATGTGTTTCTCTAAGTATGCACAGCACTCATGATGAGCATGAATGCATGCTAGCTGTTAAGCCCAAAATGCTGCAAATTAATACTGTGTGGTTGAGCAATGGGAACCAATGATACAAGCAAACCATAAGGTCAGTTTGGGTCAGCCGCTCAGGGTGTATCAATTAGATTGCTGAATTATCGGGCTATGTCGAGTCTAATGCACTAATTGGAGTAGACTTACACTAGTATTACCAAGGGTGCACTTGTTTAAGGGGTGACTTAATTGCTTCCAATAATTTTCCATGGCCAACTAGTGCCTACATTAGTGTGCGCTTTATGCTGCCATTACACAACTACAGTAGACTACTTAGTTTTAACAGTCGTGCAGTGTACCAACAAAAAGGTCTGCCTAACAGCCGAACCACTGATGAACCATATGTAGTTTGCATCAGCAAACCTCACTGCCGGTGCACGTTTGCCATAATATATCAGCTGTTGTCTATTAATCTATATATATAAACAATATTAAGGCATGGTGATCGCTGATAGTACAATACTGCAGAGTTTAGGCGTTGGTGATCAATGATTTCTTCCCTGCTTTCTTTTTTGAGAAATGGTGTAGTCGGTTATCAAAATTAGTCAATACTAAACTACACTAACATTGTCTAAAATAAATAATTAACCAGAAGAACTAGGTAACATCTTCAGATTAGAAAATTACCGCTTCCCCCTCACACTTTCGCATTGGGGGAAAGGTTGATCGGTAAATTTGGACAGATCAATTAAGGTCATGCAAAAGCTGGATAGTTTATTCTTCTTCTCTTTAGTCATCATCTAGCAATGCTTAGCTGCAAACCAACACGTAGACAGTACTAAAAGGCACATGATAACATATTTAAAGAAAACACACCAGGTTTCCAATTCATCAACTTCCTCATTCTACTTAGAAAATGATTCAGTCTGCACAATTAGGTGTGACGATGTATCATTACAGAGATGCGTCCAGTAGAGCAAGATACACAAGGATGAGCTTAAGGGAAATGGGGAGAAAGGGGAAAGAAGCAACAGCAAGATGTAGGTTCAACACATCCTAGCAAGATAGATATCCTCCTTTTAATCTTGTTATGCTCGGCCTAGGTGTTTAGTTGGGCAAGCCTTGACATTTTACGGTCTGCTCCAAAGAGCTTAAATTCTGACTTATAGCTTTGACTGTTGGCTTTTGACTAAAATTGTATTGTAGCAAAGATTAGTTTTTTCTGAGTCATTCAATTAAAAGGAAATTAGAAAATAAAAAAAATATTATATTATATCATTACGGATAATGTAAAGGAATAACGGAAAAAAGAAAAACAAAAAAATCAAAATAAACTGAAATTAAAAGCCAACATATTCTAGATTAAATATCCAGACTTTGAAGTTAGGTAGCTTGGATACGTCAATACAAATATATCAATACCGAGATATATCATTTTTCCAAAACACCGATACAATGATATATATATATAATAAAATACAAAAAAATAGAAATTAATTAATGATTTCTTATAAGAAAATGGGTGACATAAGGCAAGCATAATGGCATGAATTAAACAGCAAATTCTAAATATTAATGACAATTGCATACCTTGCTAATCCTATGTTTTTTTGCTCTTTCCCCGTCTGCAAGAACCTCTCATCTAAGAGGAAGTTGTATTCTTCCATGGAGCAGAAGATAGCATGTAAACTGAAAATCAAATCATATCAATCCAAGCAAAACACGATGCATTAAATAAACCAAGTATAGTTCAATGATTAAACTCCACCTTATTCCCAAACCTCGGAGAGATTTGTGAATTCCATGATATGATATATGTTGTTTGACAGTGGGTGAAGCATGAATCAATAAACAACCCCTAGTCCTCCTTATCTTGAACAGCCTTCAACTTATTCACTAATTCCTTCCTAAATCCAATCAACGGACAAATAAAATATGTAGTGTTTCAGAAAACACAACAAGCACTAATTGAGAGTAGGGATGGCAATTGTGTCTGTTTACTCGTATATCTATGGGTAAATACCCTACTGGAGCTGAGTGTGAGATATTTTCTTTACCCACGGGTATGAAAATATGGGAAAACACTCTACCCATTGGATAAACGGGCACGGGTATGGGTAAGCTCCACCCGTACCCGTCCCGCCCGTTTACCCACAATATAGATTGACAGGTGGAGCAGCCATAACAATATCTCTAATTGCTATTGATTGTTGTAGGACCGGATAAGGCAACAGAGGGGTGGTGAATGGTGCCTAAAGATTTTTTTCTCCAAATATTCACATAATTCTTTTTCTCCAATAACTACAAAGCTATGAAGACTAGGACATAAGGTCTACTAGAAAACAGAGAAATACAGATCACGTACGACCGGTTCAGAGTACTGTGTGGTCGAATTACGACCACTCGGCGGATGCACAACATGGTCGTATACGACCACTCAGCAGAGACACACCGTGGTTGTTACAGATAGCGTAGTCGAGATAGACAATGTGGTCAAAGCTGACTACCTGGTCGAAACTGACACTGAGGTCGAAGCAGACACCATGGGCAAAACAGACCTCGTGGTCGAAACCGACAACGTGGTCGAAAATCGACTACGTGGTCGAAACCGACAATGTGATCGAAAAACCGACTATGTGGTCGAAACCGACGTGGTCGTAACCAACATGATCGATAACCCGCTTTCGACTTCGATTGCATCTTGCGATAACGTGGTCGAACGCTGCCGACTTCCAGACGTGGTCGAAGACCCGACTGCCGACTTCCGACCACGGCTAATCAAAGCGTTCGACTTGCTCTCAGACTACATGGTCAAAGACCATTGTCTGGTCGATACCACTGTAGAAAATGTCCGTGCAATTGCGAGCGACAAGAGATTGCATAGAAATCGAGTGACCACACAACTTAAGATCATGAAGTGATAGAAAGCAAGTGTGGTCGTAAATGGCTAGAGATACCAGAGAAGACGCACAACTACCAGAACTGAAAACCCGACAACGTGATCGAAGCTTACACCATGGTCGTAAGTCTGACAATGTGGTCGATAGCTTGCACAGTGGTCATAACTTTGACCACTCGACCGAAAAGCAACTTGGTAGGAAATCGACTATCAAACAGAATTCATTGTAGTCGATAACCACCAAATCAAGACCGACGAGATTGAAGGATGAGTGTGGTCAGAACCAACGTGGTCGTAAACCAATGGCATGGTCGTACGATCAACGTGGTCGAAGACCGACTAGCACTAGAAGTCGACTGCGGTCGCAGACACCTCATGAGACCGTGGGGGCACACGACCACGAGATCTACGACCATCAAGCACTCGAAAACCAGCGCAAAAGAAAGCAAGCGATCTAAGTCTTCACCGGTCAAAAAGAGAGGCGGCTGAACAGAACGTGATCGTAAACAAAACAGAGGAGGCCAGTGAAGTGCTCGACCGCAAGATTCAATTTTCCGAATATCTTTTGATTCATGAATTGATTGGTCATGAGACTTCAAACAGTGCAAGATAACATCCTCTGGCTAAGAAATAACAAGGTTATCAAAGCTTCTTCGCCGTGGTCAATGAGAACGACTTAGTCGAAGAAGAAACAGAGGAAAATGGAAGGCGCAAAACTGAAAACCCAGACTTCATATATCTTTCAATTAAGAGTTCGTCTGGCCAAGAAACTTTGTGCGCACAATGCTTAAGGTCTCAAGAAGCTATTCCAATCTTGAATTGAAATCTTATCGATCATATTGAGACCTTTTCACGATTTGATCAAAAGTGCACAAAACCAAGTTCAAGAACCGAAGTTGTTGATTAGAACCGCTCGTGGGTCAGAGCTAGCCAAGTTAGCTTGGGGCACAATCCCACATGTCACTGCAATTCAGAGCAATCAACAAGAATAGGCCAATAACAGGAGATAGCCAAGAACACAGAAAAGAGAGCGAACAGAGAAACCGCAATCAAGACATCCAAGAAATAAACAAAGAACACAACTCATATAGAGGCAGAGAGATGAATGATTGCATACATGAAAGTTTCATCATCCACTCCCCTCGGGAGGACACGCTCTACCCTAGAGCTACACTCACACAGATAAACTCCCATGGGAGGGAGAGGCGCCAGCCGCCAGGGCTTGGCCAACCATCTCAAGTCTAACACTTGCCTCCCCTCTTCTTTTATAGGCTCACATGCGAACCTTGACCTAATGGATCCACCCATTAGTCCGCACTGGGGACACCCGTTAACCCCAACTAACACCGGGTTTTACCTCTCACTTTACCCAGTAACACCAACAAACTTAGTGCTTTGCTTGTTAACTCCAACATACTCCTCGCTTTACCCGATAGCGCACACCACACCCGAGCTTTTCAACAGAATCCACTTCCACCTTACAGTCTTTGTGCATTTCTCCAAAATGCCATCCCCGCACCTTCCTGGAAGCTTCCTGTCCTCCGCACGACCACGCCTTGCCTCCAACCGACTGGACCTCGACTCCTCCCTGAGTCTAGTCCTGGTCCGCTCCGCTGCACACGATCGCACCCGGCATCCTGACCGTCTGGACCTCAACTCCTCCCTGAGCCTAGTCCCGGTCCTCCTCGTCGTTGCCAGTCGTGTCCACCTCCGGCAGCTCCGGTTCCGATTCCTTGTCTCCTTGGCTTGCAACCACCTAGTCAGCCTCGATCATCTTCGACGTCTCCGACCGTTTGGACCTCAACACCTCCTGTGCCTAGTCCCGGTCCTCCCACGCCTCACCATGAAATAGCTCCGAAGTCCTGCAACCACACAGACAAGCAAACCGTCACATAGCACCGCACAAGACATTCAGACCATCAATCGGTACAACCAACAAGTATCACAGCACAACACCCGGTCGAAAAACCCCCTACGATCGATCGAATGCACAACACATGAAAAGCACAAGGTCTCCGACCGCTCTACAAGTCGATACGACCACCGACCACGTATTGACTTCGTCTGACCATGTCCGACCTCGTCCAACCGCGTCCGACTGCACAGACTTCATCCTCTGCACCCGATCGCTCAACCGGTCGAAGCTACCGACAACCTATCACAATGGTCGGAGCTACCGACCGCAGGCTACGACTACCAAAGTCGTACCAGCTCCTTCCAACCACATGGTCGTAAGACTGCCTTTCGATCACTCACAACAGTAAGTCAAAGCCGATCACTTACAGCAGTAACTCGAAGGCCATCAGACAGAGAGCTAACAGCTGCTCAAACCTCAAAAACCAAACTCAATCTCTCTAGATTAAGTGTCAATTACTCATCACATCCATGGGGTGACCTCCATATGGTCTCACAATTGTTATAAACTTTTGCATATCTGTAATTGCTATTGATTGTTATAAACTTTTTTGATAGCTATTATATTTCCTAGCAACAGCTGCTGCTTATATGTATCTGTCATTAATTTAACTCTCAGATGGTGACTCTCAGTTCGCGGGTAAACGGGTATGCCCACGGGCAACGGGTACCCGCGGGCGATGGGTGAGATTCGTCACCCGTCGTCCTTCGCAGGTATGCCCATGGGCGTAAATCGGGGTCGCAGGTACAGGTACAAGTGAGCACTACCCGCGCCCACCGCGCCCGATTGCCATCCCTAATTGAGAGACAGAGAGAGAAACAGATTGACATGCTAAGCCAACCATGGAGAATTCAATTTGTGTGGAATTACTACTTCGAATGTCAGCCTTACAACTCAACCATGACTTATCAGCACGGGATCCATCTGGTGCAACAACATTTCGTATCTACAGAGAAGAAGCACAGCTAAAATAGTAAGAATTTTAACCCAGACAATTGAATAAGAGAAAATAATCATTGAAGAATATACCTGCCAAGAATCATATCCAGAGATCTTCATTTTTTTAAAGCTCAAAGATCTACAAAATCATAAAATACAAGATTCATGTGTTTACTGCATGCTATATTTTATATTTATATGATTGTTCTAAAACTCTAATCTCTATACTTCATCTTCATCGTTTCATCCTTTTACAGATAATTCAAAGGGCCAATTGAAATTTTTTAAACAAAGTTCACTTACAAACTACGCAGTTGCTCTTGATTCTTGAAATTCCAATCTCTAGCCTGTAAATGTGCATTCCAATTTCTAAATTACTGATACCTGAAAGAATGAGTTAATCACTTGATCAGTTGAACATTCTACAATGTCGGTATGCCCCACCCCAAAAGGCTAGTAAATGACTTGTATAGATCATTCGTTTTATATGAATGTATAAACAAAACATGGATTATCAATCGTAGAAGGTACGACAAGCTCTTAACGCATGCTGACATACACCAAATTCATTCAAATTCAACCATCTCAACTACATGTGTTGTTGTGCAAAGCATTGCTCTTAGCATATACTGACATACCACACCAGACTCATTCAAATTCAACCATCACAACAAATGCTTGTTCTTGATGAAAATCCAAAAGCATTGTACTAGTGTATTGTATGTGTATTTGCTCATTCATTTCATCATGTGAATGCATAAACGAAACATCAAACATTTAACATGGATTATGCAGATTGCCAAAAGGAGCAAATAGTGCCCATAGACAAAGTTGTATGCTGTGCAAAGAATATGCCTGCTGGTGTATGCTGTGAATCGGTGAATGCATAAACAAAACATCAAACATGGATTATCATTTATCAATCGTTCAAATTGATGCTGGATCTAGCCCTCCCCTGAATCCCCGATCTATCTGGATCTGCACATGCGTAATTGCAATTTACAAACTGACTATCTGAGAGAGAGGAAGTAAGGAACTGACAGCAAAAATGGTGGAGGAGGAAATTGCAAAGTGAAGGAGGCGGAGGTGCGGTCGCCTGACGTTCGGTAGGCACAGATCACCGGAGCTGGAGCCCGGAGCGGAACACCAGCCTGCTGCTAGTCTCCTCTCCCGCCGGTTGTCACCGTCCTGGTGACTGATGAAGTGGTGAGACCGACACCGAGTGGTGACTGGCGTCTGGCCAGTAGAGAGTACTGACTATGTTAGGGTTAGCCGCCTGCAAATGGGCCAGACCACCAGGCTAGTCGGCTAGAAATTGGAGGCAAATGGGCCGGATGAGTGGATGCCTCCAGTGGGTGGATATTTGGACTGATGGGTATGAATATAATTAATTTGGCGTAACTAAGTATATACATATGTATTATATTGTGTATATAATTGCTTTTTGCCCAAAAAATTTAGGTGTTAAGCTAAACACCCATGGATCATGTGAGGTTCGCCGCTGAGCACAACATGACACCTTACAAGGCAAGGTGCACTAGGATAATGATACGGAAACTCAACTTCGAGCAGCATTTTTCAAAGATAAAAGTAAACACATTTAGAGGCTGAACATAAAAAATTAGTTTCAATTTGGGAGGGGTGTGTTTGCTTGTCATCAGTTCATTAAATTTTGAGTTGAACGAATAGAAGATATAAGCCTCAAGAAAAACACAAAAACGAGCCTAGGTACAGTAGCAACCATTCTAGAGCGTCAATTTTTCGACCAAACTATATGAAAGACATTGGAAAACATGGTACTGTAGCCATATGCTGTTCTTGTCCCTAAAGACCATTTTGCAGAGCAGTTGCATGCTACTAAAAGAAAGCAAGTATAAATATATCTCGCCCACACCATCATCTATAAAGTTCTCCAAGTTTAGCAGTCCCACAAAACTCGAGACAAAACTGCAGGTCGCAGTATATTCTCTGCCTGGCCTGTCCCTGGCCAGTCAGTCCTGACTGACTGAAGGTACGAAAAATAGAGACGCATCAGAGAATGGAAAGGAGAACGAAAACGAGACATCAATGCAAAAAGAGGAGCACGGCTGACCTGACAGAGTGTCGCTAAACAGCAAAAGGGAGCGCAAAGCTGCATGCCCACCCGCGCGCTTTCTTTTCTTTTAATGCGCCTCCTCCCTTTCCCTAAAGCAGCTTCCACCGTTGCTGCTCTAGTCCAGCGACATTGTTGCCGCCTGCGGAGCCGGAGCGATGATGAAGAAGAAGGCGGCCGATGGAGGAGGAGGTGGTGGTGGTGGTGGAGCTGGGGGCAAGGGAGGGACGACGGCCCCGACAGACCTCCTCGTCTGCTTCCCCGCGCGGCAGCATCTGGCGCTGATGCCCAAGCCGATACGCAGCCCGTCCCGGACCACCATGGACAAGGCGGTGGCCGCGCGCCGGCGCCAGCTCCCGGCTGTGAGGTCTGGGAGCGGCGGCGGAGGGGGAGGGCGTGGGCGTGGTAGCCCGCTGTTCCGGGGCTCCAATGCGAAGCAGAGCGTCGATGACGACGAGCCGCAGTCGCCCAAGGTGACGTGCGCCGGGCAGATCAAGGTCGGCCGGCCCAAGAAGCTGAGGCCTCAGGCGGCGAAGACCGGTAAGGATGCCGGCGGCGGGGGCAGGAGCTGGCTCACCGTGGTGGAGGAGATCGAGCGGCTGCGTGAGCAGAGGAAGAAGGTGAGCTGGCTCGAGGCCGTCGGGATCAGGAGGGACGCGCTGCCATTCCTGGGCGGCGTGCTCCGGAGTCTCCGGATTAAGGCGCGCTGCTTCGGGTCGCTACACGGCGCGGTGGACTCCTCGACGGACGACGACGACGACGACGCCGAAGAGCAAGATGTACAATCAGCCGCCGCCGGCGGCAGCGCCGCCGCGAACGTGTTCTCCAAGTGGCTCATGGTGCTGGAAAGCAGCCAAGAACCCCAAGAGCAAGACTCCGGCGACGACGAGGAGAACGACGAAGAAGACGAGCAGCCGAGCAAAGAGACGACGGACGAGTGCCCGACCGTTCCGCCGCCGAACGCGCTGCTGCTCATGCGGTGCCGGTCGGCCCCGGCGAAGGGGCTGGCGAGGAGAGGAACAGAGGAGCCACCGGCCGGCGAGGTGGAGCAGGACCAGGGAAGCGCGGACGCCGCCACGGGGGATGATAATGATGGTACAAAGGAGGACAGAGACGAGCTGGTGTTCATGAGCACGGCGCCGGATTTCCTGAAGCTGTCCATAGACATCGCCAAGGAGACGTGGGTCGTCGGTGGCATGGACCCCATCGCGCGGAGCCGGAGCTGGAAGAAGTGACAGGGCGTCCGGTGGGCGCCGGCGAGGAGGCCGCGGCGGTTGGATTCGTTGTACAGAGCTATATTTACTTATGAGTTCTCGGTATAATCTTGTCCCTCACCGCTTCTGTGTTCTCTTGCAAAATATAAACCCAAGCTATATAAATGTTGAGTTTATCAAGGCACTCTCTGCCAAGATTGCTCATCCACGGTTCAAGAATCACGCACCAAAGGGACAAAATGATGAAGGAACAAAACTCAAGACCAAGGATTCTATGATTCTGTCATGAGACATTTTGTATTCTCTGGTACACGATTGGTGATCTCTTGCTTGTTCCATGGTGATCTGTGGTACCTACTTGGAACACATGGATTTCATATGAATTTCACGAGAAACAGCTCGCTGAACCTAAGCAAAATTTCCACCTTCCAAAATGGGCTTAAGCTCATTCTACGATCCATGCCTCAACAAGCATAATACTTGCTATAGAACTTATATGCGTGAGTCATTCCATCAACATGAAATTCCGGGGACGGAGTTAGTTATCATCCACACTGTAGTGGGCGTTGCTAGCTTCCGTGTTAACACAGACATAATCCAATGTGTTTTAAGAGCGCGACCTCATTAGTTTCCATTTCAAGAGAGTTCCCAGGTAACACGCTAAGCGCCCAATACGTGCCATCCGGTGGCAGCAGCCACCAGCGGCGGAGCCAAGGTCCGGCGATCTCGGATGGAATCTCTTGACATCTTAGCGATTCCCGATATAGCGAGTAGCAGGCGGCGAGCTTGATCAGCAGCGATTCTTGAGCCGGCTAGCCATCTGCCCGACCTCCCTTCCTGGGCTGGCTTCGCCTGGCAGCCAGCAGAGCGTCACACGACGACAGCTCTCGCCGGCCAACAGCAGATCTACCGTCCCTTGGGACGCATCGCGTCCATAACAAGCAGATCAGAACCAAGGCAGCGACCAGCGATTTGCAGCAAATCCGATTCTCCCAGCACGCTCCTCCGTACGCATGGATCGATATCATACCACCAGGCTTCCAGCACAGCAGATTCTGCAGGAATGATCGTTCGACGCTGCTGCAGAGCCAGAGCCAGACTGTACGGTATCAGAGTTAAGAGTAATCCAATAATTGCTAGCAACAAAAACTCTGCACGCCTTCCAAGGCGACACCGTACTGCTTTTGGCCCCCCCAACGTGCAGCTTCGCCTCAAATCACAAAGATCAATCACCAAATATTTAAAAAAATGAACATCACCGCAAGAGCTCTCAATGTGTAGCTGAATCGACGGCGTCAGTACTCAGTACGCACCAAACGCACGAGCACAGAGTACTTACTACTACATATGAAAGTACCACCATGCTAATGGCTGATTAGTTTTAGGTCCAGTTACTCTAAACTAGGCCCGATAACTTTTGACACTAATAAGATAGATAGCTTTTGACTCTGGTTGATAGTTTTTATTTATATTTTTTAAAATTGTAGTTGATAGTTTTTATTTATATTTTTTTAAGAAGACAACATACGACGAAGACAATCGCGTAAACAAAGACATACAGTTTTAAGCTTGAGAAGCGGTTTGAAAATTTTGCTTCAAAAAACTATTTCATTTATTTTAACTTTCGGAGAAACTAAAAACCAAAGAAAGAACAGAATCCTCCCAGACAGAGAAAGGGTGTCATATATGTCAACACCTAGCGTAGCGAATATAACGAAATGAGTGTGTCCGACTCCCCTTCGGCAAGCATAATGGCAGCAGGTGGTTCCTGTCCTGCTGGGGCCCGACACAAAGCTATAGATGTATGCAAGTTCTCTTCGAGTACCTGCATAAGGGAAAGGGGGAATGGAATTTATGGAAAGGGAAGTTCTATTCTACCCCTGCTCACTGCACTGGAAGCTACACTACACCCTTGAAAAGCTAATTTATTCACAAATCAAACGCTCGTGTTAACAGTTGTTCTCTGAAGAGATCTGCACATGGCAGAACATGGGCAGTGCTGTAAAGTTTCTTCCCATCTACCTGTTCATCCAAAGGGAGAAACTTGTGGACGAGTCCATCTACAGAACCTGTTTACAGGTAGTTTTGGCACAAACAGTAGGCAAGACCACCACAGTATGTCGAGATCATTCACTCCTTGCAAAACTGCAAGTGATCTGTAATTCCGACGCAACTTTCATCGCACGAGGCATTGTACAGTTTTGCTCAAATCTTACACAGCAAAGAGGGGGAATAGGAGCTCGAATCAGTTAGAGGCAGAGCTAAATGAAAGGTTCACCATGTCACCCTTCCATGGGCAAGGGGGTGGGGGTCCTGGGGGAAGTGCTTCAGGAAAAAAAAAACATTGAATTAGGTCCTGGAAAATTGTTGTAGCGAAGCTGTGTTAGCAGCTTGACCGAAAATTATGCATCAAACAATGGCATGAAGAAATTTTCTCGTACAAGATAGGCCATGTGCGATGTATCTACATCACTGTATACATTTTAGATGTAAAATGAGAATATAGCATATGGAAATCTGCCCCATGTATGATGAGAAGTCTTTATTCAAATAATGCAATGATAAGAGCAAATAGATCTTTCCAAGAGAGATTGTTTGGTCCAAATACCAGAAAAGAGAAAAAAAAAATAACGATTTACTTAGTGCCAATGAAAAAACTGGATATAGAACAATGTGAACTGCACAGCTAAAAGGTGCTACCAATGAAACAAACAGAAAAAAAAACATGAGACTGCCCTGCTCAGTTGGGCTGACAAGCTGTGGCTTATGGCTGAAATTACACTATAACGGCTGAAATTTTACTATATCCGAAGGTGACTTATTTAGCGTAATTAAATTTAAAAAATTTAAAAATAGAAAAAATATGTTAGCTCATTACGGACAACGTGAACGAATATGAAAAAAGAACCAGCAAAAAAGCTCAAAAAAAGCCAAAAGTTCAGAAAAAGACGAAATTTATAAATAGTGAAAAATAAGCCAGAAGCCATAAGCTAAAGCTGAAATGAGTGGGTCCCGATATATTGAATTGTTTAGCTGTTGTTCCTGGGTCTATAGTAGGCATTAGGCAAGTTATTGGTGACAAAAAAAACTAGCTGTTGTTCCTGGGTCTATAGTAGGCATTAGGCAGGTTATTGGTGATAAAAAAACAATAACAAGAATGTTACCAAGTGATACGTATTAACAATTCACCATCAGATGAAGACAAATGGTTTCAATATCACATATAGAAAGTTACCTGAGAAAATAAAGGTTAAAAAACTATTAAAATGCAACTAATTATCTACTTTCAGAAAGGAAAAGGTTAGCAAACACGAAAACAGACAAAAGCTTGGCTTTAATATCCCAGCTGCAATTAATTAAAACAAATAAACGTCAAGAGGTATACTCCAGACAACATACAAGTTGACTAATTTGTTGATGAACTAGTCAACTAGGTGCTTTCTGGACCTCCATTGTTATCGCCTCAGCAAGGTGTGACACTTCACACTCAGCTCCAAAGCATCTTACTGTCTCCAAGCATGGATCTAGCAAGTACCTGCAACTTTAGATGGTCAAGTTCCTGAAGCATTACCAACAAGGCAAGTTATATATAGATGATTCCCATGTGCTCTTACATGTTATGAGAACTTTCTACAAGATAATCCTGACCAACTTCTTCAACTTTTTTAAAGAAAACATGGTATTCCTGTGCAATCTGTCTTACTGCATTGATGGAGCCTGTCAATCCTATTATTCTTGGGTCAAATTCTGCAGTTCAAATGAGGCAAAATCCTTCATGTCCAAACACAGTGCAAAATTTGAATGTTCCGATAACACAGAACAAGCAGAGAGCAGTTTACCACTAAGGTAGGCCTTAAGCTGAGCAGGTGAATCCGGTTGAGGATCAATTGTGATAAAGAGTGGTGTAATCTTGATATCATATTTTGACTCTATGAAACAACAAATTAAGTCATAAAAATTTATGAACATCACAAATCAGTGGCACAAACAGTAAAGTCCAACAAAATCTATTCATTGCAAGCCAATTATAGCATACAGAAATTTGATGCTTTATATTGTGAATTGCCATCAATTTTGCAAACTGCAGCTCACACAGAATAGGTCAGAAACTTGAGCATGACTGACAGAAGACAAGGATTAGTTAAAACAGTATTGCGACATAATTACTAAATAGAATAGGACATTCTTCTTATATCAATGGGTAACTACTGCCAGATAGCTTAGCAAAATTGGAAAAACTGTTTTGAACCCAAATGTCATAAGCAAAACGTGCATGAGTGCACTCACAGACAAAAAAATCATATGAATTACGCATATACGGCCACTAACCACTAATTGTGTAAAAGGGAAATACAGAAGATAATGATATGATAAAACAGCAACAACAATAATAAACAATGTCAACAGATGAGGTGCCTCCAATCATGTATTCCTAACAAAAAAGCTGGATATGGTACATAGCAACACACCTAACAGCTTAACAACATCAGCCATCTTCTGCACTTCTGCTGGCCCCACATCTCGGCATGATGTGTAGCCAAAGTACATCAGTATCCAATTTCCTTGAAGCTTTGCTTCAGTCACCACATTGTTTTCTGTATCATAGAGCTTAAATGGCCCTCCGATTGCAGGTTTATTGGTGGTACACCTCTTGGGAACACTGGGCTGTTGTGCTTCTTTAGATGGAAACACCGCGATACAAAATGTAAAACAACAATAGAGAACACAATTAAGAGTTAAGACACTATAACAGGCTTCATGAAAATCGAAAAACGCTTCTTTTGCAAGCTAAACAACTATGTACAAAGGAAAAGTAACTAAAAAATTGCTTTTATGCACTTTCCATTCTTTTCCTTCAACAAAAGTAAACCAAATCAGGCACTGGCATTATAATAGCAAAAGTAATCCCAAGCTGTTGTGCACAGTAGATATAAAAGTGCCCAGAAGGGACTAAATGATGAGAAGACACTAATCCACCACCAAAAAAAGGGGGGTGTCAAAGGCTCGGAGCATGCCAAAATTTAATCTTCCTTTTAAGTTATAGGGTTTCAGCATTTATTTCTGAAACCTAGACAAGGCACAAGGGAGAATTTCAAGGATCCTTCATTGCCTAAAGAACTACTACCATCATGGCATCATATAGCCTAATATTGAGTGGAATTTTGTCAAGCTAATACAGATTAGAGCTGAAAAGAAAAGCAAAAAACGAATATCATCGAAATGTATAACTTCAGAAACAACACAAAGCTGCACTGCTGGAAAATTCTGTAAATACCTAAGGGAACCACACGCTTTTCATCATTATAGTGAACATAAGTGGCTAGTCCAGCAAAGACTAGTAGAGCAGATGGCTGCAAAATAAACATTCACAATTACATAAGAATAGCGCAGATGCAGAATGTTCCCAAAAATTCAGTTAGGCCAAACTACAGTGCACATGTCAAAAAAAATATAACTGTTAAAGTTCACCAATAACCCCTTGATAACAATTTGACATTTAACAAGACTGTAGAAAATCTCGTAAATCATAATTAAATGCAATATGGAAAACATAGGATCATGCAGTCCAGAAAAACAACATACAATGATGTAATATATCAGTGGCTGTGGATTTGACTAGAATTTCAGCTAATTGTCTAATTGGTTTATCATACTTTGAGCCTCCTCCATTAGAATAACCTCGAGAATGGTAGCACTGCAAAGGAAACACCCTGCAGAACCAAATTCCAAGAATTACCAGAACCACTCAATTAAACGAACAAACAACAATTGCACACGCAAAACAAGCAGCATACATACAACAGACACACTAACACGCGTATGCTTGTAGGAGTTGCCACACACAGGTAGCATTAAATTCATTTAAGTGTCACAATGCTTTGAGCAATGAACTCATGACACTAGATCCAAGGTCAACAATAGTATCGAACTATCTATATATATGGAACAGCAAATCAGTTGTCAAAATAATCTACATGTGAAGTAGCACAGTTGCCATTTGAATGCATGGTAGCCACTTATGCTAGTCTGAGTCATCAAGAAAAATACATGTAGATCCATTTGCAAAATGACATGTCAAACATCAGCGTAGCAGACCATGGAATGGCACAATTACCAGCAAAATTAAACATTCGAACGCGATCCTAATCGACCTAGGTGTCCAATGCTAGTTTAAGCAATCATTTAATCACATCTAGACACAAATCGAGGCAACTGGATGCTGAACATAGTGACAAGGCCATAAAGCGTGCAGGGTACGGTACACACACTGTACTGTGGCAACTCACTACTCGTTTCCCGTAACAGGATTAACCACGATTAACCATAACTTCACATCCATTTCGCCCCTAAATGCCCTAATCTACTCCCAACTCGCGTCTCTGCCCGAATCCTCCCCGTTCCACCGCGCACAGTCGCACACCAAATAGAAACGACTCAAGCCCCACGCAGAACACCCTAAAGGCCTGAACAACCAACCCCAACGAGAACCGCAACAACCGGGGACGCCATCGCGGAAGCGCCCGCTGCGGCATTAGCGCAAACAGTTGGCGCGCACCGGAGCATCGAACGCAAAAAAGAGCGATACAGGAGCGGGTCGTACCTGGGCCGCCACGGCGGAGGCAGCTCGGCCGGGCGGGCGGCGCCGAGGCTGCTGGGCAGCGAGAGCCCGAGGACGCGCGGGATCAGCATGGCCCGGGGCTCGCGGGAGGAGGCGGTGGGGTTGAGAAGGGAAGGGGGAGGGAGGCTTTTTTTTTTGAACTGGGGGGAGGGAGGCTTTTTTTTTTGACTAGTCATGTGCCTGTGCGTTGCAACGGAAAACAAATACAATGCAAATAGCACATCTCTAAGGACTATAGTCTATGGAAACATAGTAGAAAATAACAAGTCATAATACTAACATTTACAGCAAGCCATGCAGCTCATATGCCATCTGAACACATTGGAAGATATCGTTCACAGATATATTATTGCAATGAGCTTTGCTACTTGATATGATAATTAAGAAAGTGCAAGTTACATTGTGAAAGATGTAGCAAAGACACACTGGCATAAATCGGATGTTTGCTACTTCACCCTAGATGAGAAGAAATAGACCTAGATACAAAATCTTTCGTTGTTGAACTTCCTGTGACTGTGCACTTAGAGGATTTCTGCAGTTGCAAAATCATCAGCACAATGTACATAGAGAGAACAATAGGATTTTTTAAGAAATAAGGAATTTTATACCTCAAAACTATATTTACGTGACAAAAATTTGCACCACTTCCTATAATTGCTGAATAGCTTAGTTACCACCACATCGACAGCTTGGTCATCAAGCTGTTTCAGGTGTGAAAGAAATGCTTCAGTCAATTAACAGGCAATGATGAACAACAAAAGGAATGAATGGGAAATGAGGGATGAAATAGTATTATTTAGCTAAGCACTTGAGAGACATGCATACAGTCAGTATAATTATTGCACTGAATTGTTGTTTGTTCCATTGGATGTACATTGCAGATAGCGACTTTTCGATCACTTTGAATGTGATACCTTCAAGGAAGAAGTCCAATCAATATAACACATCCTATTGGATAAACAGAAAGATTAGAAGAATGTGACTGAATGGTAAAAATCAAAATGAAATGAGTTGGCTTTAAGTTGGCAAAACATCATATCACAGGTGTGCTTGTTGTTGTCTTTGTTTTTGGTTGATTTTAGTCCCTCAACTTGCTAATTTTGTTGACCGACATTCTTCTCTAGCTTTCTTTACCAGATTAGACCAAATACATAATAAGCTAAATTATGTAGTACAGATCAGAGGAGTTAGCCTACTCAAACCTTAACTGAGTACAACTACAATTTTGTATATCATCAAAACTGTACACATCGCATGAGATGCTATTAAATTAGCTGACTGAAAGGCTAACAGAATTAAAATCGACAAAATTAGAGTCCAGGGTAGAATGTGTATAACGTTCATAGTTAATGAATGGAAATGAATCTTCTGGACATCATGCTACAATACTTGAGCAATTAATAGTCCTAGAAGCTTTTTTGGCCCAACAGACATAATGGAATCAAAACAAATATAGCCAGTATAATCATGATAAGAAAGGCATTAATATGAGTATATAAAAAAAGTCAAAAGTTGAATTCAATGCATGATTCTGAGATAATACAAGGTTGCGACTGGGGTTGAAGATAGAGGGTAATACCGGCTTGAGACAAACGCTGAGCTTCTGCACTTGCCCAATCACCAAATTCCTTGTGCTTCCCATCAACGTATGGTTGAAGTCGGTCCTTAAGGCTCTGAAGAAGTTTTTGCTCTCTTTCAGTTTGCAACTCCTGCAATCCAGAGAAGTTATTAAGGTCTAAGAATGGGCATTTCAAAACAAAATTATTTGAATTTTTTTTAAAAACTAAGGTCTAAGAGTGTAGCATCAACTGCCAACTCCGACATGGTTGGTGTTAGCAGGCTGGGACCCCACATCAGAAAACAACTTTGCTGCAGATAGCTTTTTTTTTTTGAAAGCCAGCTTGCTGAAGGTAACTGAGCATTATGGGAGCAATGTACCTTTATCTTCTCTTGAATCCTTGACCTTGCCTCTTGATTATCTGATTCTTCTTCAATCTCTACTGAAGCTACGGATGCCAGTGCAAGTTGACCAACATAATCTTCAAAATAGTTGCTCCCAAAAAGCATCCCAAAGACAGCAGTTGGATCGATCATGTTATCCCTAAATGCCATTATAAGATATTCAGTGGCGCCATCAAGTAAAAATCTTAACAGCAGGATGAAAAATCAAGTAAAAATCTTAGCTAACACAATGTACAAGCGACATGCAAGTTAAAGCTCAGATTGTTTGTGGCCATTGGATTGTCTGTAAAATCTTGGGTAGTTCTGTAAGGTGCCCGTGCTTTGCAACGGATTTTATTTAAACGTTACCATAAATTCTAAACTCACATTATTTCATTAGTAGCTAACTAACAAAAATCATGGATATCACAATTGGTGCCGCTGAATTTCAAGAATCATATAATTCTCTCCACTACCTTGGAGAGATATGCGCACCATATCACCTTGAAGATGCAGTTCTCCCAATCAACCTTTGTATTTCTTGCACATAGCAATGTACACAGTACCCTTTTACAACCTTTTCTGCAACCAATATAGAATCAACACATACAATTCAAATAATATACAGGTTTTATGCAGATGCAATGAACACAAGGTTTGAAATTTCAAGTCAGCGCTTTAACAAACAAAATTCGTACTATTGTTTTTCATTTCTCCCACTGGCTGCCAAAAGCATATATGGCCATGAGTACAATAATTTTCAGCGCAAAGGAAATGAACCATAGATAGCTGTAAAAGAATGAAAGAAGGGATTATGGCTAGATGATGTACCTCAGCAGCCATAATCGTGCCATGCAAAAGATATCCGGTGCCAATCCAAGTTCTTGTCCAATCACCAAATTCCCGGCTAGATCCCATTACAACACTGATCACCAAGCAACAACACCGCACGCACACACGAGGAAGATCAGATGGGAGGACTCCGAAATCGGTTCTTGGAGGGAGGTATAGAACCACAGAACGAAGAAGGCAAAGAAAAAAATAAAGAAGGAAAATTCTGAAGAAGCCGAGGAGTGGTTTCTCACCTGGCCATGACTCCGGAGATGACGGTTGACGCTGCCATCATGGCAAAATGCAGCAAATATCCAAACATACACTACAACAAATGGTGTCAAACATGCGTATCGAGATTCGAGAAAAAGGTAAATTACGCCATTGCCAATACAAAAGCAGGCGGACCTAGGCACCTAGAGCAAGCATGTCACGTTTTATTTTGAACTGTTGCGACTCGAATTCTGAATACGCTATGCAGTTCGACTGGACAAAAAGACTAAGCAAAGCGTAAACAAAGCAAGTTACAATTACATTTCGCACCTTGCAAATTGCCAAGACGTATGACTTCTTTGTTTCAATAAAACATTATTTGGCTCAATTCAAATGGCTACAATAATATTACGAAAAATTTGACTTGAAAACTTCTAACTAATTGATTGATGGGCATTTGTAGTAAAATTCATCCCTGTGGTTGTAGCAAAGGTGAGAATCCATGGAAATTCTTGAGAAACTACAATATCTTACTTAGAAGAAGAGGAAAATTCACATATATATCAATAATCTCATTTGATTCATCTCAGCTAGCAACCTATGCAGCACGAGCCATAGGTTCTGACCCATCTGCCTCTTGAGGCCTGCTGAGCACAAAAAATGTGGTTAAATAATTGATTATATGAACAAACAATGAAGAACTTGGTAGTAAGAAAGAACAGGTTCATTTTCCATAAAACAATTGATGTCTGAAAAAAAGAAATTATTTTTCTTCCCATAATGGATGGATCATCAGTTCATGTAGTGCATATGCTGTTTAGGGCATTGAGCTCAATATGCGCAACAGCAAGAGATTAATCAACCAAAATCATCATCCTACCCACCAAACCCTACAACTCAAGCCAACAAAAACTACAAGTTGTTAGAGATGACATGCGAGAAATATATTGTACCTCTCAGTTCCTTCTCCAACTTCCATCCTTACAAAATTGCCAATTGTTACTTTAGAGCCAACCTCCTTTGACAAATCATTCAACGACGCGAAAAGAATGACATCGAGAAGAAAAGCTATTAGAGATCACAATTCACAGCAGTACATAATCAAAGAACGAAAAGGTAACCAACTTACCTTAATGTTTGTATTGTCGTTGACAACATATCTTTGCTCCAAAAGCACTACTTCCTCAAAGTACTTCCTCAATCTGCCTTCCACCATTTTCTCCATGGCCATTTGGGATTTCCCTGAACTTTCAGCCTAACATGCTGCAGAACAGCATGTCATTTCATTTCTCAAGTAACTTGACATGCACAAGTTCACCCTCACATTAAGGATAGATGTAGCCCATGTCTCTAGAAGATATAAAACTAAAAACAAACTACTGAACCCATGGAAAATAGGCAGTGCAAATGCTATCACAAACTTCCAAAACTGAACCAAACAGTTATGCAGAATTGCAGATATTACTCTACAGCCAAAAATCACCCTATTAGGATCAGGCTGCCTTCCACTCCATGATGATATGATCTTTCAAATCTCTGAAACCTAGCCAGCCAGCCAGGTCTTGCTTACATAAGCAAAATATGATGTATTCTAAATTGTATTTCTCTCCTATAGCAGATACACATGCTTCCTGTTTCTTTAATCCTAATGACCTAAAGCAATGCATGTATTTGCTTCTCATTTATTCTTAGTCATTCTCTACTTTCTTAATCAGTATGCTCCACTCATTGTACGCCAAGCACCCAATCACGGGATCAGAATCACACTCTAGATCATACCTTTCATGAAAGAAAAGGACAGGCAGCCGCTGCTAAACCAAGATCTCCATCTCTTGATTCCATCAATCAATCTTACCTTACAGGGCACAAAGGTATATTTACCATACGAGATGTGTGCATCTACTAAAGGGAATAGAAAGATCTTGGGCACAAATACTCCACTTTTCACGAAAGACAGACATTCTGACAAGATAACAAGAGATCATCTAAATGCTCATGGTCTGACCTGTGATATTCGCATTTCGATTTCTCTGAGCTGGGGAGGAGGCGGCGGCGGCGCGGGACGGGGAGGAGGAGGCGAGGGCAGCGCGACGGCGGTGGCGCTTGGACCCGGCGACCGCGCGCCGGGGTCGGCGGCGGAGCGGGGTGGGGAGGTGGAGGCGGAGGAGCGGGGAGGAGGCGGCGCGGAGCGGAGGAGGGGCGGCGGCGGCGGCGGGGGAGGAGGAGGAGGCGAGGCGGAGGGCGGCGGAGGGACGGAGGAGGCGAGGCGGAGCGGCGGAGCGGGGAGGAGGTGGCGGGAGATGCGGAGAACGGGGCCACATGTCGGCGCTGCCTTTGTCGAGCCAGGAGGAGGCGGCAAGGAGCGGAGAGGTGGGGGAGGAGGAGGCGGCGGCGGAGCGGAGGAGCAGGAGAGGAGGCGGCGGAGCGAAGAAGCGGGAGGAGGCGCGCGCGGGGGGGAGAGTAGGCGAGGCGGAGCGCGGATGAGGAGGAGGAGGCGAGGCGGAGGAGGGAGGGGGAGGCGGCGCGGGATTCGGGCGGCGGGGTGGGGGGAAGGGGCGCGTGGAGAACCGGTGGGAGCCGCGGGATTCGAGGCGGGGAAGTGGGAGCAAGCTTCGTGACGTGAGGTGGGGTGGGGACCACATGTCGGGAAAAGAAAAGGAGTGTAGAATGCACCATCACCTTGAACTCCTTCTTTTAAGGAGTAGAGATATCGGGGAGAGGGAGGCTTGGGGGAGAGGAAAAGTGGGAAATGTAAATCTTTGGGCGGTTTTGGGGTTCGACTTCTGGTCCAAGAAAGCAAACCTTCATCTTCGTGCGACCCAAGAAAACGTTGTGCAATGTGGGCCGATCTGATATGGGTTTGCCGGGCCAAAGAGTTTCGTAAATCCTTCGTCGCTTTCTTTTGAACGGGTCAGTTTATTGAAAGTTTTTTTTATTTTTTCTATACAACGTTTGACTGACTGATTCTAGTCAAATTTTGTGCCACTGGATTCATATCTCGTGGGTCTTCCTCTCAGTTAGCCACTATAAATCACCTCCTCTACCCTCGCTGATATATATATATATATATATATATATATATATATATATATATATATATATATATATATATATATATATATATATATATATATATATATATATATATATATATATATATATATATATATATATATATATATATATATATATATATAGGAAGCCACGGAGCTTTCATTCGTTTCAAACAAGGTCGTAACAATCCGCATACAGGATGCGATGGAGTGCGGGCACATTCCACGCCGCTCAAAAGAAAACGACCGCTTGCAAGCAGATTTCGCACAACAACGCGCAACAGTGGCTCGCTGATCATCTTGGCCACCACTCACCGCGCCTCCACCATACTCGGTGTCTGCTCGACAGCCCTCCGACGCTACAAACAACTCAAAAATGGTATATGTTGTACCTGTTACTCTTCTCTCTGAGCAGCAGTTCTCAGATTTGATTAGAGTCAGTTAGTCACAAAGTTATAGAACGAGGTTCCTTGATAACAAGAATGAAATAGATGAATCCCATAGAATCGAAATAATGGCGTCAAAGTAACCACACTGATACAGAAAAATTCGGCGAAGCCGATGTCTTTAAGCATAGCCTTAAAAGAGTGCAAAAGATTATCGATCTCTCACAACTATTTTGAATCTTTTAGGGTCCTTGCTCTCTACAAGAATCTAGTACTAAATAATAACGTGCTTCTAATCCTCTCGTATATCTCTATTTTGGATGAGTTAACTTGTGACTAAGTTCCTCTGTCCCAAAATGTAGACTGTTTTAGACTTTTTACGGTGTCTAATGTAAGACTTTGACTATGATTTATTATTTAATATACTAGCAAAAATAATAGTAAATTATATATTATAAAAGAATTTTACAAAACAAAATTAGTGGTATTATTTTTATATAGTTAATATATATAATTTAATATATGTTAATAATCAAATCTTGAAAATCTTAACAGCACAGAACTCATGACAAACTATTTTGGGGCAGTGGGGGTACTTTGTTGCTTCTTGACTTTGGTTGGGTTCTTCGTTGCTTCTTGGCTTTGTTTAGGTTCTATATGTCTATGATTGTCCTTTTCTTAACTTGTTTTAATAAAGGGAAATAGGAATGCTGCTCTATCCTAAACGTACTAGGATTCCTCAAAAATTTCTCGTAGCGCACGTCTCCAAGACCTAAAGAAATAGGTAAGTCATTTTATGCTCAACAGTATATACAGAGAAAGAAGGAGGCCATTCGTTGGAACTAGGAGGAGGCATTCGACGTCATCGGAGTCTTGTACAGAGGGGTCGACTTTGGAAATCCATCCTCTGCCTTTACCCTATAAAGGCACGGTGCCTTTACTAGTTTGGGCAGTTGGATCAAGAATGGACGCATGATATCCGTCCGCGCAGTGTAGCAAGCACTGTAATGTGGAACTTTACTGCGGCATTTGATCCTACGGCAAGGATTGAGGTAATGGGAAGTAATCTGAGTCGACTCGATGGAGCTGAAGGCGAGGTAGGAACTAGTGCATGAGTTTACCAGGCTTTGCCTGTATGGATTTCTATTTCTAGTTTTTTTTTTTAAAAAAAAGTTAAAAGCTAATATAGGTCATGTTTTTTTAAAGCTTTTGGCTTCTACTTTTAACTTTTTTTTTACAGTAATTAACTTTTAAACTGAGTGTCTTTTCAAGATATAATCTACTAATTAATTGTAGTACATATTATACCGACTTCATTTATATCGATAAAAATCGCACGTGAGCTTTTGTTACTCTGTAATCTCTCGCTAGAACATTCCAAAAACTACAAGCCACAGCCAAAAGTCATAAACCTCAGCTAAAAGAACAGGCCCTACAAATCTAGACTTTTAAAGTGGATTATCTATTTCTCTTGCTACTATGTCACTTCGGGGTCACGGGTGTATCATCCATCCCACTTTTCTCACTGCTGTCGCGCACACGCATCCCTATATCACTTTTTGCACCACTCGTCCGCTCGTTCTAAAAGCCGCCTTTTTCAGCCACTACTATTCTTTTTCAACTAAAAATCATAAATCATAACTAAAACTATCAACAAAAGCTAATACGAACGCCCCTAAGCACATTCAAAAATTAGAGAATCAACTCAAATTCCTTTTTATGTATATACTCGACAAGCAGTGATTTAGATTTAGTAGATCCGCCTAGAATTACAGGCCCGCTCCAAAGAGATTAAGCTTCAGACTTATGATTTTGACTATTGTTTTTTGGCTGAAATTGCACTGTAGCGATTGTTAATTTTTCCTGAGTCATATAATTAAAAGAAAATTTGAAAAAAAATAAAAAAAAGAACCATTATATCGTTACGGACATTGCAAAAGAATAAGGTGAAAAAAAAGATAAGACAAAAAAAAGCTAAAATAAACCGAAATTTGAAGTCAATACGTTCTAAGTAACTTCTATCTTAAATAAATCGAAAATTAAAAAAATTCAGAAGCTGAAATTGTTAGAACAGACTGATATTCTGCTTATATGGGCTACTTCGTGGAGGCTGGAGATGGAACTGGTCCTGCTAATATATAGGCTACTTCTTGCAGGCTGGAGATCGAGCGGGGAAGTTGCGAAGAAAGAAACATGTACTTTTGTTGGACGTTTGGTTTTTGCACGAGATTCCAAAACGGAATTCGGATAATTCATTTTACACGGGAACGGCTTTTAATTTTTTTTTGTTTAATCAACTGTTCTGTGCGTTAATCTTGGACACAATCGGCAAGAAATGCAAACGGTACCAAAACAGTGTTTAAAAAATGGGTTCGAGATTTTTTTAAAAAAAAAACTAAAACGGAGCGCGAGCCCGTGACAGTGTCTGCCGCTCAGTCTGGGCGCTAGCGTACGTACAGAAAATTCAGAAGCTGAAATTGTTAGAACAGACTGATATTCATGCCATTAAGCCATTTAACCGAGTCAAAGAAACACGTGTTACAACATTGCTGTGGACGATCGAAACGTGCTCCTTGCGGTACCTCGCTGTGCTGCAGGTAGGTTTGGCCATGCAAACCTCCGGCGAACCTCAAGAATGGCGCCACAGCAGCTGTTGAGAAAGAGTTGGCTTGAGAAAGCAAATGCCAATACAATACGGCGGCCTCTACTTTTCGATTTCTAAAAGCTACTTTTCGACTTTCCTATGATAATTAATTTTCGAACGGAGTATTTTTCAAGTTAAAATCTACAAGTTAACTGTATCGGATAAAACTGTACGCATGTTTTTGTTACTCCATACTCTCTCATAAACAAATCAAAAGTCAAAAGTCATAACGGTTCAACAAAAAAGAACATATCCACAAGCATGGCAGGAACCGCACATTTTTACTTCCAGATTAATACTGCGACGCAGTGGCGGAATCAGAATTCAGGCTAGGTGAGCTATAGCTCCAGGCATGGAAGCCAAAACCCATAGAGAGAATTAATGATTTAGGTATGAAAGTTTAGGAACAAAAGACAAAGTCGGTCCAAAACCAGTTGGCCTCTTGGGCTGAACTTAGTTCTGCCCGTGCTGCGACGTTCTCATTACATGAGATCACGTGATTTCTCCGCTAGCCGCTAGCCTTGCGGAGCTGGTGCATGGTCTTCATAGCGGAGATGGCCGCGGCCGGGTCGAGGCTCTTGGGACACGTCGCCGTGCAGCTCTTGATCATCCTGCACCGGTACAGCTTGTCCCACCCCTCCGACAGCGACTGGATCCGCTCCTCCGCGTAGTCGTCGCGGCTAATCCAGGCCAATACACAACAACGTCAATTCCCTCGATCTCGCACGCACACAAGCGAACGTAGAATGCTGTACTGCGTTACGTGCGTGCGTACCTGTCGGAGACCCAGCGGTAGGCGTGGAGCAGCGTGGCGGGGCCGGGGAACGCCTCCGAGTTCCACCAGTAGGACGGGCACGCCGTGCTGCAGCACGCGCACAGGATGCACTCGTACAGCCCGTCCAGCTTCCGCCGCTGCGCCGGCGACTGCGCGTACTCGCGTCCCTCCGCCGCCGGCGGCCTCTTCGTCTTCAGCCACGGCTCGATCGACCTTCAGTTCGGTTCGGAGAGTCCAGATATACATGGAAATGGAAGTGAGAGTCTGCATGTCAATAAGCATGTGTAAAGTCTAATCGCGTACGTACTTGTACTGCTGGTAGAAGTTGGTGAGGTCGACGACGAGGTCCTTGACCACGAACATGTGCGGCAGCGGCGTGATCGTCGTCGCCGCCGACGTGTCCGTGTCCACGGGCTTCAGGCACGCCACCGTGTTCACCCCGTCGATGTTCATGGAACACGAGCCGCAGATGCCCTCCCGGCACGACCGCCGGAACGCCAGCGTCGAGTCGTGCTCCGCCTTTATCTTCTGGAGAACGTCCAGCACCTGTCAGAAATAGCTACTGCATCAAACTCTCAGAAGGATGCAGTAGCTATTTCTGACATTTGGTATCAGAGCTAGTTCTCAGATCCATGTCCACGTCCAAATCTCCAAGCCGCTACACGCCACCAGGGAGGAGGAGCAGCACGGGAGGCACCGGCGACAGTTCGGGCGGCGAGGGAATTTTCTCACCGGCGATGCCACAGCAGACGGCCAGGGAGTCGGGAGTGGCGTTGAGATACCCGATGCTGACGAGAACCAATTACGCCGATTGGGCGTTATTGATGCGGGTCAATTTGCAAGCCCAGGGCGTTTGGGGAGCAATTGAACCCGGAGGCGGCGACTTCAAGGAAGATCGCATGGCTCTCGCGGCAATACTTCAGGCTGTGCCGCGGGAGATGCTGAGATCGCTGGCGACGAAAGATTCAGCAAAGGCGGCATGGGAAGCTGTCAAGACGATGCGGGTCGGAGTCACTCGTGTGCGCGAGGCTAGACAGCAGGCTTTGCGCCATGAGTTCGACTCCATCCGGTTCAAGGAGGGTGAGTCCGTTGAAGATTTCGGCATGCGCATCACCGGTCTCGTCAATGATATACGAGACATGGGGGGTGTGATCGAGGATGAGCATGTGCTCAAGAAGCTCCTCCGTGTCGTCCCTGCGAAGTACCGGCAAGTGGCAATTGCCATCGAGCAATTGCT
This sequence comes from Dendrocalamus sinicus, assembly GCA_036346575.1. NCBI lineage: Eukaryota > Viridiplantae > Streptophyta > Magnoliopsida > Poales > Poaceae > Dendrocalamus > Dendrocalamus sinicus. The sequence goes on along the minus strand of JAYEVI010000474.1, from coordinate 127,054 downwards.
GGATCTGAAGACTATGCCAATGGAAGAACTCGTCGGTCGTTTGTCTTCTGTAGACGAGCGATACGGCGATGACGACGACACCGGCGTGGGGCAACACGGCGCCAAACTCCTTCTCACAGAAGGAGAGTGGATGGCCCGTATGAAGCGCAGAGGATCCGGACGGCGGGAATAGGAGGCTGGAATGGCTCGCGCAAGCAAAACTATTGGCGTCCAAGAATGCGGGCCGCAGAAGGATCGTGATGGCAAGGAGACGTCAACGGGCGGTGGCTCACGAGATCGCTCCAAAGTGAAGTGCTACAATCGCGGCAACCGGGCATTTCGCAAAGAATGCCGTAAGTCGCGGCGAGCGCAAGGAGCAAGCAAACTCGACGAAGACCGAAGAAGAGCCCGCTCTCCTCATGACACACCTGTGTGCACTCTCCACACCGAGTTGTGACTCTCGGAGAAACACCCGTTGATGAACAGTGCATCTCAATGAGACGAAGGCAAATAGCGTTGAACTCCGGGAGAGAACAGATGAGCTCGTCTCCGACATATGGTATCTTGATACAGCGCCACAAATCATATGTCCGGCACCAAGAAGGTATTCGCCAATTTGATACACACATCATCGGGACAAAGTGAAATTTGGAGATGGCTCCGTGGTGGACATCTCGGGCGTGGCAATCGTGATATATGTCTGCAGAATGGTGAGCACCGTATTCTTGAAGATGTCTACTTCATTCCCAGTTGAAGAACAACATCGTAAGCATTGGACAATTGGACGAGCGTAAGTTCAAGATCCATATTGAAGATGGGCTTCTTACCATTCGAGATCAACGAGCTTGCTACTTGCGAAGGTACATCGGAGTTTGAACCGGTTGTATCTCCTTAAGCTCAATTTGGCACACTCGTGTGCTCGCATCCACCGCACCGAGGAGGCTTGGAGATGGCACTCGCCATCGTCATCTCAATTTTCAAGCGCTCCGGAAACTCTCGCAAGAGAAGATGGTCTGTGGACTCCCTGTGATAGATCATGTTGATCAATTGTGCGATGGATGCTTGGCGGGAAAACAACGTCGACTGCCATTTCCAGACAAGGCGAAGTACCGGGCGCAGGCGGCGCTCGAATTGGTGCACGGTGACCTTTGTGGTCCGATTGCACCGGCGACTCCAGGAGGGAAGAAGTACTTTCTGCTGCTCGTGGATGATATGAGCCGGTTCATGTGGATTCGGCTGTTGTCTTCAAAGGATCAAGCAGCAAAGGAGATCAAGCTTTTCCAAGTTGGTGTTGAGGTGGAGACAGGAAGGAAGCTGAAGATACTCCGCACTGACCGGGGTGGTGAGTTCACTGCGGTTCAGTTTGGTGAATACTGTGCAACCCAAGGTATCAAGCGCCAACTTACCTCTCCGTACTCTCCTCAGCAAAACGGAGTTGTCGAACGGAGGAATCAGACCATTGTGGCAGCTGCACGCAGTATGCTCAAAGCTATGAAGATGCCTGCACAGTTCTGGGGTGAAGCAGTGGTGATGGCAGTGTACGTGCTAAACCGATCGCCAACAAAAAGCTTAGAAGGAGTAACACCTTATGAAGCTTGGCACGGACGGCGACCCAACGTTGAGCATCTGCGGACCTTTGGTTGTGTGGGTCACGTGAAGACAGTGAAGCCCAACCTCAAGAAGCTTGAAGATCGCAGTACAAAGATGATCTTCATTGGTTATGAAGAGGGGTCCAAGGCCTATCGGATGTATGATCCGGTGGGGAAGAGAGTGTGTGTGGCCAGAGATGTTGTGTTCGATGAGACGGCAAACTGGCCGTGGGGAAGCTCGAACACATCACTGGGATTGGATCAAGAAATTGGTGAGTTTGTAGTTGAGCATTTCACTACTTTTATGCCTGGAGCTGCAGCATCAGAGACAGGAGGAGCCGGAGATGTCGTGGTAGAATATGGCAATGGTGCAGAGGGAGTTCTTCTCCGACATCAATCCTGTGGGAGCACTCATCGTCAACCATGACACCGTGCTCGGCGCACTCTCCGTGGGAATCCATTCTGCACACCACCGAGTGATGTCTCCACCAACACCGATGAAGCACCACGGCGATATCGAAGGCTTGATGATCTCAACACAACCACGGCTCGAGCTTGGACTTTGATTACTCGGATCAATGTCTCATTAGCCGAGGAGGAACCAACAAGCTTTGATGAAGCAAAGAAGCAAGATTGTTGGCGCAAGGCGATGGTTGAGGAATCGAGCTCTATTGAGGACAATTCCACTTGGTTCCCGATGATCTCCCGGCAGACACCGAGCAATTGGTTTAAAGTGGGTTTTCAAGATTAAGAAGGACTCGAGTGGGGCAATTGTGAGACACAAAGCCGTGTTAGTGGCAAAGGGCTATGTGCAACAAAGCATGGGGTAGATTTTGATGAGGTTTTGCTCGGTTGCTAGGATGGAAACGTGCGGTTGCTATTAGCACTTGCGCATGTATGATTGGCAAATCCATCACATGGATGTCAAAACAACCTTTTGAATGGAGAGTTAGAAGAAGATGTATATGTGGTGCAACCTCCGGATTCACAGATGAGAAGAACCCAACTAAGGTCTTGAAGTCAAGAAAGCCTTATATGGTCTCATGCAAGCACCTCGGGCTTGGAATTCCAAATCGACACAAGTTTGACAAGACTGGTTTTGTCAAAACAAAGAATCGAGAGTCTGTGTATACAGGTATGGGGGTGATGAGGATCATTGTGGGCGTGTATGTAGATGATCTTATCATTACAGAGCCCAAGCTGCAGAAATTAACAAGTTTAAGGAGCAAATGAAGACTTTATTCAAGATGAGTGATTTGGGCTTATTGACCTTCTATCTTGGGATGGAGGTCTCATTGATGACAGTGCATCATCACTGTCCCGATCGGGATATGCAGAAGAATTCTTGAAGAGGATGGAGGATGCAATTCCTCTCAAATCCCTATGGAGCCCGGACTCAAGTTGAGTAAAGAAGGAGCAGTAATTGCATTGAGCCTACCATGTATCGGTCCATTGTGGAAGTCTGAGATTTTTGGTGAATACTAGGCCGGATATTGCATATTCGGTTGGGTATGTGAGTAGGTTTATGGAAAAGCCAACCTCCAACACCGGGCTGCATAAAACATATATTACGGTATATTGCGGAACTCTCAACCTTGGCTGCAGTTTAAGAAGAAGCGAAGTGGTTCCCAAATTAGTTGGCTTCACCGACGGTGACATGGCAGGAGATATTGTGGATCGGAAGAGCACCACAGATTTTTGTTCATGTATGGAGAAAATTTGCTCGATTGGCATTCACGAAACAAAGGATTGTGGCGCTATCTTCATGTGAAGCGGAATATGTAGCAGCTGCAATCGCACTGTCAAGGCTTATGGCTCGGCGACTAATTGCGAAACTTTTGGAGGAAGAACCTCGCATGCGAAGTGCTCAAGATTGACAACAAATCGCCATTAGTCTTTGTAAGAATCCAGTGTTACACGACCAAGCAAGCATATTGACACCGGTTCCACTTTATCGTAGAAAGTGTTGAGCGAGAAAAGATTGCGCTTGAGTATATCCGGTCTCAAGATCACCGCGACATCCTTACAAAATCACTTGGCCGAGTACAGTTCAGGGAACTCGAGACAAATTGGGTTTGGTTCAGATTTGAATGCTTCAAGATTAGGGGTGAATTTGTTAGAATATAATCTTGAGCATTTTACTAGTTATTTGCTTTTGTGCTTAGTCCGAACCCATAATAGCCGTAAGTAGTGCACTCAGGTCTTTGTCTGCTGGCAACTACTGAATAATAGTCCGAGTCGATGAGGACGCTTAGATCTTTGAATGATTCTTTCGTTGATTGTTTCTGGATGTAACTAGTGCTATGTTTAGTAGTCAATAAACATATAAAGAGAGCCTCGGATCCACCGAGTTTCGGCGCTCGCATCATTCCGTTGTCTCATCAGATTTCCCATTTTTGTCTGGATTCTCGTCAAAGCTAATCGCTCACGCTCAAATCTGTTTTCCGAATGTGAGAGTTCGCGTAGCGCGGCATCCTTCTCGAGGTTTTGATGCAGAGCTATTTCTCGACAGCACCATGGGCCCGCAGGTGGCGAGGTCCACGAAATAGGATCGCAGAACGCCGCCGGCGAGTCTTCCACCGGTACACTGAAACTCCTTGACCGCCGCCGCCGCGGCGCTGCCGCCGCGTGCCTTTCTCTCCTCCGCCGCGGCGAGCGCGGCCTGCTTCTTGGCGGCCTCCCGGGCGTTGACCCGCGTGGCCGGGTGGCCCTGGAGCGACGGGAAGTGCTCGTCGCCCTTGGTGGCGTGCCTGGCCACGCCAGCCACGCCGTCCTTCAACGGGCCACCTGCAGCGTCCTCTCTCAATCGCCGACGCGGCAGAGAGCCGGCTCGATCACACGGTCCGGCTCTGCGCACCGCGTGTGAAGGATCGCTCGAGCGAGCGAGTTAAATGGCTATCTCCCGCGGTGGCACGTGCCAGCTCGGGTGACACGTATGGCGAGGGAGAACGAGACGGTGGAGGAGGGCCGAGCGAGACTTTAGGTGCTTATATTTTCTCTTTCATTTATGGTTTATAATTATATTTTATAAATTTTAGATCATCTATCGTAAAAGAGTATAAAGTAATAAAAATTTGCGTATTATTTTGACCGATATAAGTAAAGTTACTATAGTATATATTATAATAAATCTATATATTCTATTTTAAAATGATATTTTGTTTAAAATCTAACTATTGTAAAAAAAGCTGAAAAATAATTTGTAGGAGCTGAAAAGAAAAGCAGCTTTCCTCGATCGGTGGACCCGTCGCGTCGCGAGCTGCGCGTAGTTGGCACCCACGCAGTCTGGGCCTATTTCGGGCTTGGATGTGGAAACGGCAAGAGTAAAATGGGCAGTATTATTTTGGGCTTCTCCTAGCCCGTCTCATGGGCCTCGGCCTTTGTTCCTCGAACGCGGATATTCCCAACCCCTCCTCCTCTTGTACATTTTGAAAGGGAAAATAAGAAGGCAGTCGCCGAGGAGATTTGAGTCCTCCACATGGTTAATTTGGCTATACATCTCCAGGCAGCCAAAGATCAGTTCAAATTAATAGATCTTTAGAGAAGTTCGAATTCATAGCTTGTACCGATTCCTAATGCTTATCCTCAGTTGTGCAATCATACACAAGATTTGAAGGAGAAAACAATTGCCTTCGGTGGGTGACTTCGGATCTGTTCATATAGGTTATTAGTTTTGGCTTATAAATAGTAATTGTTGAATATTTGGCAGTTTTGCAAATTAATGTTAGCAGAATTAAGCATATTTTCAGTAGAATATACATGATAAAATTGACATATAAATAGGAGTACAAATGCAGCGGATAATTTCCATCTGACCGACCGATTGAAGGCTCACGAAGCGAATACAGAAGGGGTAAATGGGTATCCGGTATTATTCATGTTTGACTCCAACTTCGAAGAAAAAATGATATAGGATACGGGATAAATGATATCTGTCCGTATATATCCGTATGTTAAGTGATACCAGTAAACCTGTTGTGACTTCATTTAGGGATAAGATAACAGATAGGCGGATTACCGCATCTAAACAATAGGAGAATACTGAGTGTACTTCCTTCACAGTCTCAGTGATTAGTTTCTCTGTTTTTTGCTTTGATTGCTCCCCTACTGTTCAATGTCCTGTGTAGAGGTGCAAAAGAAGCGAATAATTTTCATCTGTCAGTCTGTCCGAAAACTTGTGAAGCGAATACGGAATGGATAAATGGGTATCTGGCACTATCCGTGTTTGACTATGATTCCGACAAAAAAAAATGTGGAATAAGATACAAGATAAGCAATATCCATCCGTATCCGCTCCGATTGCACCTTTACATATAAACATGTAAGTCTTCCATATCATTTAAGCAGGACAATATACTCAAAACATAGAACATGAGGGCAATAAGAACCAGCATAATGCTTAGGTTTTTATTTATTTTTTTGTGTGCTCTCAGATGTCGAGTTGCTCAAGATTAAATCTTGGCCCTCACGGCACTTGTGTCAATTTTATTCACAAATTGAATATGACAATTATGTGAGGTAAATTAGGTGCTTATTTTTTTTCTTTCATTTATGATTTATAATTATATTTTATAGATTTTAGATCATCTATGAGAGAGTATAAAGTAATAAAAACTTATGTACGATTTTGATCGATATAAATAAAGCTATTATAACATGTATTACAATAAATTTGTATATTCTATTTTAAAAAATATTTTATTTAAAATCTAACTATCGTAAAAAAGCTAAAAAATAATTTGTAGGAGCTCAAAAGAAGAGCGGTTTTCCTCGATCGGTGGACCCGTCGCGTCGCGAGCTGCGCGTAGTTGGCACCCACGCAGTCTGGGCCTATGGCGGGCTTGGATGTGGAAACGGCAACGGCAAAATGGGCAGTATTATTTTGGGCTTCTCCTAGCCCGTCTCATGGGACTGGGCCTTTGTTCCGCGAACGCGGATATTCCCAGCCCCTCCTCTTGTACATTTTGAAAGGGAAAATAAGAAGGCAGTCGCCGAGGAGATTTGAGTCCTCCACATGGTTAATTTGGCTATACATCTCCAGGCAGCCAAAGATCAGTTCAAATTTATAGATCTTTAGAGAAGTTTGAATTCATAGCTTGTACCGATTCCTAATGCTTATCCTTAGTTGTGCAATCATACGCAAGATTTGAAGGAGAAAAGAATTGCCTTCGGTGGGTGACTTTGGATCTGTTGATATAGGCTTTTAGTTTTAACTTATAAATAGTAATTGTTGAATGTTTGGCAGTTTTTGCAAATTAATTTTAGCAGAATTAAGCGTAATTAAAGCATATTTTCAATAGCATATAAATGATAAAATTGACATATAAATAGGAGTACAAATGGAACAGATAATTTCTGTCCGACCGACCGATTGAAGGCTCACGGAGTGAATACGGAAGGGATAAATGGGTATCCGGCACTATTCATGTTCGACTCCAATTTCGAAGAAAAAATGATATAGGATACAGGATGAATGATATCTGTCCGTATATATCTGTATGTTAAGTGATACTAGTAAATCTATTGTGACTTCACTTAGGAATAAGATAATAGATAAGCAGATTACCGCATCTAAACAATAAGGGAAATACTGAGTGTACTTCCATCACAATTTTGGTGATTAGTCTCTCCGTTTTTATTTTGATTGCTCCCCTACTGTTCAATGTCCTGTGTAGAGGTGCAAAAGAAGCGGATAATTTTCGTTTGACAAACTGTCCGAAAGCTTGTGAAGCGAATACGGAATGGAGAAATGGGTATCTGGCACAATCCGTGTCCGACTATGATTCTGAGAAAAAATGTGGAACAGGATACAAGATAAGCAATATCCATATCCGCTCCGATTGCACCTTTACATATAAACATGTAAATCTTCCATATCATTTAAGCAGGACAATATACTCAAAATATAGAACATGAGGGCAATGAGAACCAGCATAATGCTTAGGTTTTTATTTATTTGTTTGTGTGCTCTCAGATGCCGAGTTGCTCAAGATTAAATCTTGGCCCTCACGGCACTTGTGTCAATTTTATTCACAAATTGAATATGACAATTATGTGAGGTAAATTAGGCCTTGAGCTAAATTGAAACTTTGCTTATAAACAATTCATGCAAATCTGTAAATAAATGTCTACTAAAGTCTACAACTGCACAATAATCAAATTGAAATACCAGTTAATAGATCAATACAGTGCACAGTAACTAAATGAATCATAGTGACGCCTAGTGACAACAAGCAGCTGCATTAACATAGTGAATCACATATAAAAGCTACTAAAGGACATATCATACATAGAGCATTCATGAATTGCATGTTTCAAACTTAAAATAACAAGTACTTATTTAGCTCAAGACTAGATTATGCTCAATTGTTGTATTCAATCTCAATTTAGACACCAAATCATCATTGAGCATGAAACCAAGCCCACATCAAATTGATCCAAGTCTCCTAGTACTAGTTAGAGATACAAAAACAACTAGCACAACACACTTAGATGAATATTGCTCACAACCGAAAAATACTCACGATGCGGATAGCACTCAAAGCCACTGAGAAGAGGCCAGGCAAGGCACGCGTAAGGCGCTATCCCAGAAAACCTATCGTCCCATTGTGCCGCGTAGAATGGACGAGGTCGTCGGAGATAAAATGTCGAATTGCAAATCGGGACATACCGAAATGCAAAATTGAGGCATAGGAGATGCCGCACAAGAACTACTGAAATGTTCTAGCCAAGAACACTTGAGCACATCAAGAATCAAATCCATGTTCTTCTATCCACCTCAATTCTCACTGCTGGCTGGATCCAACCCTTGGAGGTGGAAAATTCCCAAAATACCTCAGTGCTATCTCAAAGAAAGACAGCGGAAGGAACCGATTTGGGAAGTCCTCGGAGAGGAAGGCCGACCCGCACTGCCGTCAGTGCTGTGTAGGACACGTCAACACAACAGCCTGGGACTCAGGATCAAGACAAGCCTGAGAAGAAATACTCAACAATGGGGAAACTTATTGATGAATTTTTGCCACGGGCTGAAGGAGAAGATCAGGTGGCCATTTAATGGAGGAGAGGCGGGATGCCTGACATGGCTGGTACTAATGCTCGGTGCTGAAGCTCTTAGGCAATTAGCATCATCTGCATCATGGCCACTCGCCCACAAGAACTCCACACTGCCATCGCCCAGAGGCCGTTCAGCCGCATGCACGAGTGGATAGGGCTAGAGACTCAGTCTCCAGCCTTATTCCTTCTTATCATCCCATCGACTTGCGGGAACCATCTCCTCTCTCTTTTTTCTTTTTCCCCTCAAATTGGGAAATTGCCATAGTGCCCAAAAAATTCCAACAATAATAGCTTGTAGAGAGAGGTACTCGCGTGTGATTTTGGCCGATATAAATAAAGTCATTGTAATGTGTACTACAATCGACTAGTAAGCCCCGTCTTGAAAAGTGTAACATCCTATTTTCCAGAGTTTTTTCGAAGCTTTTAAACGAAAATTCACTATTTGAATTTTTCTGGATTTAATTCAAGCTTAAAATGAATTTTTATTAATTAAAAGGATTTAATATGACTAAAATAAACATGAACATTCGCTAAAAGTATTTTATTTGAGTTCATTGTGTCATAAGGTTTTTCTTTTTGGAATTTTTTGGGATTTTTCTGGATTTATTTGCTATTTTTTAGAGCTCAAATAAATTTAGTTGAATTTCTAGAATTAGAAAATCTTAAGAAATCCCTAAAGTCCCTAAAAAGTGCTCATGTCCGCCATGGAATCCAAGCCGTGCTCGAGTCAGCCTTCCTCGACGTCCGTGTCGTGTGTGCCTCGGTCACGTCGGTGTCCCCTCCTATAAAACCCGATCGCCCGCTCGTGTTCAACACCTCGCAGCCGAGTTCTCATGCGCCGTCGCCCCTCGTGTTCCGCACCCCACCGCCGAGTTCGCCGTGCACACCACCTTCGTTCCAAGCCCCATAGCCGAGTTTGCTTACGTTCTCGCCTCCAGTTGTCACCGACGAGCCTCTCTGTCGCCGTTCTGTTCAACCGCCGACTAACATCGCTGTCGCTTTGCTCCACCGCCACGCTGCTAGCCTGTCGCCCTGGTTCATGCACCCAGTGACATTAGCTTCGATGCCAACACGCACCAACGCCAGCCTCACCTCCTCGTCTTCTGGTGGATCGAGTTCACACTGCACCATCTCGTTGACCAGGTGGGTCTCATATGTCAGGTCAACTATTATGTGAACCCGTAGACCATGCTGAGTCAGCATGCCACATTACCCTGCCATCTCAGCCCTAGTTGTCTAGTCACCCGCCATGTCATCTAAGCCATGCACAGTGCACTATTTCATAAGCCAAGTTCACCGTAGACTAACTTTATCCTGCACCAAGTCCACAACACAGTAGGATTTCTAAATTTCCAGTATTTTCTTTAGATTAGATTTTCTAAGAGCATGTTCTCATCCATCCTAGCTCTAATTGACCCTATTCTTTTTTCTAAATTCATTTAAATTTGAGTTCTATCTTTTGGTTCTTGTTTTGAAGTTTTTAGAGTTTATTTGAATTTTATTTAATTTTTGTTTTGTGTTTTATTTCATTTTCTTTCTCGTTAGATCACGCTTTCAAAGGAATTGAAGCACAATTTGAAGATCCAAAGCACTAAACTGAACAAGACCAAGGCAAGTCATGTCCTTTGATCATGTTGAACCTAGTTTTTAAATCTATTATATATTATTTTATTTTAAACTATCATGCATCACTATTTTATTATAAAACCTTTATATTAGTAGTTAATGACCTATTTGATCAATTTCTCCTTGATAATTTGAATAACATGATTCCATTGTCACCATAGGATAGGTATTTATCTCGTGATACAATATTAGTTGTCACGTGGGTTGTACGTTTAGTATACTTATCCATGCTTGTAGTACGTCGGGTTATCATTACATGTGATCAATTAATTAATTTTGACTTAATGAGATTTAAATCGTGGTGGTCAGCCACAATTATAAAACTTGTGCACCTTGGCACGGGTAGTGTCATTGGTGGTGATTATATAAAATGGTTTTTAATTAGGCGAATGATCGTGTAGTAAAGGGGGAAGTGTGGTAGCACTTCAGGGATGTGGATGTTTCGCCTGGGTTATATCTAAGGTCTTAACTTTATACGTCATTGATCTGAACCTTACCGTACAACCATATGTCTAGTATAGGATAGACCTGGCATAATAATTTGTGAAGCTTCAGCTTTGTTTTCGCCACTGATGTTTTATTGGCACAAGAGGGAGTAATTATCGACTAGATGGTTAGCCTACTTGACGGTGAAATCTTAGCGGGCGAGATCAGATTAAGATTAAGCATTGTAAAAGTTTTGTTGAGATCTTCTTTTGCGTAGAGATGATCACATTATATAGGTAAAGTTGTACAACCTCTGCAGAGTGTAAATCTATTCGAATAGTTGTGTCCCCGGTTATAGACAATGCTCGGTGATTTCACACGAGGGGTAGAGTTTTCATAAAACTTGGTTGGATTAAGTTGGGAAATGAATAGTTAGTTTAATAGTGGTTTATTACGTGAACGGTTAGTTCATGGGTGGTTCATTGGAGTGAATGGTCAGTTCACTTGTGGTTACTCTCATTTCTTTATTTATTTACTTATTAATTATTTTCAAAGTTCACTTTCAATCTATTTATTGTTTTTCTTCACATTACTATTTTCTGCAAAATAACCACTCAACCATCATTTAGTAAGTCTTGCATACTTTATTGCATTCTTTGTTATAAATGACTTGCTGAGTACCAATGTACTCACGGTTTTATGAATATTGTTGCTCAGTTGAAGAAGAGGAAGCATATCAGCAGAAAGTACCTGAAGGAGAATACTTCGATGACTTCGCGGATTAGAACTTCGCTCCTCAATCAGTTGCCTGTGTGCATGTTGAATGGCTACTGTGTGTTTCTTTCGTTTTTCACTGCTAGTTTCTTAAGCCCTTCGAGCTATTTATTGTAAATTTGGCCGTAAGGTCACAACTCTGATAATTAATAATATTTTTATCTTTCCCTTTATTAATCGAGTGTATGGTCAATATTTTATCTATGTTTATACTGTGTGTATTAGCGTAATTCTGGATTAGTGCGGTATACACAGAGAAATCTAGATTTACATATTCAAATCTCGATAAAAAAGATACTCTATTTAAAAATTAGATAGCAGTTTTTAAGAACCAATATGTATAGGACCACTATGACGGAGGAAAAGAGGAAGCGTGGCTCAGTATCCTACTTAGTAGGTAGTAGGTAATAATAATTGAGAGTTTTATATCTGGAGGTCACTACTTAATCTTTCTAAGACAGTCATTTTATCTATCTACCACTTTAATTCTATGATTTAACCTCTTAATTAGTACATTGTTACAGATGACAGTTGTCTGTAATACATATTCATATCATATATAGATAGAACTAAAAATAATTCATATAATGAGTTATTTATATTAGTCTCACACGATTAATGAGTTATCTATATAGTAGTCAATATAATAGTTAGACAATACAAAATCATCTATTAAATAATAGATAATATATTTATCTTTTTTTATGTTATCTAAAATTTTATGTAGTATAGACTTACCACAGTTAATATATATCACTGTGCACACCATTGAAAAGTTTCTTATGTGATGTGAAAAAGATCGAAGAAAGCAAAAGCCTCTAGACAGGAACAGATGACACGGCTGACGGTTCCCTCCGAAGGGGCGAGGAAAAGCGGTATCCTCTGACTAGCGATCACCACGTAGCGTTGCCGAAAGTCAAATTTCTGGAAGAATTTCGCGCGTCCAAAACGGGTTGGACCGGCCGACGAAGTGACAACTGGGCGACGGGCCGTAGCAAAGCATGAGGAGCGTATTTTTCTTAGTTTAATTTGACAAGTCTCGTCTCGCCGACGTTAATGTGAGACATCTTTTAACCGTGACATCTAGTTATTAGACATGTTCATATTAACTTTTAAAAACTACTCTTCTATAATATCTATCTTTTAAACAAAGTAATTTTTTAAGATAGAGACTATTAGTCGATTTAAGTGCATAATATAATAACTTTATTTATATCGACTAAAATTACATACAAGTGTCTCTTTTCTGTAAGTTTCTCTATAAACTATTATTATTCATGAGCTAAAACCAAAAAATATCGGTAAAACCCATATGAACGCCCCTATACTCTTAGAGTGGTTGCGGCGATGTTTAATTAACTTAGCTACAGCCCCTGGTTAATGACCTGTGTGACACCTAACTAAACCAAGTTATTATACTTGTACAGCGGCAGGAACTTTCCCAGCAACACCGAGCTGAAATTAACCGCCCGTCCTTCACCTACTTAACATTTGACTTGGTCTTAATAAACGTAGCCACTTCTGAGAGTACCATTTCTCATGGTTTCAATTGAGAAGTAACCTCAAAATAGGATAATAAGGGCTCATTATCCTATTTTAATAGTAGTCCTTGCTATATATAATATATGTTTAAAATTACACCAACAAAATCTGAAGGTTGGTCACCACCACCAAAGTCCGGAGTTATGGTGCAAATTGCTTGGTACGTGCTCCTAGGCCCTAGCATTATTTAACCCTGGATCACTCGGTGACCATACACTTTTCACAATGGCAAATAATTTGTGACAAGAGCGAGCAATAATTAGCAAACAATGAAATTTAAACGACGATCTTAACTTCCAAGCAACTTTATGATCAAAAGCTATCAGCAAAAATTAATACAATATCACGGTAGTTCAGCAGGTTGACGGCTCCTCACGTGGTCGTGCGGCCACACCGGAGCGCACGTTTTTTTTTTCAGCATTTGACGGTGCGAAGAGTCTACGATTCGCGCGTATGATGAGCAGAGCAGCCGACGAATCTCGTGAACGGTTGAGCCCGATTACAGGAGCATCATGCATGCACGCATTCCCGCTTACAAAATCCAACCATCACGCGCGCGTGCGTCGCACGATGGATAACTCGTTTGGCGAACGATTGCTACTCCCGTGCCTCAAACTCTTGAACCGCCTCAGGCACCGTTTGGAACGGAAAATGAACGTTTCTTGTGAATATTCAACAAAATTATTGTGAAATTTATGTGTTCTAAATTGACTAGAACTCGACTCAGCCGGTCTAGGTTGGACAAAAACCACGACATTTAGAATTTAGGAAATAAGTCAAACCGACGGCCGGCGCGGGTGCGTTTTGACGTCAACGGGTGCACGGCTTGAGGCGAACGGATGGGCCTGGTGCATGAACCGAGGGCAGTGGATGGCGGTGGTTACTGGATGGCTAGCCGATGGCGATGGGGCGCTGGCCGAGGGGGGTGGCTAGGTTGACCAGCGACGGACGGTGCTTACCGACGGATGGACGATGGAGGGATGCACGACAAGAAGTGGTGGTGGAACGGAACAGTGGAGCGAGGCGGGGCTCACCGACGACAGCGGAACTGCTTGGGTGACGAGGCTCGGAGTGGCAGCTCACCGCTCGGCATCAGAGACGACGACTTAGCTAGGCGGCACACGAGCTGCGGGCAGCGGCGGAGATGCAGCGATGACGGCACTCGGGTGTGGAGAGATAGTGGCGCTCGGCCCGAGTGCCATCACCGCTCGGTTGTGGGGTGCGGAACATGAGGGAGGCGGTGTGGCTTTATAGTGCGGACACCGAGGTGACCACGGCGTGCATAGCACAGACGTCGAGGCCGTGTCAAATGCGGACAGTGGTGGAGTATTGCCCGTTGGATGAACGACATGTGGCACTACAGGGATCAGATGGCTGAGGTAGATAGAATTGATGAATAGTCATTTATGGCCCCGATGCTTGACATGTGTTAATCAGACGACAGATAAAGAGGGTGGGATGGACGGCTCGGATGTGGGTGGCGGGCGACTAATGGCTGACGCGTGGCACAGCAGGAAAGGATGCGGGCTGGGCTGGCGGGTGTTGGGCTTCGGTCCAAAAGATTTTAAAAGATTTTTTATTTCCAAATTCCAGAAAATCTGAAAAGAAATTGAGCTCTAGGAAATAGCAAATAAACCCAAATAAAATCCAAAAAATTCCAGGAAATTCCTTGAAGCACAAGAAACCCAATAAAATACTTATAATAAATGTTAAAGTTTAATTTAGTCATGTTAAATTCTTTTACTTAATAAAAATTCATTTTAAGCTTGAATTAAATCCAAAAAAATTCAAATGGTGAATTTTCTTTTAAAAGCTTCGAATAAACTCTGGAAAATAGGATGTTATATATACTTGTGTTTAGGCAAAAGACCATGCCGTAGTATACTCGTGTCGAGGCAAAAGACCATGCCGTAGTATACTCGTGTCGAGGCAAAAGACCATGCCATAGTATACTTGTATTGAGGCAAAAGATCATGCCATAGTATACTCGTGCTGAGGCAAATGACCATGCCGTAGTATACTCATGTTGAGGCAAAAAGTCCATGCCGTAGTATACTTGTGTTGAGGCAAAAAGACCATGCCGTAATGCACTTGTATTGAGGCAAAACAACCATGATGTAGTATACTTATAGTCATCTTCAACTTGCAGTGAAAGCTCTTGCCACGCACTGAAGGAATTTTATCGAGCTAGTCGTGACCGTATAGCTATTACGATCCTGCTTACTAACTAGATAGAAAGGTTTCATAGATTTGCACTGGCCACACTGGTGTGCTACACTGCTCCCATTTGTGATGAGTGGTCATCATTGTTGCATAGACATGACCGACCACCGAAACTTGCTATCAAATGACTTCATATCGTATGATGGGATATGTTGGCTGTCGAGCGAGTTAAGAGCGCCAGAATAGAGCCAAGAAGAAATGAGGAAAACAGAGTTTGGTAAACATTTTTTTAATATTGGTTTTCCCATTGAACGTCTATGGTAGGGGTGCCCTTGGATAAGGCTGCCAAATGACCTAGTTGTTGTACGCCAAAAGACTATGACGATCTTAACAACTTTACTTCTTGTAGTGTTTTTGTTTAAAGAAGGTAGTGTTACTAGGTGACATCAAACATCATAACGCTTTGCGTTATCGAACCAAGAGACTTTGGTGGGCTTAAACAGGAAGAATGGTTTTGGAAAAATAGCTTGGGAGTATTTGCCATTACTTTTACTGAGGATGGTGAATGACTACCCTCCTCCTTCCGACTGCTTCACTTTGAGAGGATTTTCTTCTTTGATTGCTGGAGGACTTTTGAACTTTTGAAGTGGGATTTTTTATCCCTTCTCACTTGTGAGGATGAACTTTGCTCCTTTCTTTTTGCAATTCCTTAACATTGGAACTTGAATTTGATTCTTCCGAAGTTTCCCTAACTTGTGTTGCTTTCTTGAGGATACATCTTATTAGGAATTTGGAGAGTAGTTATTCACCTTTATGGGCTAAATAATCCTCACAGGCTAGATTTTTTGTTACTTATTGATACACCTCACAGAGCAGCAAGCGGCTACACACTAAACCAAACTTGTGTTGGCCATGTAGCCATTTCATGCTCTTCTCCTATAGTCTTCCCTAGGGCTTGATGTCTTCACAGGTCTGAGACGCATCGGAACAACGAGGGATATGTTAACCTCGTTACCCGAGAGTGACTTGAGCTAGCTTTTCTCCGCCCCCAGTAACAACTGTTTGGCATGTGAGCCGTGCAATGGGTGTAAAGTGATTCCACAACAAGTCCTAAGGTAGTCGAATCTTTGATCATCAACTTGACATGATGTGAGGAAAACTTTGTTTATGGGACATTATTGTCCATTAAAGAGAGGGAAAAAACAAAACAAGGTCAGGGTGAATGCATAGACAACACAAGCAACCCCTCCCTTCACTTATTTTTTAGCAAGAAAAGAAAGGCAAGCACCTTCAAGCAAAATATTTTTTTATATATCTTCCATTGATCGAAGGCATTGGCCTCACTCCTTGGTAATCGGTCTGCTAATAGGCACCACCATCATAAACTTGCTCGATGACATATGATCCTTCTCATTTTGGTTTGAACTTTCCCTTTGTTTTGCAGGTGATCACAATGGGGCACCACAATACAAGCACCCCTTCACCCTTTCTAAAGGCATGTGGCCTAACCAACTTGTCATAGGCCCTTACCATGTTCTGACGATACATATCTAAGTTTTGGACAGCATGGAGACATTCCTCTTCTAGTGCATCGAGCTCCTGGAACCGCATCTGAATCTGCTCATCTTGAGTAAGCTCGTCATGAATAGCCACTCGTAATGAGGGGACATGTATTTCAAGTGGCAAAACAATTTCACTCCCATAAACAAGAGAATATGGGGTGCATTGTGTTGGGGTACGTACAGTGACACGGTACGCCCATAGATCTTCAAAGAGACAATCGTGCCAATCCCTTTGACGCCTATTGACAGTTTTCCTGAGTATCTTGTCAAGAGTTTTATTGAATGCTTCAACCATTGCATTGGCTTGAGGGTAGTAGCCAGTGGAGTAATTCCACTTAATTTTGTATTTGGCCATGAATCTTTGCATCTTGTGAGATATGAAGGCTTTATCATTGTCGAAGGTCATACAATGCAAAACCTCAAAGCTGTATATAAAGTGCCTCTCTAGGAAATTGATCATGTTATCACTTTTCACTTCCCGCAATGGCACTGCTTCTGCCCACTTGGAGAACTGATCAATTGCGACCAATATGAAACGATGCCTCCGGATGATGGTTGGTCGATGAGTCCAATAACATTTATTCCCCGGGCATCGAAAGGCCAAGAGAGGATAGTGGGGTGAAGAGGTGTAGTCGGCATGTGCTTGAAATCATCGTGGATCTAGCAGCCATGACACGATTTGGCCACCTTGAGACAATTAGTCATGATGATGGGCCAATAGTATCCAGCGAGCTGGATGCTATGATACATCTTTGGCCCACTTTGATGCCCACCACAGACTCCATGATGCACTTTCTGCAATACTTGATCAGCTTCTCTACGAACAACGCATCGGAGAAGGACCTCTTGTCCATAAGATCATTTGTAGATGACGCCAACCTTGTAGATATAATAAGGGAGGCAACGTCGAAGCTGACGTCTTTTTACTGAGTTATTAGGCAGACTTCCATGTTTGAAGTAATCCAGGAATGGCTTGCGCCAGTCATCTTCACAAGTGACAGTCATCACCACAGTGTTGACCTCGTACTCTACCAGAATAAGTTCAAGGACAACCGAAAGAAGACAAGGTCAAGTATTGACGTGGTCGATATTGACTGTCGGGAACGACTTTGCGGAAGCCGGAAGCCATCGGGAGTGGTCGGTAGTTGAAAGTCCGAAACCCTCTGCCTTCGGGAGAGGTCGTTGGTCGACAGCTAGAAACCATCAGCGACCAAAATGCAATAAGTGGCTAAGAACCTTTCAAAGCCATTTGTGGTCTAAAACCATCGGAAGCCATCTATGGCCGAAGCCATCGTTGTCAGAAGCCATCAAAAACCATCCGTGGTCGAAAGCCATCATGGTTGTAATCCATCAAAAGTTCTCCATGGTCGAAATCCATTGTGATTGAAATCCAACAAAAGTGGTCCATGGTCGAAATCCGATATGGTTGAAATCCATTAGAAGTTGTCTGAGGTCCTGAGCCAATGTGGTCAAAAGCCATCGGAAGTAA
Organism: Dendrocalamus sinicus; assembly: GCA_036346575.1. Taxonomy (NCBI): domain Eukaryota; kingdom Viridiplantae; phylum Streptophyta; class Magnoliopsida; order Poales; family Poaceae; genus Dendrocalamus; species Dendrocalamus sinicus. The sequence continues at coordinate 108,851 of JAYEVI010000474.1, read as the reverse complement.
TCCGAGGTGGCAAGCCATCATGGTCGAAATCCATCATGGTTAAAATTCACCAGAAGTTGTCTGTAGTCGAAATCCGTTGTGGTTGAAATCCATCGGAAGTGGTCCATGGTCAAAAGTCAACGCGGTCAAAATCCATCGAAAGTCGTCCAAGGTTGAGAGCCGACATGGTCAAAAGCCATCAGAAGTCATCCGAGGTCGAAAGCCATCGTGGTCCAAATCCATCGGATGTTGTCTGTGGTAAAAATCCATCGTGGTAGAAATCCATCAGAAGTGGTCCGTGGTGGAAAACCAACATGGTCGAAATCCATCGGACGTCGGGAGCCATCGATCATTAGTCATAGTCGTTGATCGGAAGCCATCAACTATCTCTCATAGCCGGTAGTCAGAAGTCATGGACCATAGGTTGTAAGCTATAGTCGAAAACTATCGACCATCGGTCATGGCCGGTAACAGTACTGTTTACTGTAGCATGCTGGTTGCTGTAGCACACTACACGAGTACGGGTACTTTGGGAAGTCGAAGATGTACGGTACAATGAGAGGTTGGAGGCGCTCGAGTGCCAGAGGCGATCGATGCCGCTCGAGTCAACAAGTGGTCAGAGACATGTATCTTCGTGAAGTGGTCGGAGGCACTCGACTTTGATAAGGGATCAGAGGCGTCCATCTTTGAGAAGCGTTCAGAGGCACTCAACCTTGACAAGCGGTCAGCGACGTCTGTCTTTGTGAAGCGATCGGAGGCACTCGACCTTGATAAGGGGTGATGCGTGGGATTGCCCGATTTTCACGGCGTAGGATCGATGAAGATAGTTTGGATCCGTGCAACCTGACGAATCGATGGCGCCAACCACTGTTAGAACAGCAACCTGCGACAAAAGAATTCGCCCAACCACACGCTCGTGATCCCGTCTACCCGACCACCAAGTAGACGCGTCGTCACTCCAACCAATCACAAGGAATCACAAGAACGACAAGAAAGAACGTCTGATTCTCCTCTAGGTTACAATCATATGCCAAACCTTAGGAGAAACAAACGCATAACTCTCTGAAAAAATAATAGATCTATTTTCTATGGTCTTTTCCTCACTCACTCACTCACGCAACAGGTCTTTTAACATCTGCTCGTAAAACGTTCGGCCGAAAGAAGTCGTTTCCGAGACCAACTCAGCAACGACATAAAAAAACGAAGAAAAAAAACAACGCCCAAAGTACTACGTTGAGTCGGCTTCCGAATACGCCCAAGAAGCTTCAAACGTCATGTTCTGGTGGGACCACCATGTAGATTAAAGAGAGCAATCCGTTCTATTGCTTCGTGGCAACGGCCATGCAAATTAAAGAAAATGATTTCTTCTATTGCTTCGTGGCATTGGCTGCACACATTCATGTTTTGGAATTTTTTGTACGGATAATCCGTTTTTTATTCGTAAATACATAAATATACCCGCAAGAAATTTTTTTACAAAAATAGTCTCCATCGCCCCTCATTGGCGACTTACGCCTTCGCCTGAACCGGAGGCGACAAAATATCTGTCGCTGGTTGTTCGAGTGACTGCAAGTAGTCGCTTTCCTATTAGGCGACTGCATGACAGTCGCCCAATGGATGGGCGACTTATAAGCGCAGTCGCCCAATGAAGGGGCGACTTTACTCAGTCCCCGTGATTTTTTAGAGTTTTGTCAATTTTGTAGTTTTAAACTGGAAAAAAATATGGTATAGTTGTAATAAAAATTTATGTTTATTGTATGTTGTAGGTGCATTAAAAATTTTGAGAATTTTTTAAGAACAATTGACTGTAGAACGTTTGATATATACATTGGCAAGTGATATTTTTATGTTACTAAGAATTAGTGTACGAAGAGAACTAGTATGTTAATATTGTTAAATGACTTGCTATCTGAATCATTGATCGCGAACACACGAGATAATAACCTTATGTGAATAGAAATAAACTTCATAATACAGTTGGGAGTAACATGCCGCGTATATTTTTATTACATGCATAACATATAGCATGATATGCGACTAACCCACCCAACTGCTCGTACCACCTACTGTGTGGACGGGGCTACTTTGCCTTCCTCGTCACATTTTGTCTACTGGGTGTAGCGTGATTGTTTCCCCTTTTTCTCGCGCCTTGAAGATGGCTCCGTTGCATCCTTCTTCCTGTCACTCTTGGACTTGAGAGCTGTCTCACGAGCTTCAAGCTCTTCCTCTTGACGCTTCATGGCTGCTTCACGCAGACTTAGCTGCTCCCGCCTCCTTTGTAGCTCATCCTCCCTGCCCTTCAGACGTATTTGGTCCACCCTCACGCGGCGCTCTTGCTCAAGCCGCATCTGTCGTTCCACCTCGCGAGCTTGAGTCATCTTGACAAAGTATTATCCTTTGTTTTCCACCTCCTTTGGCCGGTTCCCTGGCCATACCGGCAGCATCCGATCCACCCATTCGATGAACATGCAAGGCTATGTGTGGCGTGGTAGATGTCATGGATCAAGTTGAAAAACGATAACGAGAAACAAAGGATTTAGTTGTCGTCGTTACCACGAAGTCGTCATCCAGGTCTGGACACTTGAAGAACCTGCGGCCGTAGTTGGCTCGTTGTCTTCGATCCGCCCGCACGCACAACATCGTCCTAAAGCCGCAATGACACTTCGAGCGCTCATGCCACTCCGGCACTCCAAATGGGTCGGACCTCCAGGAAGACATTGTTGTGTAGTAGTATTGTGATGCCTTGACGAGGAGATGTGGTATGGGAGACATAGGAGGGAGGCCTTTATGTAGGTAGGTTATCTGGTGCAGTGGGCATAGTCCATGGAGAGGACGACATGGGAATCTTTTCGTTTTTTCAGGATTCCAGGGCAGCAATAAATGTCCCTATGAACGCTTTTCAGAGCCTATAGTCTCGTAATAAATTCATAGCATGGACCATCTAATGTATGTGGTACAACGTAGCATTTTCGGTCGTTGCGCTTGGAAATGATCGCTATGAAGGCTTTTCATCGCGCAGTCGGCATATTTTGTCATCTCACTGCGAAAAGTTGGCATATTTTGTCATCTCACTGAGCAAAGCTGCCCCGTTTTGTCATGTCAATGAGCAAAAGCTGACCTCTTTTGTCATGTCACTGAGCAAAGCTGTCCTGTTTTGTCATCTCACTGAGCAAAAGCTGACCTCTTTGTCATGTCACTGAGCAAAGCTGGGTCGTGTTGTCATGTTGCTGCGCGAACCCGAGCTGCATATGTGCATGCCACTACCACGACGGCCAGCCACGTCCGAGGCGGCCCCCTCAGCAATTCTCCATGTGGGTGCCACGAGGCTCGTTTGGCATGTAGGTCACGAGGGTTATGGTTGTGTCGTATTTTAGTTCATGTATTTTAGTTCATGACGGCCACCCGGACGTGAGGTTACGATGCCTCGCCAGGACAGTGTTTAGAATGCGTGGAGTGCGGCTCCACCTTGGACACAATCCAGTGAGTCTCATACTTGGGTCTACATGCGTGCACCCTCCAAGGACAACCACCTGCTCGCACTTCACAATGTACTGCTCCCGGCTTGATTTGACGACGCGAAATGTCCATTTGCATTGAAAGGGCCCAAAGCTTGATGGCATCTGCGGCGCTTCCTTGTCGACAAACATAGCATGCACCGAACCTCTGTCTCATGATACTCCCATGGTGATTCATGCTCATCATGTGCGAAACACCCTCCGTATTAAACCGGTTCCATTCTGGGGATAGGAACTTCTTCATCATCAGAACTGTCCTCCTCCTCGTCCTCTACAGCTTGCTCTTCATCCCATGCCCTCTGGTCGTCAGATTCCATCTGCTGCACGATATACTCATTATGCTCTCCTTCATCAGCTTGACCAGTTCCCTCTCTATAGCTTTACACCAGAACTCTCCTCCATGTACCGCATCGGCTTGCCAGCCTCCTCTCTATAGCTTGACGGCCGTAACTCTCCTCCATGTACCGCATTGCCTTCATCATGAGCAACTTCATCAGCTCCACCAACGTGCGCCCGCCCGAGCTGCTAGCACCTCCCGGCATAGGCGGACGCACGAGCTTGCGCAAATGCTTGTAGTGAGCACGGTTGCACAAGCAGACACACTCGTATCCATGGCGCCGCACCCTTGCACAAAGCCCTTCCACGGCGAGCGCGCACCAATGTCTTCAACTCCCATCCGATGTCGGTGGGAGACCGGCTCAAAGCCCTTGTACAACGACGCCGCACACCTCGGGTCAATGAAAACTACGGGTCACCAATGCCGCACATCTGTCATTCCAGCATTCTCGTCATCCGAAGTACGAGTGACATGCGGAAAATCGCTCAAATCCACACCATTCGGACCTTCACGAATAATTCCAGCACCATAATACACTCTCAATGTAGTAGTGGCCATTATTGATGTAGCCCTACATGTATGATTGAAATTTACGACATGTTAAATAACATCGTACAACACTAAACTAAACTTTCTATACTAAAAAGGGTAGTAAAATTTCTAGACTACAAAATATTCCATACTACAAAATGTATACTACATCTACAATTTTTATTAACACCTATACTTTATCTAAATAATAGTGTAAATACAACATAATTAACAAAAATATCTGGATCCAAATCGATGGAATAGCTTGGACTCTTTCTTCCTCCCTCACCTCCTCTTTCAACCCTGTTCTCCTTTCCTTCTCTTCTCCCCTCCCCTCCTTTTCTTCCCCTCCTCCCTCTCTTCTCCCCTTCTTTTCTTCCCCTTCCTCCTCTTTTCTTCTTCTCTCGTTTCTTCTCTCTCTCTCGCGGCGACGAGGAAAAGTGGTTCTCGGGCGAAGGAGGAAAAGTGGCAGGGTAGTGGGCGGTCGGTGGAATATCCACCCACAATAAGCCCTCTGGTTGGGCGCATGCAATTGCAGTCGCTCAGCCGCATAAATGACTTCATAAGTCGCCCAACGGTTTACATATTCCCTAAATGTCGCCTCCCGGTTGGGCGAAAGGCAGAAGTCGCCCAATGGGGGGGGGGGCGACTGGAGACTATGTTTGTAAAAAAAATTCTCGCGGGTATATTTATGTATCTACGAATAAAAAACGAATTATCCGTACCAAAAATTCCATGTTTTGTGTGGGCTCTTTCATGCATGCATGATTTTATTTTCTTGGTGTTTCTTGTTTTGCTTTCTAATCAAAACTTTTAATGTTGCCTACTGCCTTCTTCTGCACCGCTCTCTTTGTTAATTGCCTCTCGTACAAACCTGAGAACAATTAAAATACTAGCATTAGGTAGTAGCCAGTTCTCATATAAATTAAAGCCAAATTTAATCAAGAGCGAGTTCACCTGTTGATTAATCTTTTTAGCTCGTGCTCGTGTAATCGGTCCGATTGGAATGCCCTCATTATCTTGTACGCTCGAAGTGATGGACGATGCACTAGTGTCGACGAGACCTTCTAAATGCATCTTTATTTTAGACTTGTACAAATCGAGTATGGGCCTATAAATAATTAAATAAAATAGTAGTAGCTTCGTATCTCCAAGTGTAATCATTAAAGACCAATTAAATTAGAGTTCACCTGATAATATTTAATACGACTCAATAATTCCTTCCAGTTAAATAATATATTTGACTGAGAAGTGCAAGACATGAGCGTATCCGCGTCAAGGGGTCAGAGGTGTCTGTCCCTCGAGAAGCGATCGAAGGCACTCAACAACGATAAGCGCTTAGATACGTCCATGTTTGTAAAGTGGTCAGAGGCACGCGACCACAGCAAGCGGTCAGAGGTGTCCGTCTTTGAGAAGCGATCGGAGGCACTCAACTTCGACAAACGATCGGAGGTGTTCATCTTCGGTAAGCGGTCAGAGGCACTCAACTTTGGCAAGCAATAAAGATATCCGTCTTCGTGAAGCGGTTGGCGGAACTCAACTTTGACAAAGGGGTCGGAGGTGTTTGTCTTCGTGAAGCAGTCAAAGACACTTGACTTCGACAAAGGGGTCGGAGGTGTCCATCTTCAAGAAGTGGTCAGAGGCACTCAATTTCAACAAGCGATCGAAGGCGTCCGTCTATCTTTGTATAGTGGTCGAAGGCAGGCAACTTCAACAAGTTATCAAAGGCGCCTGTCTTTGGGAAGTAGTCGGAGGCACCTAACTTGGACAAGGGATCGAAGCCGCCCGTCTTCGAGAAGCGGTTGAAGGCACCTGACTTGGACAAGTGGTCGGGGTGTCCGTCTTTGAGAAGCGGTAACTTTGATAAGTGGTCAAAGATGTCCATCTTCATGAAGCGATCGGAGGCACTCAACCTCGATAAGCGGTCAGAGACATCCATCTTCATGAAGCGGTCGGAGGCACTCGACTTCGACAAAGGGTCAAAGATGTCGATCTTTGAGAAATGGTTGAAGGTGTCCGAGTATTGAAAGTGGTCGAAAGCAACTAAGTATAGGAGGCGATTAGAAGGACTTATGAGTAGCGCAATCTGCCTCACCTTATGGAGTTATTATTAGATTAGAGGTACAAGCTGGACAAATTGGGTACCTAACAGATCGCTGCAGTCGCACAGCTTGGCTGGCGCGTGCGAGCCAAGGCGTGTGAGCCACATGTTAGAGGCGAGGGACTTCGTGCTTTAAGCTCATGGAATCAGAATGATCAGCAAACTTGACAGCCCCTTCGTCGTGGCCATGGGCTACTCAATGGTGAGCTTTAAGGCACCTGAACAACAGTATTGCCAGCCATGCCCGTGGTGTTTGGCAATCTTCCTAAGACGCCACTGTCCATCGACATGTAATATGGCCAAATAGTAGAGAGAGAGAAAAAGAGAAGTTCTTTAGCATCTAGAGCATAGCATGCCATAGCCTCGACTCGTGTAGATTGCTTCCTTGGATTCCTCTGCCTTCTCCTCCTATTGCCTGAGTTCATCAGAATCCTAACCGTCGGCGTGTGTTGGTGTGTGTGCCTTCTTCTTTTATGTCTGTCTGTCTGTCTCTCTGTGTCTGTCTATGTGTTTGTCTCTATGCACCTCCTCCCCCATCCCATCTGCGGGGTCTCTCCTTTTATAGGCACAAGCAAGGGCCACGGGTGATGTACGTGGCCCTCACGCGGTGTGAATCAACTTTTAATTTCTGGGATTGAGATCCTAATCCGATTGCGGATTCTCTCCTTCTAAACCTGTGCTTTTCATATCAGAAAAGATTTATCGAGAAATGCTTCCATAAATGAAGATTCGGTGCAATCGTCTTTCCATTGCAATATGGTTTCCTCGGAACCAACCTTTTCTTTCCTTCCTAGTGCATGGGCTGCCATTGGTTGGTTGTGCGCGGTGCTATGCATGCATCGACTATTAGAATTAATTTTGTTACTGATAGTTCTCATGTGTATAGTCACGCGTCTAGTACTCGGTGTGTTCGAGTGCCATGTAGGAGTCATAGACCATGGAGTTAGTGAGTAATTGGTGACTCCGAAGACTCAGTTGTGATCATGAGTCAATCATGATGAACTAATCGTAGCCACAGTGAATCAGCCAGACTCGTAAGCTATAGCACCATGGTCAAGAATCCATGGTAACGTGGTTGAAATGACAATGGTTGACACAGCGTGGTCGAAATGACCGAGGTCGACACAACATAGTCGAAATGACCGTGGTCGAGTAGCCCTGATGACACAGTGTGGTCGAAGACCCACGACACATGGCGTGACGCATTAACCACTTAGTGGTTTTGTTTCACGTGTCATTTCAGGACTCAATTATACCAAGTTCTCTTACCAAACATATATCTCCCTATTTGCCTTGTCTTGACATATTTGCACAACATAGTGTCAAGCGCACTCATCTACTCTAATGGTGAATCCTACTAGCCCTATTATGGTGAATGATGGATTGTGGATGTATGGTTGTGATCCTACCACGATGACACGGATTTAGGTGAAAGTGATGGAAGTGGAAAGCATGTGGTGGCACCGTGCTTGATCTGGTCAGGGCTTCTGTGATCTGATGGTTGTGGTTCATTTACATGCTCCTTGTCCCCACTTGTTGCCTTCTCGTTGCCCCTGATCTGGATGCGACAAGGTTCACATCCGCTGATCAAACCGACACAATTGGCCCAACCTGTTTAGCTAGGGCTAGCTAACTGATGCCATATGTTTTTAGAAAAGACTTTTGTATCCATCAATACTCGTGTAAATCAATACTAGCTTGAAAATAGCCCAACAAAATATGTAAAGTATGATTAACCCCACTGGTAATGGACCCTTCGTTTATCCTTACCTACTGGTGATAAACAAATCCATAGAACATTGACTTCGTATTTATCTCTAACGTATGTCTATCTAGATATGTGCTATGAAGTAGTTTTTGGCACATATAGCGTGTTATAAACTCGTATTTGCAAAAATAGCTGTATGCACACGAGAATGGCATAAATGGTACTTCTACAGCCTGGTCACCAAGTGGGAGTGCCATGCAGCTGACACATAGGCAATCATAGCCCCGCCACTGGACGGTACGTGATTAAGCCAGCTAATTAGCCGACTTAATTTTCTATCTGAATTATATTTTATATTTACTGTTGTTTGCATTTTTAAATATAGCAAATGAGATAAACATTTATCAAATTTTATGTACATTCTCTTGACACAACTTACTTCAATGTGTAATTTTTGACAATTTTATCCACTATTAATGTTGCTAAATAATTAGTACGATTATGATATTTGTAGAGTTGTTACATATATCAAACTAGGTCCAAAATTACAAAATTTTATGTACAACCTTCCCACATAGTTAACATAATTGTCTAATTTTTTTGGAATTTTTATGTGCTATGAATTTGCCATATTAATTTAACCATAATTAGTGAAATACGATGCTTATTTAATTAGCAATTAAAATCATAGGTCGCACGGCCAACGTACGACAAGCATCTTTCATTGAGGCAACTTTGTAGTCACCGAATTGATACAAACATGAATTAATTCAATAAACAAAAAGATATATGAAATTACGACACCGAATGGCGACCAGACGAGCTCGGTCTGTTGGGGCAATCCTTCATTGAGTGCCCATAGGTCTTGCATATCCTGCACTTCACTGTGCGGCTAATGATGGTACATTGGCTAACATCCATGTCATTCTAGCTGCAGAACTATGTGAACAAATTAGATGCAAGCACCACCGAGTTTGTATGTCGTTCCACTACTGGGGGGGTTCGGTCCATACTGCAAGGTGTTCAGCACGGCCATCAACCTAACATTGCGGTTCATGATGACACAAATGTTGGGTCGGTTGCCAACACCGCTCGCTTGGTGTTCACTAGGAACCAGAGCCAACTGAACATGTTCTTACTCTCCACAATGGCAAATGCTATTGGGAGAAGCTGGTCGTTCGCGTCGGCCACCAACGCGGTGAGAATGGTCCCCTTATACCTCCCTGTGAGGAAAGTGCAATGCATCGTGACCACAGGATGACAAACTTGAAGCCTTCAATGGCCTGGGCGAAAGCCCAGAATAACCGGTCTAGTATGAAATAGTTGGACCCACTGTCAACATCAACACGCTCAAGCTTGTTTATGTATGTGCCGGGGTTTGATTCGATTATCTGGTGAAGTAATCTTAGCATAAGATTGTACGCCTCTTCGTACGTCCTGCATATGGACCCAATAACCTTTTGCTTGCCTCGTCAGTTCTTGCTGCAGCTGACTGAATAGCCAATCACATTGGTGACTTTCGACATGAACATCTTGGGAGAGATTGTCACGTTTCCCGCAACTAGGTGACTGATGACGCTTGCCACATATGCAGAAGTCACGTTTTGATGATGACGCAGGGGCTCGCTAAGCTCGTAAGTGTGGTCGATCATCGCCTTGACCGAGAAGACCAGGCCAAAAATCATTGCTCATTGAGTGCTAACCTTTCCAGGGTAACCTTCCACTACGCACTTCACTGTGTAATTGGTTGGGTTGGACCGGTGCACTCGGTACACACAACTGATAAACAAGACGTATCATGCTATAGCTTGTTGCACAACCATCTTGCTAGAGAAGTGCTGCCCAACTAGGAGGGTATTTGCTTCAAACCCCCCCTGAGACCCTTCTTCTTGCAGCAGTACGAGGGAACTACCATAGCATCATCAAGTCTGGAGGACACATATGGCACCTCTGATGACACAATTCCCCCGGGTGGACCACCTGTCTGTTGTGCATCATCATCGGTATCACCGGAGCCTAGGTCGATATCCTCGTCGGACTCCAACCCGAGCACCTACTCCAGTAGATATTCGTGGTAGTCAATGCGAGCTGACCACCACATATCCGCTCCATCATTCTGCACGAAATCAGGGCGAGTCTTCCCTCCAATACTGCACATTCAGTGCTATTGTCTTGAAGCTCGTCTTATGGTTGCCTGGGTGTGGAGGGGCCAGGCTCATCAATGTTTTCCGGTGCCCTGGGCACAAAACTCAGGAACACCATCGGCCTTCCGTAAATGGCCGCCTCGGGCTGGGAGGCAATCTGCATGTACTACCTCCATGCCACGGTCCCATTCACCTTAACGAGCTTCCACACGCCATTTTGTGCAGGTGATCCCCTCGATCGCAAGTTTCATCGCCATTGCCATCATGGTGAACTCCCTCCGGATGCAACTTTTAAGCTCGTGAATATTCATCACACTGAGCCCTTTCGTCCAGAGCAGCTTGTATTGGCATGTCGATACGTCCAACCCATCGAGTCCTGCCTGTACAAGACTATCACCGTAGAATATTACCAAGTCTTCCATTACCAAGTCTTCCATTACCAAGTCTTCCATGTCTGTGACTACCTGAAGCCACAACAACTAGGTCCGTTGTAAGCATTACAACAAAAAATGATGACAAGCAGCATACAAGTTAGTGATTACATGTGTGTAACTACATAGGAATAATTCATTAATTAGCAACAATTTGATTACCCATCTAAAAATTAATTACGAGTTATTCATTACCATCGTCCTTACCACTTAATTACTTACCACAAACTCATTACTTAAGTCACTACAGTAATTACGATAGATTAATTACATAGTACCATACAACAACAAATTATTGGTATCGTGCCTACACAAAAATAGTACATAATAACAGCTAAATTACTACAACCTACTTACTTCATAATACGAACCAACTAACTGAATAACACTAGTTAACTATGACTACGGGAATAACGTTGAAAGCATACGATAAAAAATTATCTATCTTTCGGAAGAAGCAATCAGCACTGCTACGGTCATGACGACTGCTTCGATATTTACTCTCCGGAAAATCTTATTTATGTGATGAGCGCGGGAATGGGCTTCTGCGATGTGGGGACCCGGTTTGAACCGGACCCTCGTGTATTATCGCACTAGTCCCGCATCAAAACTAGTGCGCACGATTAAGTAAATGAATACATAACCAGCAACGCTTTATTACAATATTAAAGAGTACAGATCGAAGGTCCCATTATTACAATTGAGGTTTCAAGACCTCGCACACACGAAACACAATGAAGCAAAAGATAAACTTCGGTGAAGACCCATCAATACGCCACGGGCAATTGATGAGAAGCGCGACCTAGAACTCTGGAATCCTTCGTCGAATCCACATGCGAAGAAGTCGTAGTCGCCTTCTTGAGCTTCGTACTCCTCTGGTTATTATTTTTGAGTATAGCATGTGAGTACATAAAGTACTCCGCAAGTCTTGGGAAAAATGCAATAGATGCAAGGCTTGACAAAGGAAGGCTATATGGTTCTTTTGCACAAAGCAACATTTTCATTCAATTACTTCTAATTATTTTCGAAGGCATCAATTTAATAAAGTAAATGTTTTAACAGAACTATCATTAACTTTATAGTGAAGGTTCCATCTACCAACACTAGCTAACCAATTACAATTGATCAAGTTTAAAACTGCGGGTTCCATCCACCCTCTCTGGCTCCAACCGCCAGGATACCCTTCCGAGAGTTCCCTCCACTCTCGGAATACAAAACTTTGATTTAAAAATCAAAACCAAAAATATACCATGTGAATGCATTCCTTGCCCGCCCTTGACCGTGGGCACGGCTATTCGAATAGTTTTACACTCTGCAGAGGTTGTACAAGTTTACCCACAAGAGATAATTTATCCTAAAAGTCAACACGCTTCCTTTGGCATGAGACCCAGATAAAATATCACAAAGCTTTTACCTTACTCTAATCTAGCTAGATACCATCCGCTGAGGTTTCACCGCAGTAGGCTAACTGCCCGAACCAAGCCCCTCTTGCGCCATATGAGTACAGAAATCCTGTCCCTCACTGTGAATAACGGTCCATCCTCGGCACCCACTTTCCATCGGTGGCACCTAAACTAGACTATCATAAGTTAGTCACTAGGTCGCACCCATATAGACTTGTGGTTGTACAGCGATTAATACTCGATCGACAAACACAAGCGTCGGTCCTTAATTGACTAGGGTGGAACATACACTTAACAAGATCTCGTGCTTGCTGCACCAAACCAAACCAACCATCCACCCTAATCTAAACCAACTTCCACATTTCATTTTATTTTAAAAGAACAGTGGCAACTCCAATTACCACTAGAATTATAAAAACAAGGGTATTACAATAATTCATAATTTCCCATTTGCAAGATTTCAAAGGTATTAAATAGCGTGACTAAGCATTATACTACCATTCTATTATTCACAAATGATTATAATACTCTCATTAAAGAGCCAAAGGAAATCCTATGGAGACAAGGGTACATGGCATTCAATTTCAACTGAGGGCATAACAAAATTGGGGTAACTAATACCTTAAGATTTGAACTAATCTTGTATATAAATAGCAATGCACATAATTTAAAATAATTAAAACATTTTAAAATCATAGGTTCGAGATGATCAAAGGAGACTTGCCTTCTTGTGCACTGGTTGGTCCCTCTTGCTGCGGTTCAACAAACTCTTCGGCGACGTCGGGTTCTACGCGCGAAACGACAAAACAAACAAAATAAATTTAAACAAATCTCAAATGAACTCCAAAAACTGCAAAACTAGAATCAAACGATAGAGCTCAATTTTTGAATTTAGGAAAAAGAATCGGGTCAATCGGAGTTCGGTTGAAGGAGAACAAGCGATCTAAAGTTTACTGAGCGAGCAAATGCTGGAAAATAGCAAAAGTTACTGTTCACCCGAGAGCAGAGAGAAGGCTAGCGTCGGCGAGAGGAGGCATGGGTGGTGAATCTAACTAGCAAAATGGGTTGCTAGGGACCCAAGGCACACATAGGAAGCGACGGCACGCCAAACGGAGAACGATGACGGTACGAGCGGCTACAACGACATGGTTAGGAGAGAGAAATAAAACCCGGGCATAAAACATGGAGAAGTAGGGTGAGCACAGGCTAGAACGCAGCTTGACGAAGCTAGGAAAATTGTTGGCTCAGACAGAAACCCACCGAAGACGACGCAAACGACGTTTGAACGACGTTGGGAAGGAAAAAGCAAAATCTTGATATCTTGGTGCTCGGTGAACGAAATCTAAAACCATTTGGAGGGTAGTTACCTGGGATGGTTTGGCACAATGTGACGCGAACGGATTGGGGAAAACACCACCGGATAGTTGGGGACACGAGATGCCATTGGCGGCCATGGCGAGGATCGGAGGCAAAATTTTGTGGAGGTTTTTCGGGGAAAAGGAAGTGAGCACGGCGTAGAATGCAACGAGGCAAGTCTAAGAAAAATTACGGGAAGGGCTAAAGCTTACCGGAGGCGACGAATCGACGTCGGGAAGCGCTCTTGACCTAGATTGAGGAAAACTCGATTCCGGGAGATTGGCTGCACCAAAACCAAATTAACTTGGCAAGAAGGTAGATGGCATATGATGGCACAATGTGACGCAAAAGGATCACAGAAAAACTCACCGAATAGCTCGAGACGCGACGAGCAAATTCGGGACCAAAGGGCCTCGATGCCGACGGCGTCCTAGCTTTTGAGGGGACTTGCCACGGCTTGGGATGGGTTTAGAGGGGTCAAGGGATCCTATTTATAGGCTTGGAAGAGGTAGAAACCGGCTCCAATTCGTGGATTTCGGTTTAGAGTCCGTTTTAAAAAATAGAAGATAAAAGGCAAACGGATGAACGAAATGGAAAGAGGTCAATTGGAATGGATTCCTTGCGTGATTTGGCACAACTTTCCTTTTGGGAGGATATTGAAATAATGTCCGGATTGGAAGTTATGAAGAGAGAGGAAAAGGAAGGAAACTGTACAGAGCGAGAGATGATCGAGCGCGCTGGAGAAGATGCACTGTTCATTCTCTCTCCTCTTTCTTTTTTTGGAAATTTAAAATTGAGCTCAAACAAACTTCGAAAAATTCAAGAAAATGCAGAAAAATTCCTTGTGACACAAGGAACACAAATAAAATATTTTTGGCAGATATTAATGTTTAAGTTTTAATCATATTAAATATTTTTAATTAATGAAAATTCCAATTAAGCTTTAATTAATTCCAGAAAAATCCAAATGGTGAATTTTATTTTAAAAGCTTCAAAAAGGCTCTGAAAATCAGGATGTTACATGCGATGAGCACGAGAATGAGCTTTTGCGATGAGCGACGAGCGTGATAATGAGCTTCTGCTATAAGCGACTGAGATGAGCGATGAGCAACTGCAAGAGATTCGTATTTATGGTCAAGTGAAAAGGGAACCCGATGCGCTAACACTACAAATTAAGGACTTGTTATCGACGCACAGCACCTCGGACGATGGGGACGGCCTGGTAAGACTAACATATGTGCGGACGAGGCAGCGGGTGAGGGGGACGGCACAGACATAACGACATATGTGCAGACGAGGAGGGACGGCATGGACAGACTAACAAATGTGCGAAGAAGGCGGCGGTAAAGCGGGGAAAGCAATAAGGGGCTGACATATGTGCGAAGGAGAGAGGTCATGCACTATAAAAGATGTGTGCCGCGCAGTTGCCATGCGGCCTACGATTTCAATTGCTAATTAAATGAGCATCGCATATCGCTAATTACGATTAAATTAACATGGCAAATTCATAGTATATAAAATTCTTAAAAAAATTAAACAATTACATCGACTGTGTGGGGAGACTGCACATAAAATTTTATAATTTTGGAGCTTGTTTGCTATATGTAACGATTCTTACAAATATTATAATCGTACAAATGTTTGAGCAACATTCATAGCGGATAAAATTGTCAAAACATTACACAATAAAGTACGTTGTGTCAAAAGGCTGAACATAAAATTTTATAATTTTTAAGCTCATTTGTTATATTTAAAAATTCAAACAAATAGTAAATATAAAATAATAATTCAAGCAAGTAATTAAGCTGGCTAATTCATCTACCTTTCGGTGGTGGGGTAGCTGGTCAACTGGAGCTTGGTGGCCGAGCGGTAGGCCTTGGCCACACGGTGGCTGGGCGGCAGGTTGCCTGCCACACGGTCATGGGGCACCAGGTAATACGTGTCTGCTCCACGGTGTCATAGCCCGGTGACCAAGTGGTAAAACGGCCATTTTTGTAAATACCATATATATACTGGTATTTTTATAAATACGGATCCAAATAGCGCGTATGTACCAAAAACTCGCTATGAAAACGTCCTCGTACGTGCGGAGGGGGATACGCGTTGTGAGTGTCTTCCTCGTTACGAATTAAAAAGGTTCCGGCCGAGGGAGGCACAGACCGAACAAAACCTCTGGATGCTGCCGCCGGGCCCAGCGTCAGCTGCGGCGCACGCAGCTTTTCTTTTTCATTTTTTTCCCCCGGAGGCGGATTATGGACACGGGACGATGTTGTTCACCAAACCAACACCACACAGACGCACAGGCAGCCAGCCAAGTCGCACTCGCACACGGCAACAAACCAAACCAACGCCTCCCTCCCTCCCCCGTCCGTCCGTCCCCTTCCTCCTCCTGTCTCCGGGGGTGGGAACGTGCTCCGAAGCAGCCGCCCTCGCTTCCCTTCTCTTCTCCGAAGAAGCTTCTCTCCTGTTTGCTCCTCCCCCTTCCGCTTCCAGCCTCTCCCGGATCGCTCGCGGTCTGCCGGTCTGGGCTCTTGTGGAATGGTAGGTCCGGGCTTTTCAGCTGCTTGTGGTCACTGAGTGAGTGATTCGGTGGTGGTGGACTGGTGGTTGTTGGCTTCTCTCTCGATCGATCGATTGATCTTGGAGGGTTGCACCAGTGCGAGGGGAGGGAGGAGCTGCGGCTGCTTTGTGTGGTGTGGTGCTGGGGTGATGGACTCCGGCAACAGCGGCAGCCTCCAGTCGTCGAGCGGCGGCGACGACGAGTTCGACTCGCGGGGAGGCGGAGGGGGCGTCGACTCCTCGCCGCTCTCCGCGCTGCTCCGGCCGACACCATCGCCCTCGGCGGCCGGGGCGTTCTCTCTCCACGGCTCGCTCTACGGCCTCCAGGAGCTCGCGTCCGCGCCTCCACCACCGCAGCCGCAGCAGCAGGCGGCGCCCTGGTCGGCACAGTTCACGGCGGGGGCGTCCTCCTCGTCGCCGCGTGTCGCGGTGACCGACGCGGGCGTGGGCGCGCGCCAGGCTGCTGATCCGTCCGCCGCGACGGCGCAGGAGGCGGCGGCGCCGGCGCCGCCGAGGGGGTCGCGGAAGCGGACGCGCGCGTCGCGGCGGGCTCCCACAACGGTGCTGACCACCGACACATCCAACTTCCGCGCCATGGTGCAGGAGTTCACCGGCATCCCCTCCCCGCCCTTCGCCGCCGGCGCGGGCGCACCCGCCGCGTCCTTCCGCACCCGCTTCGACCACCTCTTCCCCTCGCCCTCCACCCTCCGCTCAGCCGCCGGCGCGGCCGCCGACCCAACCTCCTCGCTGCCGCCCTACCTCCTCCGCCCCTTCGCGCAGAAGCTCCCGACGACGCCTTCCCCTTTCCCGCCCTTCGCGTCGTCGTCCTCGTCAACGCCGACCTCGTCCAACATCGGCGTCGCCAATGCCAATGCCACGACGGCCACGGCCACCACCACAGCAGCGTCCTCCAACCCCACCGCAGCCGCCGACGCCTTCCAGCTGACGTCCTCCGCGCTTCTCCGGATGCAGGACCCCAACAGCTACCTCACCTTCCAGAACCTCCTCGGCTCCTCACAGCCCTCGTCGCAGCACATGTTCGGCGGCTTCGCGCAGCCGTCGCCGTCGCCGTCGGAGTTCCTGGCCGGCGTTGGTAGCAGCAGCATCGGCCTCACCCACGGCGGGCTGATGGTCTCGGAGGGGCTGCACTTGCACCCAAGAAACGTCCACCTCGGCGGCGACGAGCTGTCGGGCGTGGTCGCGGGGGGCGCGTCCGGGAGCGGCAGCTGCAAGCTGAACTACACCTCCCACGCCGTCGCCGGCGCGTCGTCGTCATCGGCCGCAGCCAGCGCCCCCAAGCCACCTGATGGCGCCGTCGGCGCTCCCGCCAGGCCCGCCCGAGGCGAGGGCCTAGACCCTTGGATTTGTACATCCGAGTAGGGGGAGAGAGAGAGAGGGAGGTGTGTGCAGTGTGCATGCTGTTCGCTTCGCTTCCTGTCACCATGCATCACAAACAACAAAGGTCTGATTGACTGATTAGCCTTTTAGCAGTACACCTTTTGTTACTTATTAATCACTTCTTTCTTGCAATTGCCGTCGTGCTTGTGTACATTAAAAACGCCATCTTTGTTTCGCTAAATTCTCTCAGATACAAAATCTTCCCAAAATCTCACAGGCACGCACGCGCAGAGAGACAGAGAGTGACATGGTGCAATTCCAAACCTCTCTTGCTCTCTAGTGCCCTCAGCGTCATGTCGATCGGCGAGTAGCAGTACTAGTTGTTGCTGTCTCCGTTCTTGCCGGTTAATCTTGGGGCCCAAAATGGTTAATTAGTACCATCGACCAGCGCTAATGGCCACCGGCGGCAGGCCGGCAGCGACTGGCGGCGAGATTTCCGGCGCCAAGACCCCGTCCGAATTTGTTGTTCCACCGGCCCCAACCGCAACTCATCAAACTGCCAAGTTTTCCTTTTTGTCGTATGAAAACCACCACGAAGCCTCCAAAAGGACACAGACAAGGAGAGAAAGCTCACATAACCTAGAGAGAGAAAGGCCTCTTTTTAGTGAGTAGTACTAGTGGTGGTAGCCTTGGATTTTCAGGGCGCTAATGCTAACCACTCCACCAGATGATCAAGACGACGGGGGGAGAAGAACTGACGAAGGGAATAGTTAAATCGATTTGATCAGGAGGAGACCAACAACCGTACCCCCACCGAGCTGACCGTCGTAGGCTAGGCATTAAAGAAAGATCACGGCATGTGATGATCCACCGTCATGTACATGGCCTTAATCTGACGCGATCTTCTTCGTTATTGACGAGAAAGGTTAGTGAGGAGATCATTCTATCTGGTGTCAAGGTTTTTGTGTTTGATCATGCTGTAGCCTTGGCCATAGGTGGACGGGATGCGGAGAGGTTCAGGGCCTGTTTGGTTGGTGTCTAACTTTGTCATGTCTAAACTTAGGCAATATGTGGCTGCCACAGAAAGTATGGCTAACAAAATCGAAGCCCACACTTGTGGTAAAGTTTGGCAAGAAACTGAGTCTATGACGTGTGGGGCCGGGTGCTAAGAAAGTGTGGCATGCCACGATTACGTCAGTGAACCAAACAATTCCTAAAAATTGTGGCACGCCTAACTTGTGGCTAGACAACTTCTGGTCATGAACCAAACAGCTACCTCTCTGCATC
The DNA here is from genome assembly GCA_036346575.1 of Dendrocalamus sinicus. Taxonomy (NCBI): domain Eukaryota; kingdom Viridiplantae; phylum Streptophyta; class Magnoliopsida; order Poales; family Poaceae; genus Dendrocalamus; species Dendrocalamus sinicus. The sequence continues at coordinate 90,162 of JAYEVI010000474.1, read as the reverse complement.
CCGTCCTTCTCAACTTATACTTTATATTTTTTCTTAAATAAAGACAATAGCTTTTTATCACCATTTCAACAATTTATAAGTATAATATTTTTAAAATAACTTATTAATTTATTAATATTTAATTTATTTATATAAGTATTTACAATAGGACCGAAAACCATAAACCATAACTTCATGCTATAAGCCACACTCGAAAGGTATGATCAGAGAGAGATTGGGAGTGACAAGTTGTCGCATGTGCTCCCCTTCCCTACACTTGATTGCACCCGTCGATGGACAAGTACTTTTTCTTGCTTCTATCCGTGGGTTTGTATTTAATTTCATCGAAGTGGGGACTAGATTTGAGATTTTTGCACTTGGGACTTTCTTATGTTTTAGTTTTGGTTTTTATTTTTACAATAACTTACTATTAAATAATATGTTTTAAGCCGAATTTTACATATAAATTATAGTATAAACTGTTTCAAGTTTAATTGTATCAGTCAAAATCACATACGATTATTTAAGATTTTTGCACTTGATGGAGGGCAATTCTCTTGGTTTGGATACTGCGATGTGTACGAGCAGGGGTTTCTCAGTGTACTACGAAGTGGGCTCCATGAAATTTGTTCAGCTCAATGCATGTACTTGAACAAACGATCTCATCTCCGACCTAAATCTCTCTAGGATCTGTAACAATCAATTGCTAATAATATGAGCTTCATTGACCTTCTGAAAATCACGTGGGAATTTCACCAAGTACAGTTCAGGATGTTTGGGTATTTTTGTCCTGAATAGCACAATAATATTAAAAATAGTCTTCGATTATATGTAATATTATTTCTGGTCCTCCTCTCAAGCGCGAGACTTTGTCCAATCGACGTGTGTGCAGTCCCATATCTCGGTACCGTAGCACCTGACTCATACGGTTTAGAAGCACACATTACTATAAAACAAGTTATATTGGACGCCTCACCACAGACAGTTCATGTAGAGCCATCTGTGCTTTGATTATTACAGACAGTTCATAGCTAAAATCGTTTCTGAAACTATCACAGACGGTTAGGTTTAAAATTCATCTGTGATATACGCATTATCACAAACAGCTTTTAATTAGAATCGTCTATGAAACTATCACAGACGGTTTTTTTATTTACAACTGTCTGTGTTTTGACCTTTATCTTGTTAACTACAGAAGCCACTGAGAAGAGAAACAAATTCAAGACAAATTTATTACAAAAATCCCAAAAAAGAGATTCCCAGATCTTAGTCTTCTGGGTTTCATATGCTTCTTCTTTGACTTTTGGAGTTGGAGGATCAGCCACTGAGTTCTTAAATACCGTGAAGATTGTCCTTGCCCTCTCCACTTCTACCTCTAGCCTGAGCAAATCATTAGCATGGCCCATAATCTCAAAGAGGATGGCATGATAAACTTCCTCAGAATTAGCCGCTTCTGCTTGATCGGCAATGTTATCCATGTGTCCCTCCACTGCCGCAAGAGCTTCTTCCGTTTTGTGCACATTACACAAAAGAACGAAGTTGAAGGCGGTTTCCTTTCCTGAGTGGCAATGAGACACCTTCGTTGACGACAGATGATGAGATCCAGCTGACGGATGGAAGCGAGTCGAGGAAGGAGAGCAGGGCGTGAGCGGAGGAGCTGCTCCATACGTAAATTGCCGGTCACCTGTGTAAGGTTACGGCTGAACAACTCATGATGGATAGATGAGAGGAAGGGGATCAAAAGAATATTAGATGTCATTATTGAGAAATCTGGTGAAGAAGATGAGGGAGAGGATAGTTTAGAAGAGCTGGATTAGGGCGCGCATATTTAAGCATTATTACAGATGGTTTGTATACCAAACCGTCTCTGATATGTGACTTATCATAGATGGATCGTATAACAAACCATCTATGATATGTGCATTATCATAGACGATTCGTATAATAAACCGTCTCTGATAATGACACATCACCGATTCGTGGCATATCCCCCAGAATTTCGATCTCACCCGTCCATTCTCTCCACATCGAATGGCAGGTACCGGTTCCTCCCACCACTCGGTCCTTATTAATTACTCCCTATCTACCTTTCCACTAGCAGTCACGTGTGAGTTCATCCACTATATAGCTTCTTGCATCCTCCCCATGACGACGTCGACTACTACCGTGAGCTAGCGCCTCCGTTGTGACACCACGGTCGATTGCATAACACACTCTTATCGTAAATGTCATAAGAGTGTCTTATGCAGTCTCACCGTCGTGCCACAAAGGTGGCGCTACCGCCGCCTCTCCATGGCCGGTGATATCCGACCGCCATCCGATGCATCCAGCTTGTTCCTCGACGATACTGACTACCACCGTGAGCTAGCGCCTCCGTTGTGATATGACGGTCGACTGCACAACACACTCTTGTCGTAAGTGTCGTAAGAGTGTCTTGTGTAGTTTCACCGTCGTGCCACAAAGGTGGCGTTACCACCGCCTCTCCATTGCCGGTGATATCCGGCTACCATCCGATGCATCCAACTTCTACTGTCTACTAGGATATCTGCTTCTATACATTCTTGTCGTGTTAAAGAGTTGTGTTCATTATCTTGTTATGCTGTAATGGTGGATTTTAATCTTGATGGAAATGGAATGTGCTGTTGTGTTTGCCACTGTATTTGCTTGTTTTCAAAGGGCATAGGTAATATTATTTCTTGAGGCTAGCTAAAAACAGAAAAAAAAAATTTAGGTATAGAATGAACTATCACAGACGATTTGTGCTATAAACCGTCTATGAAGGATTATCACAGACAGTTCTATATACCAATCGTCTGTGATACTCGCCAATCACAGACGGTTAGTAACTAGAACCGTCTGTAATATGTAAGTATCACAGACGGTTTTTGGTTCGAGCCGTCTGTAATAGTTTTCTTCACAGACGGTTCTAATTACAAATCGTTTGTGTTGTCTTTATCACAGACGGCTTACAAACCGTCTGTGATAACCTCTGATTGTTACTGACACATAAATACATATGGTTCAGAAAACCGTCTGTGATGACAGTTCCGAACCGTCTGTGATGACCCTTTTTTTGTAGTAGTGATATGATACCCCCGTATCATGCTCCTCTCTTCCCGAGCTCGAGCGCCACTTCGGTGAGCAATCACCGTTGCTCAGGGTCACCTTCGGCTTTGCCGATGACCGTGCGAGATTCACCACACCTGGGGATCGCCATTGACCGCTTCACCAAGCTCACACACCACTGAACTCCCCGACTGCCGGAGCCAAAGCGCCACTACCACCCTCTTCTCGTGGCTCACGACCACGGTCGCCCACGACCGTAGCCACTCTGACCACGGCTATTCGACTACAGTCGCCTTCGACCGTTGCCTCCCTTGACCACCTCAGCTTTTGACCGCTACCACTTTTGACCACCCCTGCTTTCGACCGCAACCGCTTTCGACCACCGCCGCTTTCACCCATGTTTGACCACTACCTGTTCGACTACTGTCTTGCTCGACCATTGTCGTATTCGACCACGGCAGCCTTTTTGACCACATACAGCCTTAGACCGTTGTTGGTTTTGCCGGAATCATGTGCTCCCGGACCACATGACTCGGGTGCTACGGTGCCGGTACACGGGACTGTGCACGAGGGCTATTTCTGATATTGTTGTGCTGCATAAAACCAAAAGTGTCCAAAATTCACAGGTCAGTTGCACAGGGACTTTTAAAAATTCTCACATTGAAAACGGACCAATAGGTCCTTTTGGGTAACTCTTTGTGCGTTTATTATAGCTTTGTGATGTGATCATGTATCAACGAGCAGGTAAAGATTCTACAGTTATTTTGTCACGGCAAGTGGTGCAACTTTTTAGAAGAATAATAACAACCCTAGAGATGATTAGGCATTGTTTTTTGTGATGACAGTGACTACTATCCAAACATAGGCTGAAGTGAAAAATAAAAGAGACCAAAAGCCAGATATAAAGTGCAAATTATTTACCCATGCATGAAATCCTCCTCCTTTCTCCGATAGAGAAGTTGATTGATGCAAACAAAGGAAGCAGGGTCGATGATTAGCTCCCGGAGATCCTTATCATCTCCTCTCACCCCTCCTGGTTCGGTGGCATCGATCGTGGATGGTAGTAGTAACATGTGAACCCTCTTGGCTGGAATCATGGTGGCCCATGGCAGGGAATAACTCTGTTCTACTGCTGCAATGATGCCCCTCTCGTTCTCTCTCTCTCTCTACACACACATTGCTAGAGTTGTAGTACACACACACTCTCTCTCTCCCCCATTCGCTGCTCTCTCGCTGGGTTGTGATGATGATGATCTCTTGCACAGGGGCCAGGGCCTGATCCTGCCCGCATAGGCGCATATAATTTCGAGCCAAACCCAAAAGTTTAGGGGCTTTTCAGATCAGAGCCCAAAAGTTTGGCCGGCACGGCTCCTTTCTTTCGTACGAGGCACCACACCACAGCGCAGTGCAGCACTGCCCTCTTCTCTTCGCTGTTCTGATGGCTGCTCGCTAGTCGCTAGCTGAAGCTGAGCTGGGTCGTCGTCCTAGTTTCCGTGCCTAATAAATGCCGGCCGAGGTCGCTGATCTTGCCGTGGCAGCAGGCGAGGAGGACGGGGAGCGGCAGTTCAGGTCGGCCGGTTCTCTTTACTGGGTCGACTACTATTTACGGGTCGATGATGATGGTCTGCGGCATTGGCGCAGATTCATTACCCTTGTAGCATTTCGTTGTCGCACAAAATTAGTTTGACCACAATGTGGTAATTACTAGTTTTTTCTTTCAAGAGCGTGGTGTTACCACCTATACGTGGACGTCTGCGTACGTCGTCGTCCTTCGATTCAGCTCCTCTTTCTCCACTACTCTTCTCTTCGGTCGGTCACCGGCGTGAGCCCGTGACCTCTTCCCTAAGCCGGTAAGCCGCACTACCGGCTGGAGCTCTTGCCCACAAAATCGTGGCCCAAATCAGCGCCACCGTTAGAACCATGATGTTATCGGATCCGATGGGGGAAGACGGGAAGAGAGTGAGAGAGATGGGAGACAGACCAGCACAAATCTTAAAGCGTGAGATGACAATTTATGGAGGAAGACGAAAGAGTGATATGTCTATACCTTATGGTTTTTTGCTGCGGCCGATGACTTTTATTTATACTTTTGACACGGCAACGGACGGCAGAGACACCAACACGGATGGTGCACACGGTTTTAAGCTTGGGAAGCCGTTTGGAGAATCCACTTCAAGAAGCCGTCTCGTTTCGACGTTTGGCATTTTAACTTTCGGATATTCCAAAAGACCAAAAGCCAAAAGCGGAAGGCAAAAGCCAAAAAGAATGTGGCCAAAAGAGATGGTTGAGAGACCAACACGAATCTTAAAGCGTCATGAACGGTATGGATTGTATGGTTTTGATTTTTTCTTTTTTTTAGTGCTGATTACAATGGAGTGGTTTGGTATGAAATGAAAATTTCCCTTAAATGTAAATTCCCGTGCGGTGGATGGAGCGGTTTCCGACATCATCCTGCGCAGGAATCATCATGAAGAACATGTTTAAATGACTTGGCAACGCATATGTGATTTTGCTTTTTGGAAAAATATATCATTGCATAACTATATTTGTGATATTTTAATATTATATACTATCCCTCTAATCACAAAAACATGTCATTTTGGACATATATGCAATTAAACTTTTAAAATTTTGACTATCAATATCTTTTAAATATTTAAATTAGATACATGAAAATCATATGTGTAGATTTATCTCAAAAATACTTTCATAATATTATAATTTATTAGGTTTTATAAATATGTTACAATAGAAATTAGCAGTTAAAGTTGTGTTTTAGAGACCATGTCGATGTTCAAAACAACATATATTTGTGACCGGAGAGAGTATAAGAAATAAAATACTCACTCCATCTCCCAATACTTGTTGCCTCTGGCCAAAACTTCCTTCCCCAAATACTTGCATAGCAAAACAATAGACATAGCATAATATAACATTTCACATTTAATTATATCATCATAATCATCTCTTTCTTTCATTATTGCAATGTTTATCTATACAACATGCTCATAATGTATATCACATATCTTACAGCGGTATAGCAGAGTGAATACCAGTCAATATATCACCCTCTCAATCCCTCCATCACGTAGAGTTCCACCAAATAAAGGGTTAGAATATTTTCTTTTTTATGAGATTTTTTAGCATATTCTTTTTTTTTCATAGCAATTGTAACCACTTGCCAGAATAGTTTTGATTTCTAATTTTTTATATATACAAATCAAATTCCTCACCTTATTTTATTTCTTTCTTGAAATTAGCATATTTATGGAATTTTACTTCTGAAGAAAACCAAAATTTCTATTTTTCACTTAGTTTGGAATTAAAAAACAATATCTAATTTCCTTTGATTTTTTTACTCTGAATTTGCATATTTTTCGATTATACTTCTTATAAACTTTCCTTTTCTATTTTATATTATTTTATTGTACTTAATATAAACTCTTTCTTTTAATTTAAACCGTTATAACTTCCGTCTGTTGGATAAATGATTATATGCTTTTCTTTAAATAATAACATCCAATGACTACGGCAGTTTAATTTAGTTAGAGTTGATCATATTAAGGATAAGATGTTTTCTCTTTTTAATGAGATACGTTTGATAAGCTTTAAATAAATAATAGATTAGACTATTTCGTACGTAGAGTTCTTATGTCTAGGGCTGGTTGATCTGCAAGCTGCCTAATCGTAGGATGGAACTCTTTGATGTGTCACTTGAAAAGGACTAATCCACAATGGCACATCGATAGCAATACGCAACGGTTGTATGACCTCTACGGTTCCCTTTCGGAGGGACCGAGGAGAGGGAAACATCTGTCGATCGACCAGCAAAGAAGTCGCAGCAGCACCTGTTCCGTTGACTGTCACATTTTGCCTAGGCACTACTGCATTTTAGTTTGAGCTTCTAGTTTTTATTTATTTTTTATATTCATAAATTTCCTCTTTTTTTATTTTTAGTTTTTTGAGCTTTTTATTTAGTTCTTTTTGTCCCGTATTCATTTTGCATTATCCATAATAGGCTAGCATGTTTTTTCTATTTTTAAGTTTTTTCTAAATTTAGTTAGACCAAATAAACCACCATCAACTACAGTATAATTTCAATCAGCTACAGTAAAAATTTAGTTATAAACCACTTTCTATAACCCAACCGAACGACACCCTAAGCTAAGTGATGCACAAGCCCTCTTATCGCATCTCCCCACTGTTCTTATCGCAATGCCTTGGCGCTAAACATCCTTTAAAACTAGTGATTTCTCGTAAAAGACTAAAGACTTGTTTGGAGTAAGAATTGTTCTGAATCCCTACCGATATTGAACCCCGAAATAAATTCCTGGGTTCTATAAACTAGACGTAATTTTCCTTCTATACACGCTACGAGAGAAGGAGGCCCTATTCACCCGTACTGTAGCATGCATGCAAACCACACGCAAAGCGCCGGGTGGCCCGGGCCATGCACGACGCCAAAAATCCGCACGCGCGCCCAGCGCAAGGACACGCGGAGCACTCCCCGTGCCGTCCTAAGGCTTCTATTTTATACTGCTGTGCTGCCAGCTAAAGGGACCGCCCCCGCCGCGGCGCAGCAGGGCACAGCGGCTGCACTGCCTGCTGCGCCTGTGCACCCCCGCACCTGCCCCAGGTCCGTGCGAGGGAGCGTACGTCTTTGCAGGGGAACACAAGGAGAGACGTTTGAAAAAGCTAGAAAATAATCTGAAAAAAACTAGAAAATAATATGAATATCCGACTATTCAAAAGACTTTTTAAAATAGTTTTTCCTTTTTTCGTTCTCGTCCGCTCTAAGAATAAGACAGATGTCACTCCACATCACGTACTTCACTCCTCTCGTTTATATCTCGCTTTGAGGATAAGATTGAAGGTCAAGCTTGTATCACGTACTCCACTCTTTTCACACATATATCACTGTTACTTTTCCCACCGTTCTTCCGCTTCTTCTAAAATCACTTAGGGTGTGTTTGGTTGCCTGAATCTTCTTCGTCCTGACTGGATGGATCCGTATAATCTGAGAAAGAGACTGTTTGGTTGCCTGTATGAGTGGATGCAGCCTGCATGAGCGGATGCAAAAATACGCCCTCATTCTGGATGGGTGGATACGCTCAAAATGAGCTTCACCGCCATCCTGGATGGGTTGATGCGATGTATCTTATGCGGTCCCACGTGTCGACCTCTCGGGTTTGGTAGATCAGATCCGCTCATACAGCAACCAAACAAAGATCTCGATTTTTGCATCCGCTCATGCAACCTCACCAAACATCTTTTTTCTCGAAATACGATTCCACTCAGCCTGCATCCACTCAGTCAGGATATACGATACAACATCCATCCACGAACCAAACACACCCTTAGCCATTGCTATTTATTTTTAAGTAAAACTCACCAAACGCAACTCATAGGAACACTCCGTACGCTGAGGCTTCTGCATTGGCATCGCGTTGGAACGGGCAACCGAACGCAAACCCAGGCGATAGATGCAAATGCATGCAGCACGCGGCAGGCAAACAGGCTGCAGCTGCGCCCGAATGGTTGCCTGTCCCGGCGCGAATGTCCACAAATTCGATCGCCTCGATCGCGCCAGGCGAAGGTGATGTACTGCTCCAAATTAACACGCTCAAGTCTGCGTAAACAGGCGGTACTGGATCTCGGTTTACCAGGCATCGGCGTCTGCTGGAGCAGGTGTGGTCCTCGGACAACTTGGACGCCCTGTCTGTGCTCTGGTCAAATGATGATCAGATAGAGAGATAAAAGCTAAAGGCAATCTTACAGGAGGAAGATGCTAAGGCAAGATTTTTGGAAGTGTCAATAGAACACTTGTATTTTCTTTTAAAAAATCAGATATTTTTTTTACCATAGGATCTAGATCTAACCTCCTTTCTCTCTGCAATATATTCACTCACTCATCCACCTGAACCCTAGCTTCTCTTGCACCAGCCGCCAGCCACCTCCCTGCTCGACGCACTGCCTCCCTCCCTCACACTCCGGTCTACATCACCTCCCCCACCATTGTCTGTCTCCTCCGTCGGTCCACACCGCCTCTCTCCCTTTGTAGCTCTAGCGACGCCATTTCCACCGGAGCCTCTGCCATCGATTGACCACCTCCCTCCCTCCAACTTTGTCAATTTTCGTCACTCTACTTTCGCCGGTCGTAAGCCTCTTTGCCGTGTCATAGCCACCCCTCCCTCCTTCTAAATCCGATCCTTGGTGAACCCAAAGTCTTAACCCAGTGAACCCTAGCCTTAATCCGATGGTGGCGGCACTGGAGATGAAGAGGATGAGCTCACGTGGTGCACGAATTTTCATGCAGATCCAAATGTTAGAAGTTCGTCTGAATTCATAAAAATTTTAGTCGAGTGATATATAGCAAATCTGTTAATTTTTTAGGTTATTTTAGCAAACTCTGTAGATCATGACATGCAGTATAAATAATTTTCTCCGGATGAAACGAAGAGAAATCCGGTTCGGTTGTATTTGCCTTTTTTTTTAAAAAAAAAGGAAAGAAAGAAAGAAGAGGAAGATGGAGTACAAGCTAGGGCCTAGGAGCATTCGACTGTTGTATCTGTGACACGAGGAGGGGTAGCAAGCAGCCGGCACAGAAAATAATGCGGCTACTACTCCAGCTAGCACAGGCAGGTTATCAATCGCACGGGCCATGGTCAGTCAAGCTTGGCATGATGGCTGTGCCCCAGAACTGCCTGACATGCACTTGCAAGTAGCAGAGGTAGACAGGTACTAGCGTGGTGGCCGTCTCGACCGGTCCTTGCCCGCTTTGCCCGGTCCATGCCTCACCTCGACGTCGTCCGCCACCGTGTGATGGACGCGCCACCCATCCAGTCTGGGGTATAATTGGATACATGATAAACCTGTCAACCATCCCAAATAATGGATTCCAGGATAGCGCAAATACTAACAAGTCGTTTGGTTGAAAAATAAACAAATAGACGACATAAGAATGTCCGATAGATACTAATGTCTCACGAAAAAGAAACTGGCCACGAAAGCATCAAATCTTTTGCCCATGTTCAGTCGATTTGTCCGGTTTCAAACCTAAGTGCGCATCTGCACAGCATGTACATACATACCTACGGACCAAATGCGTTAATCAACTGATTAATGTAGAGGATCCCAATCCTGAGTAACGTACAACTGTACTATCCCGAACGTCAATTGTCGATAGCGCAACGGATGGTGTAGAATTAGAACCCCGCTCATTTTAGCGATAGTTCTAACTTCTGCTTTTAATTCATTATTTCTTAATTTCATTTTTTTACTTTTTAGCTTTATTGTTTTTTCTCTATTCCTTCGTATTATCTGTTATGGGCTAATATATTTTTCATAATTATTTTTTTTAAAATTTAATTAGACCAAATAAATCATCTTAACTATAGTAAAAAAATAAATCAAATATAATAAGGGCATGTTCTTTAAGTCAAAAGATAACGGCTTTTGGCTTTTGCTATAGTACTTAACTTTCAAACGGAGTATTTTTTTCAAGACGGGGTCTACAAGTTAAACGATCTATACGTTAAAAGCCCAATATCTGTACCAGTCAAAATCGCAAGTGGGTATATGTCTCTCCGTAATCTGTACTGTAAACAGCCAAAATTCAAAAATTTCAGCCAAAACCTATAAACCACACCCGAAAAAACAGACCCTAAGAAAGTCATTCTCAGTAGGGCCTACATGGGACGAAGTACTAGATTTACGCGTGCGGTTCGTAGTACGCGGAGAAGTACTAAATTGTGTATGAATGCGACATTGCCACCCCAGGACGGGGATCCTCTGCCAAAGCAGAAGAGAAAGACGGTGAAAAAACAAAAATCAAATCAGAAGCGAACGAAGCCACACACCCTTGGCGTCCGTAGGTAGGTGGGTAGCTCATCAACTGAACCGTGCACCCCCTCCATCGTGGCACGCTCCGGTCTGCCTACGTCCTTGTCGTATAACCATCAACTAATCGTTCTAGAAGAAGAAAAAAAAAACAGCCACATTTCGTACATGTCGCAAAGGCCAGTGGATTATTTGAATAAGAAAGGCGTGGCTCGTGTGTGGGCAGCTTCTTTTGCGCGATCTACCTACAAATATGTCGCTCATAAATGGGTCCTACTGATGGGTGCAATTCGCTTGCCAACGACATTTCGTACTGCTGATAGGTGCGATATATGCACGCGTATTTACCTGCTGGTGACGTTTCGAGCTACTCAATAATATATAGATGTACCGTATATGTACGCGGAGCTCTAACTTAAGGCCATATTTTTTAATTATGGCTAATAATTTTTGATCCTAATATAAATATTTGTGTGAATAAACTAAATACTGATAAGCTAATAAGTTATTTTGAAAAGATTATCTTAATAAATCTATTTGAAATAGTAAAAAGAAGCAATTCTATTTATTTTGTTCAGAGAAATTCATAAGTCATAAGAAGTTCAAAAAAAGTTAGGCCTAAATAGGTTGAACCAGGCGCTTAAAGGAAATACAAGTTTTTTTAGGAATACAAACAGACGCGCATAACCTAGGTATACTCACTTATCACCACACATGTGCCCACCTCCTACGCATGTTAGGATACAGTCGAAGCTCTCTAACACCTAGACACGGGTATGGTTCACTGAACAATACCTGAACCTTACCTAAAGGAAATGAAAGTTGTAGTTGCAGTATCTGGACGAGATGTGGTGAGCCGTGCGTAAGCAGTGATGGAAGTTTTCGGCCAGGTGGATGGACGCGAGGATGGATGGGCCGCCTGGGGGAGGTTTTGATTAAGTTTTTGGGGGGGAGATTAAGCGAGTGTGACGTGGTTGACTGGACCGGTTGAAAGTTCCACTGACCACAGAGAAAATTTGGGCAGTGTTCAGCCATTGAGGATGGCCTGTGGCCCACAAAGAATTTCTTTTGAACAAAGAAAATATTTGGAAAAGGAACAAAGTTTTGCCTCTAATACTAACTATATTAAACATTGGGGATTCCGTTCCCTAGCATGCTATTTTACCAGAAATACAAAAAAGCCCTCCAGTAATTACATATAGGTCCTTAGTTTTTACACATAGATCCTTGTTTTTACATATATGTCCTTACTTTCCCAAAAATGGCCTTCTAGCCCGTCCATGTCATCCAGTTTGCAAATGAGCCCTCTGGGTTGACCAAAATCGTTCCGACGTCCTTCGTTCATTGCTGTCTATCTGATCGCCCCACCAGCAAAATTCGTCACTTCAGCGCCAAGCTCCGTGTGTTCTCGCGAATCTTCGCATCGCTTTCCTTGTGACGCGTCGCTTTCCTGGTGGCACACTGTAGCTAGCTTCTCCGTAGTACCCATCATCTCACTCTTTGCCCCATATCTACTCCTCTTGCTCTCCACCGGCGTCGCTTGCTTCGCATCCGCCGGTCTAGCTGCTCCCCTTGCTCCTGTGCGTGTCTTCTGGTCAAATAGATCCGTCCTTCCATCCGCGTGTCCTAGGCCCATGCCTATCTCTTCTCCTGATTCCCTTGCAGCGGTCGCCATCTTAGTCCCTCCCCCAAATCTACACCTGCTACTTTCCACTACCGTCATTTGCTTTGCCTCCGCCGGTAGACCTCCTCCCCCTTCCTCCACTGCGTGCCTTTCGGTTTCCATTGGAGGTTCTCGAGAAGACCTTGCTCTGCCTCTGTTAGTCGACCTCCTCCCCCTTCCTTCTCTGTGTGCCTTCCGGTCGAATAGATCTGGCCCTCCATCCGCGTGTCCAATTCCCTCGCACTTCGACCACGACCCTCCTTCGACCATGACGTGTTCTTCGATTATGCTTCGACCATGCCCTGCCGTTCGACCATTTTCGACCATAGCCCACCCTTCAACTACGGTTGCCCTTCGATCACGCCCTGCCCTTTGACCATTTTTGACCATAGCTGGCTCTTCGACCACGCTTCTGTGGCTGCCCCTTCGACCACGGCCATTCCTTCGACCACCACCGATACTTCGACCATTCGACCATGGCCGGCACTCCGGCCATTCAACCATGGTCGGCCCTTCGACCACCGCCCTCCTTCAACCATGGTCAGTTCTACGACCATGATCGCCCCTTCGACCAATATGGCCCTCAACCACGACCCACGTTCGACCGTAGCCGGCACCTCAACCACAGCCCTCCTTCGACCACAGACCTCCTTCAACCTTGGTAAGCCCTTTGACCATAGACCTCCTTCGACCAAAGCCCTCCTTCAACCAAGGCCGACCCTTCAACCGCCCATCGGCCATGGCCATCCTTCAACCATGGCCTGCCCTTCGACCACGGCTCTCCTTCGGCCATGATGCTCCTTCAACCACACTTCGACCACGGCTGGCCCTTCGACCATAGCCCTTCATCGACCATGGCCAGCACTTCAACCACGTTTTGACCACAGCCGGCCCTCGAACATAGCCCTTCGAACATGGCCGGCACTTCGATTATGGCCCTCCTTCGTCCATGACATACCCTTTGACTAGTTTTGACCACACCTTGCCCTTAGACTATGGGTACAGCTGTTCGAATAGTTTTCTCTTTGTAGAGGTTGCACTTTACCCACAAGAGATGCCTAGATTATTCTACCACCACACTACCTTTGGCATGAGGCTTACATGGCCACCACAAGGCCTTTACAATACATTTTCTTGAAGTGGCTACACTTGCTAAGATTTTCACCGCCGTGGGGTTCCAACCATCTGCTCGAGAGGCCCCCTCTTGTGTCGTCACAGCAAAAGCTTCTGTCCAACTCACTTGCTTTTGTTCCACTGGATGACGCATCTAGCACTAGGTCAATACAAATTAATTGACCCGGTCATACCCACTATACACTTGTGTTTACGCTATTTTACCTTAGGAGATCATCATAAGATTCAGTTCTTAAGGTTACCTGGGTGATTCTATCATAAATCACACTCTCGTGCTCCAACTGCACTAACCTCATTTACCAACCTCTAGGTATGAAGCAAATTCAAAGTTTTAATTCCAAAATATCCTTTCTAGTTTAAATACTAGACACTTCCTTCCAGTGGCTACTCAAACCAAGTTTTTATGTTTGAAAGTATGTTGGGGCAACTTAATGCCCACATGTACTGTAACAACTGAATTTTACTTCCATACAAGCATGCACAATTTTCCATGAGTTTCAAAAATTTTTGTGCATTTTTAAAATTTTTCCAAAGCCTTGTTGGAGTTTAAGATTTTTTTTAAAAAATCCCTAAGCCCAAAAAATGAGAATCCAAAATTTCTAAAAGTCAAGTGGATGTTGAGGAATTTTTCCTAAAAATTTTATGTGCCAATCCCTTCTAGAATTAAAATTAGAAATTTAAACTCAAATTGAATTTAGAAACTAAGTTTAAACACAAAAAAATTTCCCCTAGCCTTTGAGCCAAAAGCCTTCGGCCAGCCCATCTTCCCGCGTAGCCAAAATCATGCTACGGCCCGCTCCACTCGTGCTCGCTCGCTTAGCCCAGCTCGCCGCGCTTGCTCACTTGTGCATTGTTGACAACTAGACCACATGGTCCCACTTGTCAGCTAGCTACTATTCTTCTTCCTCCTCCCCTTCTCTCTTGTGCACACCGAAATCACTCTCGCCACTCTCTCTCTGCATCACCCAGATAAGCCCATGAGGCAACCATTTAAGGCCTGCCGCACCTCCGTAGAGCCTTGTGCCAGTGCGAGGTAGTCACCTCCATGCGCCAACGCCATTATGAGGCCGCCGCTCAGATGCCACGCCATTACTGAGTTCCCCTTCCCTCTATTTAAGACGCACACAACCACATCACCGAGTGCACCTCCAATCGATCTCCGTTTCCTTGAGCTTTCCCTCTCTTTTCACCTTCGGTTGGAGCCAATCGGGCCACCCACACCGCTGGCTTTCGCCCTCACATTCTCCCACTCTAGTGAGTCCCCGCGGACACCATCATTGTTCCCGTGTTCGCTCCACCTCTGCCTACCTCATGCTCACATCCCCTTGCTCATGTGCTCATGGGCAAGCCGATGTCATGACTCATCGCTGTGCGCCCACAGTCGCCATGGAGTGCTCCGCTCACCGCTGTGACCACCCCTAGCTTCTCAATACCCTATAGAATCTTGCACCCACCTCACTTTTGAGTTTTGTGCTAGCGATCGTGGTTACCATATGCACCATAGCGTTGTTGCTACCCTCACATCGTGCCGCAGCCTCACGCCACCTCCGGCCTTGCCATTGCCACCAGTGGGACCGTAGTGACCCCTGCATCCCATTTTGCCCATCACATAAGGACGCCATGCCCCTCATCACTGGCGCCAAGCTTGGCCCGAGCCACCATGACTGTCTCCTGCTCAGCTAAGGAGGAAGACAACCGTAGGTCGCTGCCAAGTGGGCCCTACAAGGCAGATTAATTAGCTTAACTGGTAGATTAGTTAACTGTTAATTAAGCAGTTGATGTTGGTATGACATGTGGGACCAACGGATTAGGAATTGTAATTAACCTAGGATTTAAACTGTAACTCACTAACATATGGGCCCCATATCCTTTAACCCATTGTGTAGACCAAGCCTATGGACCACTATCCCTGACATGTGGGCTCCACTCTCGGTAAATAGCCATGTGAACTAAATCTATATGAACCATGACCTCAACTGTTAGCCTCACCCATTTTTGAGTTAAAATAAATAGAAAACATAAATAAAACTCCCTAGACCCCACCTGTCAACGCCCCAATGATTTCCTTAGGGAAAAATAATTAGAAAAGAAAAAAAACCCTAGCTGACTACACCTTTCAGCCACTAAAGAATTTTATTAAGAAAAGGAATTCAAAAAGGAAAGAAAATTCCAGCCGATCCCACCTGTTAGAAGATTTTGAATTTCTAGAATTTCATTTTGATTCAAACTTTGAAAGGCCATAACTTCTCCATTTCAAACCCAAATCCAGTGATTTTTGTTTCTAAATTCATATCAATTCAAAACCTTTCCAATAGTATCAAAATCATACATTTTGGAGTTCATTTAAATTTTATTTGAATGTTTGATTGAATATGGATGATTTTGCGTCTATGGACATTGACGCTTCGGACGCCACTATCGCTGATGAACAAGATCCTATACTAACCACATTTGATCAAGCCAAGTCCTATAATTGATTATGTTGAACCTAGTTTTCAAATAATAATATTTTTCTTTCAAATACATATGGATCCTTATTATGAATAATTGTTAAAATGATATGTTAAAGGTTAATTGCCTAGTTATACCATACACTTGACACCTAATATTATCCTTCCTTGATTATTGATATTCCCTTGCTATGTCGCCCTAGGATACTTACAAATAATGACAACTCCATCGTTGGTTAAACTCTAGTAGATTATGGTAATGCTTAGAAATACCTTAGTGATAAAATGAAGTACGACACAAACATTGCCAACTGAGCTTAAAAATATGATAACGAATGGTAACATGTGTTACCACTAGAATCAGAAAAATATTTTCTAAAATGGTGGAGATCCGGGTGAGTGGTTGGTTAGAGATCGATGTAGATTGCACATATTGGATTGGGCATGCATGGATTGCACGTGCCATTTTTGGATTGGCTATGTAGGGATTGTATGTGTTATTTTTGGATAGACCATGCAGGGATTGCACGTGTCCTTTCTTGAATAGTTGTGCAAGGATTGCACTAGCTCTGGGTATGTGGTTGGTCTTACCTAAGTCATTTAAGGACCGAATTCTTGTTCTCAACTTTCTACACAAAATTGTGCAATCACAAGTCTGGTTATGGGATAGACCTGACCCACTATTTTGCTTTGCTTCGGTGCGAACCTTGCACAGTAGATTAGTAGGTGGATTTCTGAATTTCTAATGTGATCATTGGGAGTGACATGTAACAGTCGTTGCCCTTGTGGATTTTGTCGAGATGGGTCGTAGACTCCCTAACAACTAGGTCCCTCATTCAAAACATAATCTAGGATGGGAACTAGTGTTGAGGATTTACCATGGAGTGGGAGTAAGTATAGTAGCTAAGCATTATAAAGGCATTGTTATGATTTTCTTAGTCGCACGCCTATATAAGCATGTAGTAGCTGATATTATGAGTTAATCATATCTTTTGGGTAAAACTATACAACCTCTACAAAGTGTTAAAAATCTATTCAAATAGTTATGCCTTCAGACATGGGTAAAAGTGTAGAAATGTTACACTTAGGTAGTTTTCATAAATAAATAATACACTAGTAATGGTTGTGAAAACCAAAGTTAGAAAATGGAAATGAAAGCAAAGGGATTTCGCTTCCATGATAATGGACTTGAAAGTGGAAGGATTTCACTCTCATGATAAACTTGACTCAAAAATGGACATTGGTTTTAAATGTAAAAATGTCCAAGTCATATGTTTGGAATCTAAGTAAATTAGTATATTTAACAAATTGGCTTTATGCTAAAAGAGACATAAGACCTTCACTTGGATAATCCTTGCACGTAGATGTATATATAGTTGCATTTTGCTATAGGGACTTGCTGAGCATTTTTGTATTCATGGTTGCTTAATGTGTGATTTTAGATGACGGAAATGATGACCCAGTGTATGGATTCATCTATGCCTCTGGCTATGACATGGGAGACGATGGTCATGACTAGATTTAGCCCCAGTTTATTGCTTGTGGCAGATCATGGAGGCCCCCTTTTGGTTTATTTACTATTCCGCTGCTTTGTTATGAACAATCTCATTTGGCATGTCTGTCCGTTATGTAAAACTTGGTCATAAGACCTATTTATGGTTGCCTATATAATATCAAGTACCATTTTTATTTATTCTCATGTATAGATGTGATATTTGCCGATGTTCTTATGTAAGCTAGCTACTGATCCAGAGATTGGCTCGGAATACACAGGAGATTTAGATTGTCAAATCTGGGTCCTCACGAAGGTGGTATCTGAACCATGTCAATTGTAGGATAAACCCTAGTTAGAATGCCCATTTGTCTTAGGACTTGTTCTGTGAAAAAATGTTAATTTCCTTAAGAAAAAACTTTTGTGAAAAATATAGCATACTATTGCTGTTTTTCTCCTTCATACCTATGAAGAACATCTGGGAGGATATGTCGTTGAGCTTTGGAGTCTATTGCAGACATTAGGAGGTACGATAGGCCCTTGTATTGTGGCACAAACTAGATAGTCAACGGTACTCAATGGAGAGTACGGTGCTACATCACCATCTACGCTCGCCAGAACATCCAAGCTAGTTGCCCTCGCTGCTACACAGCCAGGAGGTCAACTTTGAGGAAGGTATCCAGAAGACCTTTGCATCGCGGTACTCCATCTATGCAGCATCCACCGTGCTAAGCTCGAGGAGACTGTCTTCTATTTCCACCCTTATGCGAACCAGTGGAATCAACCAACTCAATCCCAAGACAATTCTAACTAGTGAAACGCCACCATTGTCCACCTAGCTCATTTTGCACTTGCTCAGGAGGGAGCCATAAGGACCAGGCTCATATATCTCAGTTGTCTTTATGAGATGTTGTGGATGCCTTCCAACAGGATTGTCAAACCAAAGAAAGCTCTATACGGTCGTCAGGTGATGCCTTAGGCAGAGCCCAACCAAGAGGAACCAGTCCCACCCTAGGAGGAGCCTAGGTAGTAGTAGAGTAGGACATGCTACCTCCAATGCCACACCACCATGGCTAGTTTGCACCAACACCACTGCACCTGCCCACGTACACTCCAAAGCAGTGTCAGCAAGGTTGTGGAGGATTTCTGGACGAGTAGAACTACAACTTCCTAGGTAAGACCTGACCTATGGGATAGGTCGTTAGAGCTCACATTATTGTATTTTGGGTAGTGAAATATTATCTTTATTTACCGCATGAAATTTAGAATGGTTGTAATGATGTTTGTACTATTTGATCTATCACATGAACTACGTGCTGCCTAAGGGCGTTATGCATGGTAGTCATGTAAGACTTATGTTATGCAAATTGTGTATCTTCCTTCATTGAGTGTTGAGGTCTTTGTGCTCATGTATTACTATAATTTCCCCCTTAGATACTCTCTTCTCTTGTAACTTCCATTCTCATCTACTTCTACGCTTTCAACAGAATGGTAGGAGGTCGCCGCAACCAGACTACCACCACAACTAGAGAACATCACTATGGCTGACATCATGGCCCGCTAGACCCAGGCGCAACATCAGGAGGCACATCCAAGTTAGAAGAGTTCATGAGGACCAAACCTCCTACTTTTTCTGGCCACAAGGAAGCCCTAAATGCTGATGATTGGATTCACACTATAAAGAAGAAGTTAGAGATTACCTGATGCACAACCCACAAGAAGGTACATTTGCAAGCCATCAATTGGAAGGACCCGTCGAAGATTGGTAGGGTAACTTCAAGACAGCTCAGGAGGAAGGCCATGACATCACCTGGATGAGTTCAAAGCCACTTTCCATGAGTTCTTCATCCCTTATGGACTGCTGAGGTTAAAGATGAAGGAATTTCAAGACACTACTAGGGATGTGAACAGTAATGACGAACGATGTAAATCCTTGAAGATGCCACATTCGTCATAGATTATAATTTGTGATTTGTAGTGACGAAATTCATTTCGTCATGGAACGCAGCGTCACATTTGTCGCATCGCGTGTGGCGAAATTATATTTTTCGTCATAGAACTGCTTTGTTCAATGACGAAGGGTCCGTCATAAAACACACTCTGTTTTATGACGATCGGTTTGTCATGGATAGGGTTGTTTGTTGTCATAAGCAGTGGCACTCTGTAGGCCAGCGTGGCGGTGGCGTGGCGGCGACGTGGCGGTGGCGTGGCTTGTCCACGTGGCGGATGGCGTGGCGGTGGCGTGGCGACGGACGTGGCGGTGGCGTGGCTGGTCCACGTGGTAGCTAACGTGGTCGCATCCGTGGCGGTGGCGTGGCTGGACCACGTGGTGCGATTATTTTGGACCGTGTGGCGCGATTTGGTTCGCCCACGTGCCTCCTTTTTATTGGACCACGTGGCTTAAGTTCGTCACTTGCAAATTCGTCACAGAAAGCACTTGCAAATTCGTCACAGAAAGCACTTGCAAATTCGTCACAGAAAGACCATCAATTTCATCATAGAGGCCCATATGGTTATTTCATCACAGACATCACAATTTTCAAATATTCAAATGACCCACAATTCCATAACTAAATAGATCCAGTATTCCAGTGACCATACAACTCAATGAACAATACTCAACTCAGTCATCATCACATTCCAACTAGTTCACAGAAACAACTCAGTTCACTATCTCAGTTCACAGACTTGAACCAACTCAGTTCACAGAACAAATTCACAGCACAGAATAAACTTAAGTTCTCGACCACAAAACAACCACCAGCAAGGACCAGCAACCACCACCAGCTCACATGCCTAAGAAGAGTTACCATTGTTCAAGGCCAAGATACGGCGAAGGAGCGCATTGTTCTCCTCCATTGCCTGGTTATTTTTCTCTGTTAGCTTCTTGTACTCCTCCAACTCCTTTTGGGTCCTCGCCAGCTTTTCCTCAGCTTCTTCGCTTTTCTTCTTGAGGTCCTCGAGTTCTCCTTGAAGATCCATCTATTACATTTTAATCAAAGTTGCCAGTGGACTGAAATTAATCAGCATAAGGATCAACATATTTATTTTGACAGGCTAACAAGGGAGCATTCCTATCAGCATGCACGGATGCACCAATGCTAAATCTCTGCATGCAAATATAATCCCATGGCATGTAATTAGTCATCGTTCTATAAGACGGAGTAGTGCAAGTACAATGACATATCCTTCATGGTATTACTTGTGATTGCTTTTATAACTATCAAAACTTCAAATTGAGAAACGACGACTAGCCTCTGCAAATTTCTACAAATAGGTGGATCATTGGTACAATTTCTCTATAATATTTACGAAAGGAGCGAGAATCATGGAAAGTAAATTGTCTATCTCTATGAGGCACTCAAGCGAACACATGGTGGGCAGGCTGGTGCGCTAACCATAAATAGATCGAGCGAACCTCCACCGGCGCCAAGCCGCCTCCGCCAGGGTCCACCACCAGCCGCCTACGCCGCGGGTGCGCCGCCCGGTCCAAAGCGCCGGTCCCATGCCACCGGTGCGCCGCCGGGTTGCCTCCGCCGCCGCCGCCGGGGTTCGATTTCGATTATGGTTTTGATTATGGTGTCAGGGGTCCACCGGCTCAGATTCAATCAATAACGGTAGCCATTCAATTATCATGTTCAAAGATATGACAAGTAGGGAAAATTAGACACCTAAGTCACAAAAGCTCCTCTGGTGCAGTGGTAAGGCTTCACCTTGTGTTCCACCCTGTCTGCGGTTCGAATCCAGGCGGGTGCTATTTTTTTGGCCAATTAACGGACGGGGACGGGGGAGCTGGAGTTGCCATGTGGTCGTGGGACCGGTGCCGGTGTGGGCCACGCTGCGCCACGTGGTGGAGGGACCACGGGGTTGGTGGGACCGCATGTGGGACCCATCGAGCCATGTGTAGGTGGGACCCACGTGGTGCATGTGGGACGTGGGTGTGTGCAGAAGGGTGCATTATATCTGTGACGAATTTGTTTTGTTGTTTTGTGACGCTTCTTTGCTTTTCATCATTATTTTTAGTGCCTGGGCTCCGTCACACATCACCTATGACGAAGCTACAAATTTCGTCATTGAAAGTTCAAGTTTCATGGCGAAATTCCTAAACGTCACAAGGTAATCGTCATAGATAAGCACATTTGTAGTAGTGAGAGCTAAAATAAGGAAACTTGTCAATGCACGAATAACTTAGCAAATTCAACTAACATTTCTGCTATGCCTCTCGGACATAGAGGACCCACTTGTTGTGTAATTGGGATGTGCTAAAGCAACCATGACAACCGATAGTGCTTCGGGTGTAGTGTCGTTGTCAACCCCAATCTATCCACAAGCATTTTGCTTCATGTGTTGATGAAGCTTCCTCAGTCCATCATCATGGTGCAATCAGTGTCTCCAACCCGACATCAACGGAAGAACAAGCCTCAATGGCTCAGCTCTTGCTGCATGTCCTTCTCGCACGTTTCCAATTAAAAACCAAATGGGATGATCGCAACAAGGTACTATGAGCAACAGTAGCTCTGATACCACGGTGATATGAATCAACTGGCGGTAACTGTCGATTGGTGTGCGAATAGCCCGATCTTTCATAGTACCACCCACGAAACCTCACAAACCAATATGATGTGATCGAATTGAAGATCTGAGAAATCGGTATTCTGAACTTGCACACACGATGATAACTTTGTCTCTCATTGGAAATCATGAACCCTAATCTTCTTCACGACAATCTCTTCTTCTCATGGCAATGCCTTCAATTCTCCTCATGAACTGGCGTAGCCGACTTTGCTGGGCTAGACCAGAGGATGGTCGTGTGCATATGGGAGTGGACCTGGCATGACCAAGACGGTAGGGAGCATTCGACGTGCTAGCTCGGGCACATTGGGACTCGATGAGAGCGAGGCAGAGCGGCACCGATGCGCTCTAGGCCAGGAATAGAGAGAAGGTGAGGCGTAGTGAGCCGAAAGGCTAAATGGGCTAGGCCCAAAATTGTTCTCTCCTTTATCCCGATTTTTCTGGTTCTCATTTGAGTTTGGTTTTGAATTTTAGTTTGAGTTTGAAATCAAAATTGAATTAAAGCTTGACTTTGAATCTTTTTTATTTGTATTTAGAAATTAATTTTTCATGACATGAGTTTTGGATTTTTTTGGCAAAAGAATATGAATTCCCAAATTTTGAATTGAACTCATATTTGAGTTTTATTTGAACTTGATTTTGAGAATGGTTAAAATTTAGAACTTTAAACTATTGGACCTTTGATTTTAAATTCTACTTTTCTTCCCAATTTATTTTTTTAAAATTTTAGCTCAAATTTTTTTAATGAAATATATTCTAAATTTGAACTCCAACTTTCCCTTTGGTTTATTTTAAATAATGTTTTACTGTAAATTCTCATGCATCACTTTCTGATCATACTTTTAGATTTGAATATTAATTCAAATTGGTTTTTATCAATTGTATATTCTTTTCTCAAGTTAATGTTTATAAATTAATTTCCAAAAACCTATAGTCAATACACCAGAAAAAACCAAATGCCAACAAGATGCAAGCAAAAGTTTTAAAGTTTCTACATTTTCGAACATCTTGATTTTTAGGATGTTACAGCGCGACATGGGTGTGGTGAGGTGATCGCGAGGTGACGGGAGTAGGTGCGGATGTGGCGTGAGCACGGCAGATCGGGTTGGCGCTTGGCCAAGGAACAGCGAGAGGGAGAAAGAGGGAGGGGAGATGGGCCGTGGGCTGGTTGGTGGGCCGACTGAGCTGGAGGAAAAGGAAAGAAAAGGGAGAAAAGAAATGGGCTGACCCAAATTGAATTTGATTTATGTTTTCTTTTTATATTTTGAATTTTGATTTCGGTTTTTAATTTGAATTCAAATTCAAATTTCACTCTTCTTGTTGCTTTCAATTTCTCAAGGAGTTTGAATTTCAAATTCGGTTTTGCTATTATTTTATTATTGTTATTATTATTGCTATTATGTACCTTTCCTTGAATTAATTTGCATAACTCAAATTTTAGAAAAACCCAATTAAGTTCCAGAAAATCCAAATATTAATAAAATGCATTGAAAAAAATGTTAAATTTTCATATTTTTTAAACATCCAATTTTTTAGATGTTACATAACGTGAACAAATTATTAGGGGTTAACCAAAAAGATGCAAAAAGTTCATTAAGTTGTGGACAATAATCCAACTTTTCTGAAGTAACTGCAATTCAGCTACTTTTTTTTTTGGGGTCATATGCATAGTTTCCAGATGCAACATTGTGTGTCATTTATTTTTGGGAGGTGCTTCAATACTTTTCTTAAAATAATTTGCACAATTATTAAAACAGAACTGAATGATGGATAATAATTACTTAACGCTCCCTGTACTTTGAGATTAGTGTCATTTTTATTAGAGTGGAGAGCATAGAAACATTAAAGCCGATTGTTTTTTTCCCATCAAACCAACGGCGTCCATCTTAGTACCGCCAACCATGAATATTGTCTTGAATCTTGACCACTGTGTATTGCTGTTGCTGGTAACGTGGGGCAGCAACGAAGGAAACAAACTCATGCTCGGAGCAGTAGTCCTGGTAGGACGTTCGGAAACAATGGTACGGCCGCATACGCATGGATTGGTGGAGCAATCTTTGCTAGATTTGAGCAAGAGAGAAAAGTAAAGATCCATCATGCATAGCCACTTTTATTTTCCAAACCAAATGTAGCAAAGTGGGAAGAAAAATTCAGACATGACACCTCATATGAGAACTAGTAATCTTAACCGTTGAGGTGCCAAATGCTGTTTTGATCCTCGATATTGCAATTTCACCCGAATATGACGGCAATGCATTGCCATCTCAAAGGAAAAGCGAATAGTAGCACAATAAAGAGCCTATTCTTTTTAGCTGTAGCTTGTGGATTTTAACTGCGGTTTATGGCTTTTGGGCTGTTTGTGCGAAAGATTACAGAGTAACAGAAATTCATGTATGATTTTTGTCGATATAAATGAAGTCGGTAAAGCATGTAATATAATTACCTAGTAGACCCTATCTTGAAAACATATTCCGTTTAAAAACTAGTTACTGTAGAAAAACCAAAAAGTAGCTTTTAAAAGCAAAAAAAACACGGCCTTTTGTAATACGTTATACATCGATCCTTATAATCGTCAAAATTTACTGTTCTTCAATACATTTGCATTCCTTAAAAAAAAACATTTTCGTTGGATAAACCAACTGTTGTGGCACCACCTTTCTCTTGCTAACGACCAGTAATTACCACCAATCGCGGGTTAGATGACTCATTTATATGATTTTTCTACTATAACATTTTTTGGATTTAATGTTTGGTCGAACAGTTCAGCCGTGTTTGACGAACCAGAAAGATAGACCAGGCATGGATACGATGCCACTTCCTTTGTTCAGGAACAGGCCGGCAGATGGCATTTTGTTGAGATTTCTTTAAACCCTAGATTGATTATGTAGAGGCTTTTCGGTCAACTCTCTATTACTCTGATTTTCGGTGGTGCCGCTCACAATTGCATTATGAGGTTAGAGGGTAGGAACCTATTTTAGACTCTATTTACAGGTGTTACAAAGCAACTTACCTGTGTCCGATACACCGTGAGACTTCTGAACCATATCACCAACCATAATCAGACAGGCTGGTTTTATGAGTCTAAAATATACTAGTTCCTATCACACATGTGTGATTCATACGCCACGATGAGATTGTTTACGAGATCAATTCCAATGTAATTATGTGGGTCGACAACCTGCAGAACTGATCCTACAAAACAAACCCACCTATTCTGCACTGTGTTATTCTCGGGTTAAACATATACATACATATTAAATTCCTCTAGGCTCGATCTAAAGAAATATATCTACTATATTCCAGCACAACCGTCCTCGGCACATCGAGTATTGATTCCTCGAGTTAAATTTCACATCACATTATTCCCTATCATTTGCATCAATAATACAAATAATTCCACAATGAGTTAAACAAATAAGAACTATAATAAAAGTTAGAAGCCACATAATCCCAATATTAAGGAATGCAAATGTATTGAAGAACAGTAAATTTTGACGATTATAAAGATCGATGTATAACGTATTATGAAAGGCCCTGTTTTTTCGGCTTCTAAAAGCTGTTTTTGGCTTTTCTACAGTAACTAGCTTGCATGAATTGTTGCTTTCATGAATTGGTATGTGTATCTTGTCTTGATCCAAATGACTCCTTCTCTAAGTTACTGGTATGCGTATCTTGTCTTGATCCAAATGACTCCTCTAAGTTTGATATTGATAAACTTATTTGATTTACTAATATTTATGCTGATGGTTTCATGGTAGCAGACCAGTTGTTGTTAAGAAGTTAGCTTTAAACCTTCATTCTTAATATTAGGAGAAGTGAGAAATTTCACAAATATCGTGATATTTCAAAGCTCACTCAAACAATGATTGAAACAAAGAAGATAGAATTATCCCATTGGTATATCACATCGTCAAGTTAACATTGATCCTTCTGGTGGCAACGGCATTTGTTGAGAGAATATTTTTGGCAATGAATATTATCAACACTGATTTGGGCAACAAGGTAGCTAATGAGTGGTTCAATGACCTAATAGTGTCCTACATCAAGCAAGAGATATTTAGAAATATTGATAATGATAGAATCATAAGACGCTTCTGAGAAATGAAATCTCACAGAATGAATTTGCCTTGTGGTTCAAATTTGCCTCATGATTCATGCTAGTTCCTTCATGATATGCTTTGTTTATTTTGAATATTCATGAATCTTGACCACTTACAATTTACATTACTAATTTTGATATACGGATCACAGACTGCTACTCACTAGATGGCTGGAAGTATATTCATATGTTTTAGGATGCGATTTTCATTACAGAGGTATTTTATTATATTTCTCTCTTATTTTGCTTTGCATCTCTTCTATTCAGATATGAATTTGGATTGCACTAGAGTAAAAGACTATGTTTGTCAATTTAGCAGTTTTCAGTTTCATCTCCACAATTAAGTATTTCAGTTTCTAAGATTTTTAGTTTTCAGTTCAGATTGTAATCTCTTTGAATGGTTGAATAAAAGGAAGAAGAAAAGCTGCAGCTTGTAAGTGAACGCAGCGCCAAAACATTGTTCCATCCTGTGTTCATCAAATCCCAATCCATACCTTTTGAAGCTAGAGCTAGAAAATTGAGAGATTTGCAAGGGCAGCTGACAATTGGTATCAGAGCAAAATGTCGGCCCCGTCCTTGCCGTAGGCCACTCCCGTACACCGCAACGACACGGCCGTGGACGCTCGCCATCCCCACCGATGCGCCGCCCGCATCGACGTGATGGTGGCCAGCGTGAACTCGTTGTCCAGCGAGTCATGAAGGAGAGTAGTGGCTCCATCTCCTACCCCACGCTCACACGCTCAAATTACTCCGATTGGGCGGTGTTGATGCGAGTCAACCTGCAGGCTCAAGGCCTGTGGGACGCTGTCGATGCCAG
The DNA here is from genome assembly GCA_036346575.1 of Dendrocalamus sinicus. Classification (NCBI taxonomy): domain Eukaryota; kingdom Viridiplantae; phylum Streptophyta; class Magnoliopsida; order Poales; family Poaceae; genus Dendrocalamus; species Dendrocalamus sinicus. The sequence continues at coordinate 63,051 of JAYEVI010000474.1, read as the reverse complement.
TGATGTGCCATACCAGGAAGATCGCCAGGCCCTTTCGGCGATCCTACGCGCGGTGCTCCGGAAATGCTCCGGCCGTTGGCCGAGAAGGACAACGCCAAAGAAGCCTGGGACGCCCACAAGGCGATGAGGGTTGGGGCGGATCGAGTGCGTGAATCCAAGGCGCAGAAGCTACGCCAGACATTTGAGTCGATGCGATTCAAAAATGGCGAGCACGTGGAGGACTTCAGTCTCCAACGCCATGGTGTCATCAGCGACCTTCGCCTCCTTGGGGAGGAGTTGTCAGAGGAGAAGGTGGCCCGCAAGCTTCTGCGTGTTGTTCCCCACAGGTATCGTCAAATCGCCTTGTCAATTGAAACCTTGGTTAACCTTAGCACTCTGTCCATCGAGGACCTCACCGGCCAGCTCCACGCTGCCGAGGACCGTGGAGAGTCGGACGATGAGGAAGGAGACCAGGTTCTACTCACGGAGAAGGAATGGTTGTCGTACAACACCAAGGAGACCGGTAGATCCGCCTCTCGCACTACTGCAAACAGCGGGAACACGTCGCGCTCACGCCAGCGCGAACGGTGCAGCCGCGGGCGTGACGGGGAGACGGGGAACCAAAGTTTGGGCCATCCCAGGCCACGTGCCACGACATCTCCAAGGACAAATGCCGCTATTGCGGTAAACTGGGCCACTAGGCCAAGGAGTGCCGAAAGGCGAAGCGGGATCGTGAGAAGTTGGCCCAGGTGAATCTTCTCCAAGCCGAACCAGAGGAGGCCAAGGGCGAAGACGAGCCCACATTGTTAATGGCCTAGGTCTGCGATCTATCCCTCGTCGTCGACCTCGAGCCCGCAGGCGCTGAACTCGTTTTAAACGAGGAGCACGCCCTTGTCACTCTCCGCGACGAGGGAGAACCAGTTGATCCAGAATGGATCCTGGACACCGGCGCATCGAATCATATGACGGGCGCACAAAACGCATTCTCCGAACTCGACACCAGCGTGCGTGGTTCCGTCAAGTTCGGCGAAGCCTCGCGAGTCCGCATCGAGGGGTGCGGCACTGTGCTCTTCGCCTGCAAGAACGGAGATTACTGCGAGCTCACAGGCATCTACTACATCCCTCACCTCCGCAACAACATCGTCAGCCTCGGCCAGCTGGACGAATCTCACTGTAGGACGGAGATCGAGAATGGCTTCCTCACACTGCGCGACCCCCAACGCCGGCTGCTATGTCAGGATCGGCGGAGCGCCGGACGTCTCTATGTGCTCAACGTCGACATTGCACATGCCATTTGCCTCGCGGCGAGGGGCATGGAGGAAGCCTGGACATGGCATGCGCGTTTTGGCCACCTCAACTTCGATTCGCTTCGCATGCTCACTCGGCGCGGGATGGCGCGAGGTCTACCGGAGCTTGAGCGCATAAATCAGGTTTGCGATGGCTGCCTGATTGGCAAGCAGAAGCGAACACCGTTCCCCGCCGCGGCGACGTACCGCACGTCGGAGCGCCTCGATCCCGTCCACGGCGATATATGCGGGCCCATCACGCCGGCAACCCATGGCGGCAAGAGGTACTTCCTATTGTTGATTGATGTTCTAACCCGCTACATGTGGCTCTTTCTGCTGGCGGTGAAAAGTGATGCTCCTGCAACCATCAAGCGCTTCAAGGCCGGCGTCGAGGTCGAGATCGGCCGCAAGCTGCGTGTACTTCGCACGGACCGCAGAGGAGAATTCTCCTTCGTGGAGTTTGGCCTGTACTGCGCCAACGAGGGTGTCCAGCGGCACCTCACGACGCCGTACTCCCCTCAGCAGAACGGCGTAGTCGAACGCCGCAACCAGACGGTTGTGGCCATGGCGCGCTGCATGATGAAGGCAAAGGACATGCCGGGGGAAATCTGGAGCGAGGCGGTGTCCACTGCTGTCTTCATCCTGAACCGTTCACCGATGAAGAGTGTTCGCAACAAGACCCCGCATGAGGCATGGCACGGTCGAATACCTACCGTGCATTACTTCAAGACGTTCGGGTGCGTTGTTTACGTCAAGGACGTGAGACCGCAATTGAAGAAACTCAATGACCGAAGCAAGGCTATAGTGTTCCTCGGCTATGAACCGGGAGCCAAGGCATATCGCGCTTACGACCCGGCGTCCCGGCGTGTTTGTGTCACCCGCAACACCGTGTTCGATGAAGCGGCGAAGTGGGATTGGGCGGCTTCAGGAGAGTCCGTTGCGGCCTCTTTGAGCGATTCGTTCACTATCCACTACGAGGTGGTTTCCTCCTCTGTGCCATCCAGCATGGCGCCGGGAGGCTAGGCAGCAACACCAGAACACTTGGAGACGGCGGCTCCCAACGACCCTGCTTCGCCACGCACTCCGGAACCCGCCATCGAGTTCATATCGCCCCCAACTGCTGAACCTGACGTCGACGACGATCACAGGGCTCCACGGCGCTACAGAAGCATGGCCAACATCTTCGCCACTTCGAAGCTAGTGGAGCTCGAGTCCGACGAGTTTCATTTAATCGCCACTCGGGCGCATCAGGTTTCATGAACTTCGCAAGAAGGCGGGCATCGTCAAGGTCGTCACAAGGCGTCAGGATTAGGGGGAGATTTGTTAGAGAAATAATCCTGCGCCAGTTTCTTAGTTAGCCATTATGGCATTACTGTTTTCAGTTTTCTGAATTTTGCAATTTTCAGTTTCATCTCCACAATTAAGTATTTCAGTTTTCAGTTTCTAAAGTTTTTAGTTTTCAGTTCAGATTGTAATCTTTTTAAATAATTGAATAAAAGGAAGAAGAAAAGCTGCAACCTGTAAGTGAACGCAACGCCAAAACATTGTTCCATCCAGTGTTCATCAAATCCCAATCCATACTATGTGAAGCTAGAGCTAGAAAATTGAGAGATTCACAAGGGCGGCTGACAATTGCTCTCCCATTTACTTGGACAGGTTTTTAATTTGGGACTGCAAGAGCTCTTTGATTTTCTGGAGTGGAACAGCGGCGCACGTCAGTCTCGTGGAGGAGCCGAGCCTCCGGGGCCCTGTCACCGTGCTTGTCCTTGCCGGTGTCCGCATCTCTGGTGTCCACGTCCCAGGGGCAATGGCCTCGTCCGCGTGGCTCGTGGAGGCCAAGCAGGCGTAACTCGACAATTCCGGGCGCACGCATGCCGATGAGGTGCGGTGGTGGCGCGCGAGCACTGCAGGGAAGAAGACGGCGGGAGTCAGGAGTCTGATGGAAGAGAGGAAAGAGAAGATGGGTGATGGGCTACGAAAGATGGAGCGTCGGATGAGAACGGACGGTGGATATCAGAAAAAAAAGTCACACTAGGCTTATGGCAGTCTAGCCTTCAGTCTTATATGATTTTTAGTGGTGCAAATCTTAGGGAAGTATGAGATATAATTTTTCCTTCAGCCTAAGTAATATTGATCTTCAGCCATTCATAGTCTGAGATATGACGAAATCCTAGATCCATAGTTGCATATTGCAACTATTGTTAGCGTGTGTTTCTTTTACCCAGCAAAACTATCATGGGACAGGGAAAGAGGATAGGGTGATGTGCTCCTGAAAGACATTCTGTCTATGAAAGGAACTAAAGAATGGAGGAACACACGGGTTGAATCATGAGAGGGGAAAAAAGCAATGCACCTTTATTACTTTCTAAAAGGCTCTTGAGGAACGAGCAAGATCAACCTGGGTAACATAAACATTTTTTCGGCTGTAAGGTTGTGGAAATGTTGCTTTTTCAGGAGGGCACAATGTATAAATGTGGTGGTACCAAACTAGCTTCTTGAAAGAACTATACTAGAAAAAGGCGTATCTTTACATTGTTCTTTAAAAGTACAGTACAGACCCTTATCTGCACTACAAATGTCACCTTCCATATAATAAACACATTAAGGCCTGTTTTTCCCCTCCGAAGCGGGTGACTTTTGATTTTTACTACAATACTTAATTTTCAAACGGAATATTTTCTCAAGACGTGGTCTACAAGTTAAACGATGTACACGTTAAAAGCCCAATATCTGTACCAGCCAAAATCGCAAGTGAGTATCTCTCTCTGTAATTTGTACCGTAAACAGCCAAAATTCAAAAAATTTAGCCAAAATCCATAAGCCGCAGCCAAGCAGGCACTAAATAATTAATAACCCACATACGGTTGGACAATTCAAAATTGTGCAGTACTCCCTCTATTAATTTTTGTGATACGCCAATGTTTGTCGAGAGTCCTCTGTAAACTTTCACTAACAATTAATTCAACAATACTTGAATTTTTAGTAGGGTAAACTTGGGCTACAATCCAAACATAGTATTTTTTTAATATTTTAACAACTCTTTTCATCATTTGGCACTGTACATAGTGAATTTATTTTTACCATTGCCAAGGTAGGGAACATATCTTTTTGCCTTGTAATGATCGTATCGAAGTCTCTTTCTTGTACCTTGCCCAACTCTTGTTCCTACCTCAAACACGCACAGCATCAAACACGCCGCCGACGAGTTCATCTTTGAGAAGACCTGCACGACAAGGAAGCAATGAGCATGGCAGCGACGGCGATGTTTAGCAGCTTGAGTAGTGGCGGTAGATCCGTTCCTCACATTTCTATTGGCATGAAATGAAATGCATTTTCTAGGGCTGCGAAAAATATGAAAAGAATCTGCAAAAACGTATTGGCCATTTCTGCAGCTTGCCGGTGGCCTGGTCCATGGTGGATGGAGTGTGTGGGGACATACATGGTATATACATATGGCTTGGCCTGGCGTCAGGGTAGTGTTGAGCCTCTCAAAGAGAAAACTACCCAACGAACGGTGAAGAAGACAATACAAACAGGTGGCGACTGGCGAGCCGGATATGTGGACTCTGCCGGGCGTTTCGTTCGTCCAGTTTATTTCTCCGCTTGGTCCCGGCCGAATAGGCATGTTCTTTTTATAATCTATGTTTTTCATAGCTTCATTTATCTTTGATAGAAAGACACGTCGGTCTGTTTTTTTTACTATAACTTATAATTTTTAGTATAACTTATTAATATAATGAATAGTGATTACTGAGAGAACTTAAAAGATAATAGTCGCTGAAAAGTAAAAAAAGAACGGCACTACTCTAATAATTTTGTTGTAGTAGTTTGGCCTTGTTAGGCCAAGTAACGCAATGAAGAATACTTAGAAGTTATGCATCTCAGGTTCTTACTGTAGTGGTGGATACAACAAGTAGTGGATTATACAGCAAGAAGCTGTGCAGTTCGTCTTCCACATCCGGGTACAAGTACGTTTCGTTTGTGGAGTGATAGTGCAAGATGCGGCTTCTTCCGCCAGAGTCCCATGGCACACATTGTTTGGTCATTGCGTGTCACATCGAGTTGTTTTGGATTTGCCTGACCTACGGTACAATTACAAGACTACAAGTAGAAATATGGAACTAGAAGCTCGGTACCCAATAGAGTATTCGTCAGTTGTGACTTTCCCCACACATTGGTCAGCATACATTCCACTAGTAAAAGGCTGTTGGTAGTTCATTCATTAGCAAAGAAAAGAGTTAAAACAAGAAGAGAAAGTAAACATGGGGAGCAAGAAACTAAAAACGATAGGAATGAACAGAGGAGAAAAGGCACAAGGTGAACAGGTCAAGATCAGGAGGGGCCGTGGGAGGTTGGGCGGTGCACGGTGCGCTGCCGGCCGCCCACCTTCCGTACCACGCATTTCTACCTACCTACAACACTCTTGCAAGCATCGCCTTTCCCTCTTGCCGGCCATTCCTGGCAAATCTTCTTGTCCCCATGGTGTTCCAACCATGGCAACGACCAAACCAGAAAAGAGAGAGAGAGAAATTGTAACAGGAAGCAATGTAGTAAGAGATGAATGCCCAAATTCATCTTTTTCCAGTGATATAAATAAGATGCCATTCGGTTGGACTGAAATAAACCGTCTTATGACTAAAATTGTACTGTAGTTGATTGAAATTATACTGCAGCTGATGATAACTTATTTGCGTAACTAAATTTAAAAAAAATTAAAAATAGAAAAAACATGTTAGCCCATCACGAACAATACAAACAAATACGAGAAAAAGAACCGACAAAAAAGCTCAAAAAATGAAAAAGCTAGAAAAAGACGAAATTTATAAATAATAAAAAATAAGTCAAAAGCTAAAGCTAAAAGAGGCAGATGCAAGTCTCTAGAGAAGCTGGTACTGGTCATCTTTTATGCCTTAATCACCACTCAAATTGTCGTTCCTGGCTGCACTCATGTAAATGTATCTTCAGGCCAACAACGGTATGAGATCCTTATAGCTCGTGCGGAACATAGGAGTTTCGTTAAAATTTAACAGAAAACAATTTAATTCTCGCAGCAACGGGAAATATTTTTTTCCCGTATTCCAAACGTGACCCTTCCGGGCTTTCCACGGCTATACCTGGTGCACGCACACCGGCATTGGATCCACCCCATCAGCGCTATGTGTACAATGTAACGGTAGAAGATTGATCACATTGGACAATAGGAGCGTTGGCCATTAGGCAAGCAGTAGTATATTACGTTGCTTTTTATTCGAAGACAACCAAGCCAAAAAAAAAATGTGTATCCGCTTTATACGAAAGACAGGTCGGCATCCTGTATTATTGTGTTATCGTTTATGTTGTACTAGCAATTTTTGTGTATTTCGTTTGGGCACTTTTGATACGTTTAGGCCCTGTGATCTTTTCGGCTTAAGCACATCATATCGAGCTCGCCTATTTTTAGACCACGTAAGAGGTGCACGCACGATGAGGCGGCAAGGGCCTTGCCCTTTCTTAGAGCTACATCAAGGGTTTGTCGACATGTATCTAGGAATTTCGGGAGAGCATAAGAGCAGAAACGAAGCGTCTCCATGTCCCAGCATGGGGCTATCCTACGGTTGGCAGCTCACTAATTCAGGCTTGCAAAAAATTCGCAGCATACAAAGATCAATTGAAATATTACCACTTCAATGTCCAATCACCACAACATAAGTTTATTTGACTGCGGCTTACGATTTTTAACTTTATCATAAGTGTTTTTATAAACGAATTGAATACTAATAAGCCGTTCAAAGAGACTACCACGATAAAGAGATTCAAAACAGAAGATATCATCTTATTTATTTATTTAAGAGAAATCATAAACTAAAAAACTTAACCAGGTTGCACCTTCCAGCCTTCTAAACTACAAAAAAAATACCGCGTTAGTGGCACACACTATTTTTTTTTTAAAAAAAAAGGAAGGCGTGCACCCAACTAGTTGCCGTAGTGCTCCATCTACTTCCCTAGTAGCAACGGGCCAACGGCTACCTACCGTCCTCTCCTTGTGAAAAAGCTCAAAAAAGCCCTGGAGTGCATGATCCAAAAACAATTCTCGTGGGGCCTGCCTAGATTTGGGCTGTGTTGGGCCCCTGGAGGTCCTGTCCGACGGGCTGTCCAGTAGCCTAGGAAGATTGAAAGCCTTTCATCGGGCCTCACAGCTAGGGGTGAAATCGGGTCGGATACGGTCGGATCTCACCTTTCCCATATCCTAACCCACATTTTCTAATCGGATTCGGGTCGAATACGGATAGTATCGAATACGAATACAAATACGGATAATGTCGGGCACAAATATGGAACAAATACGTACCAAGACGGATACGGACACTATCGGTCACGAATATTTATTCGGATATCAATTCGATGCAACAACCATTTTATACCACATAGATAATAGCAATGCAACCATTCCATACATCCATAATGCAACAATACATCGGTACTAAAGTCGTAGCATCACTGGACATACATCATTACTCATTAGTAGTTTTAACACTAAGAATATCAGCCTCATGAGTCATAACCTCACATTCAGATCAGAGGTACAGTCAAGGCAAAAGATACATTTATATGACTATTGATGATATGTCACCATATTAGTCCTCGCAAAAACTGCTACTAACCAAATTGTTTGAATAGTTAAATATACCATGAATGGTTTAAACGACAATACCCAAACTTTCATACACTTGTGTATTAGTTTTAATCCAAGTATCACATGTATTATAAAAACTTAAGAAATATTCTGGACTTCTGGCTTAATCTATGGCGTCGAAGAGATGCTATGGTTTATGTAATTAGACGAATCCTACTAAATGTGCCTGTAGGTATTTCTAATTTCTCAATCCGCTTATACTCCGCTCAATGAGACCTAAATGTCTACGATCTACGGTATTATACTACACCAAAGTTCACATTAATTCTTAGTTCAATTTTACTGATATCTATTATGTTGATGCCTTTAAAAGTATCCTTAAATTTAGCAACTCTAACTCTTTACATTTCTAAATTTTCCCACTCCCCTTTTTATTTTCTTTCTTCTACCCAGCCCCCTCTTTTTCTTGCTGCCTTGCCGGCCGACTCACCTCCTCCTTTTCTGCTCCTACCGACGCCTCCTCGGTTCTTTCCTCACCATTGCCGACGTCTACTTCATCTCCTCCCCCCATTTCCTCTCTCCCCGGTCTCCCTCCACACCGACGCCACGCCTCCGCTCCTCCGCCCCCGCGTCTCGGCGCCTCCGCCCGGGTCTCACGCCTCGACGCCCGCCTCGAGCGCCGTCGATTCTGTGGCGACGCGCGCGCCGCTGGTTCGCTCCCCTCACGCGCCTTCTCCCTTGCGCCGCCGCCGCCGCGCCCTCCTCGCGCGCCGGCCTAGCGGCGCCGCACCGTCGCCGACTTCTCGACCTCCGGCCTCAACGCCTACCACCGGCCGGTCCTAGCGACGCCACGCCTCGCTCCTCGCCCCGGTCTCACGCCTCCCGACGCCGTCCTCGGCGCGCTGATTCGATGGCGGCGCGCGCCGCTGGTTCGGCTCCCCTCACGCGCCTTCTCCTTGCGCGCCGCTGCCGCGCCTCTCCTCGCGTCGCCGGCCCTAGCGGCGCCGCACCGTCGTCGACTTCTCCGACCTCCGGCCTCAACGCCCCTACCACCGGCTTCGGTCCTAGCGACGCCGCACCGCGCCGCCCGGCCATCCTACCCTCGCCCCTCGGCTCCTCCCCGGCGTCAACCTCTCCGGCATCTCGCTGACCCCTGTTCTTCGCCTCCGTTCGGGTGATTCGGGGGATTCCCATGATTCGGAAGTTGGAATGGCAAAGTAATCCGGGTAATACCCGAATAGTTAAGCGGGTAATATCCGAATTTTATACCGGATAATCCGTATCCGTCGGATACCGACCTCCCAAACCCGATACCGTATCCGCAAAAAAATACCCGTATTCGGATCCAATATCCGTATAAGTTTCCGGGTACCCGAATTTACGACCCGAATTTGACCCGCTTTAATACGGGCGGGCGGGCGGGCGGGAAATACCCGGCCCGTTTTCACCCCTACTCACAGCGCCCTACCCAGTCCTCCGGGCCCACCAACCCACAAGACGCCGTGGGGCCCTGGCAGCAGGCTGTATGTCCATCGACGGTAAGGTCACGGCACGTTTCGCCTTATCCACAAAGTTTGTGTCCTCTGTTAGCTACCGGGAGATTTCCGGACAGCCGATCGTGTCCCTACAGAAGGTGCAAATGTTAAGCTTATAGTAAATCAAGATATGACAACCTGTTTGACTGAATCGGTAAATACGAACCGATGATAACAGTTGATAGCAAGGTAATCTGGACGAAAGTTGATTTTAAATGACACATCCATGCGAAACAATATTAAACAGAAGTAACTTTTAGATAGGCGTAAATTGATGAAGATCAACACATCGATACGAATCAATATTGATCATCGTTGAATCATAGAGGATATATTGGATTTACTGACTAAAAATAAAGTCTACTGTTAATATACAGAAAAAAAGTAAAGATACGTAATAAGATAAATTTTGAGTGGTGGAGGACCGACTTTTTACATGTAACCCTCAGATCTTATTTATATCCATTCCATGTAGCAGAGTATCCCACGGCTTCCATCTATAAGTAGTCCACACTACTATAAAAAAAAGATCATCACAAACGGTTCGAAATTGTCACCACAGACAGTTTTCTAAAACGTTTGAATTTATGGGTTAGTAATAATTAAATGTTATCACAGACAGTTTATAAGCCGTCTGTAATAAATACAACACAGACGGTTTGTAACTAGAACCTTCTGTGATACATCACAGACGGCTTAAGTAAAAACCATCTATGATACTCTAACATCACAAACGGTTGTAATATCGAGCCGTCTGTGATAGTACTTCATAGACAGTTTATACCACAAAACTATCTGTGATAGTTCATACTATACCTAAATTTTTCATTTTTTGGCTAGCCTCAAGAAATATTAGCTATGCTGTTTGAAAATAAGTAAATACAATAGCAAACACAACAGTGCATTCCATTAGAATCCACCATTACAACATCACAAGATAATGAGCAGATTACCCATCTAACACAGTAAGACATTGGCAATAACACATTCTAATCCTACGAACCCACCAACTCTTAAACATGGCAAGAACACATTTCCTAATCCTACGAACCCAACTCTTAAACATGGTAAGAACACATCTCCTAATTCTATGAACCCATGACAAAAAACATAGAAGAATGAGAGATCTTAGCAACGCGTGAGCTGGATGTCATTAATGCCGACTTGAGAATCGTCTTGGTAGCTAGCTACCTGCTTCCGCGGTGCATTACAGCGAATGAGAGGCGGCGGTAGCGTTACCATTATGTCACGACGGTGAGACTGCACAAGATACTCTTACGATACTTACGACAAAGAGTGTGTTGTACAGTTGACCATGGCGTCACAACAGAAACGCTAGATCATGGCGGTAGTCGGCGTTGTCGAGGAACAAGGTAGGAGTGGATGAACTAGTTAGGAACAGCCGGTAGAACTCACGCATCTCGGAGTGAAAGGGAGAGGGAGAGTAATTAATAAGGGGCAAGAGGTGGAAGGAACCGGTGCCTACCGTTCGATGCAGAGAGAATGGACGGGTGAGATCAGAATTCTGGGGGAGATACTACAGATCAGTGTCGTAACATTATCAAAGACGGTTTGTTATCGAACCGTCTATGATAATGCAAAACATCACAGCCAGTTCGTATTAATAACCGTCTATGATGTCTTGCTTTATCACAAACGGTTCGTATAAATAACTGTCTGTAAAAATATCACAGACGGTTGTTAGTATGAACTGTCTTTGATAGTTGCAGCATAGACAGTTCATAGAAACCGTTTGTGATATAACCGTCTAGTATAGCCGCTTTTATAATAGTGCCAGTTTCCATAGCACCATGAAAGTTCCTTGCTCTTTCACGTGCATCGGCTTCAGATATGGCAGCATAGCTAGGAGTGGCGGAACCAGGATTTGGCTACGCTCCGGGCTGAACTCTAACAACCTAAAACTAACTCCAATTTGTACCCATATCACGATATAACAACAGTATATCATAATTGGCTAATTGCATTACTGATATTAAACTTGAGTTCAATACTAAACAAGTAAACATGAAGCATAATAAGAAAAATATGGCATAATATCAAAATATAAAAAATGTAACATGACAGAGATACAATTTGAGTACCTAAATTACGAAGATTTACGCCCGCTTCATTTTGTATGATCAAATGCAAGAAAGAGATGTCTTCAGTGTGTTGGTTGAGAACGTCAACACTCTCTTGATAGATGGAAATGCTTGCTGTTTCCTCAGAACATCCTGCTTTAGGAGATTGCCAAGTTAGAACAAATAATATTTTGCTGCATTCCTGTACAGATTTGAAAGATGAGAGTGCTAGAGCAATTTGTGTTTGTTTAGCACCGACCACTTGACTAGACATTGTACTTATCAAGAGAAAGACATGATAACTATGGTCACATTAAAAGCATATTTTCTGTGGTGAAGCTAATGGCTATGAGAGCCTGATGGGTTTATCTGATCTCATGAATCGAATAGTTACATCATAAGACAATATAATTGTTAAATTCTCTTCTAAGCAAGGTGATTGTTTCAGTTTATGCTACCCAACAATTAATCACATATGTTAATCACTAAGATGAATTTCTACAAAAGGTAGATGAGATTGTGAGAGTGCTCCATTGCAAGTGTATAATTAAGAGTTCAATTAATATCCGAGAACAAGTATATTACTTTCTTTTGTACATGGTCTACATTTTAAACTCAAGTAGAATTTTGGAAATAACTCATGCAATAAGGTCCAAGTGGATGCAGACATATCCAACAAGTGTACAATCCCGTTAAAAGATCTCAATCAAATAGTGACAGATTGCATTTGTATAAGATAAGAATACATTTCAGTATTTCACAATTCACATCCTTTACCAATTATCAATTGCTGGTTTACCTACCATCAAGAGTGAAGCCTAAGGCGGTGGGACTCGGTCTCGACGAGCAAGCGTGCGGAGCGGAGGGGGCGACGCGATCTTGCCGCCGCCGCCGGGAGGTGGGCACTCGGGTCGCGGGGCGCAGCCGAGGATCGGAGGAGGGGCGCCGGTGGCACCGGGCCGCCGCCGCCGGGAGGGGGGCTGGGAGGCCGGAGTCGGCCGGCGCCGGCGGGAGGAGCCGAGGCGGGCCGCGCGAGAGGAGGCAGCCGGCCGGCCGGCCGGCGGCGGGCCGCGGCGCCGAGGGGGCAGCCGGGAGCCAGGCGGCGCTGGCCGAGGCAGGGCGGCGCCGAGAGGGGCGGAGGCGGGCGCGCCGGAGACGGCGGGCGCGCCAGTGGGAGCAGCCGAGGCGGGCGGCGCGAGAGGGGCGGGAGGCGGCGGCGCCGGAGAAAGCGCGCCAGTGGGAGCAAGCCGAGGCGGGCGGCGCGGATCTGCGCAAACCGAGATCGGGCGCTGGTGCTAGGGTTTTGAGGCAGGCGAGCAGCGGCTCTGCAGGACAGTTGCGAGCGCGTGAAGTGGGTCGCGGCGCGAGCGTGTGAAATGGGCCGTCCGCGGGATAGTATCGGCCTAGCGAGCTGGAGAAAAATGTTATGGGCTATTAGACTACCTGGGATGAATTCTAGAAATACCACCCCGGGCTGGACTGAAACTACATGGGCTATACACTACAATTTTTTTGCACCCCGGGCTGAAGCCCACCTTGCCGGGGGCCCAAATCCGCCCTGTAGCTAGCATACTAATACATGCACGCGTGTTGCCTTGTGCATGTATTATATCTATCTAAACTAATAAACCACCAGTTCAAATTATTCTACGTCCACCCAACAATTACCTGCTCCACAGTCATGACCTTAACTACGTCCACACCACAATATGCACCTGCATTACACCATCCTAAAACGTCCGCACTGATTAACTCTACTCTATTCTCTCTCCTTACTCAACCATATCCGACGGTCATCCTTCAATGGATCTGCAGTACCCGTCCTCGATCCCCACCGTGCCGCGTGGCCCACCCGCTCTCTCGATCCCCACCCCGCGCGCCTCCCACCTCCCACCCCGCGCTCGAGGCCGCCGCCTCCCGCCCCACCCCGCGCCGCCTCCTCCTTCCCCACCCGCCCGCTCCGCCGCCGCCTCGCCTCCCGAAACCCTAGCCAACCGCCGCCATGGCCGCGGCGCCCTCCTCCGCCTCCCGCGCGCGCGCCCCGCCACGGCGCTCATCGCCGCGCGCCCGATCTCCGACTCCACGGCCGCGCTCACCATCGAGACCTCCGTGCCCTTCACCTCCCACATCGTCGACCCGCCGTCTCGCGACGTCACCACCACCCCCGCCGAGCTCCTCACCTTCTTCCGCGACATGTCCGTGATGCGCCGCATGGAGATCGCCGCCGATTCGCTCTACAAGGCCAAGCTCATCCGTGGGTTCTGCCACCTATACGACGGCCAGGAGGCCGCCATCACCCGCTCCGTCTCTATCATCACCGCCTACCGCGACCACTGCACCTACCTCGCCCGCGGCGGGACCTCGTCTCCGCCTTCTCCGAGCGTCACCTACGGTTAGGGTTCCGGCGACCTAGGGTGGCGATTGAGGAGAGATCCATGTCCGCCGACCGCCTCGCGCTCCGCGCCCGCGGCGATCCCGACCCCGCGCCGCCACCGAGCCCTCGAGGTGATGCACAAGACGAGGGCCGTCGACTTCTCGCCGCCGCACCCCATCGTCTACCGTAACGACAACGGCCGTGCCCACTCCTCGCCATCCGTGAGAGACCCCTCCTCTCGCTTCCCGAACCCTCTCCCTAGATTCCGCGTCTTTGCGTGGTGGTTGCTTGGCTTCGCGATTTCACCTGGTTTTGGCGGCGCGCGTGTTGCGGTAACGTCTTCTTCGCTGAAGAATGTGATCACCAACCGGATGCGGCGAGGTGTCACAGCAGGCCGCTCGCTTGTCGCCGAGCGCCTCATTGATTCCAACGGACTTGCGAGTTCGATCGGCTCCGCGAATTAGGTTGTGGTTGTTTGTGGTGTTCATTTGTGGTTGTTTGGGATGCCATTCGCAGGGCAAGGATGAGGAGTACGTCTGTAACCACGAGCACATCCCGGTCTAATTTGGTTGGCTGATCTACTGTCTTGGTGTGATTTGGTGGGGTGGGGCTCTGATCTGGTTAGGTAGAGGGGAAATGTGAGATCCCTAGTCTGTTTTCTTCGTGATGTCTTGTGGGATGATTTGAGTTGTGAGGTTTACATTACATAGATTAGGATTGGGGGTGTCTTTGTTGTTACTCCTATTAGCTATGTTCGTTTAGTTTATTGTTATGTCAAAATCTCATGGTGCTTAGTCCTGTGATCTGGGTAGGTAGAATGTGAATTTCACGTGTTCCAGATGACTGATTGATCACCAAGTTGAATATTGCCTCTTTTCTTTGTGTAGTCACGCATATAGTCGTGGGTATCACATCATTTTCTTTGTATTTATCTTTACACAAGAAATGTAAATGCAAAGATAGATTGGAGCAACCACCCATCTGAAGTCAGCACATCTGATGGACTTACAGTAGTTCTGAATCCCTGCTTTGGGGAGAACCCATTCAACATGTTTTTTGCTTTAGTTTTTTGCAGTTATTATACTATAGCATTCTTATGCTATGTATGCCAATTCTTATCACTCCTTTGTGGCAATTTGATCTATTCATGGCGTTAGAATTACTTTCTTTTTTATCTTTAGTGTACTCATGTTTTTGTTGCTGATGGATGCTGTTCAAATCTTTTTGTTTGGAGAAAGAGTGTTAAAAGTTCTGATCATCCTATTATTTATGTAGGAGGCTAGGAGCACTGATTTTCTCAAAAGAAAGAGAGTTATAAAGGTTTTAGGTCTGGCGACTAAATATCCAATAAAGTTGCATAACCTTGAATAAATGATTTCATATGAATCAAGATCACCGGTGTTGAGTCACGTTGATGTTTCGATCCTTTTGGTTAAAGTCAATCCTTGCTCTGTCAAGTCTTTAAATTAGGCAATTCATGAAGTTATTATCAATTTTAGGATCCATGCTATTCCTAATGAGTCCGAACAGTGCAAATTTGCCGTCTATTCAGTTAATTAAATTTGTTTGGTGGTGACACGCCTCTGCGTCCCGACATCCGATGAAGTTACAAGCGTCATTGTTTTGGATAATTAAGTTTCGGTCCATACCTTTGACCATCCCTAATAGTGCAATAAAACTCTCTTTCATCCAAACCTTAAGATTTGAGTTTTCTCAAAAGATGATATTGTTGTTACATTGGTTTTGGTAAATCATGATCTTTTATTGATTTGAGTGATTTCTGATTTTCGATCAGAAATCTGCAAGGCTAATGTACAGGAAAATATGTGGAATATAAATACTGCTTCTAATTTTTTTCTGCTTTGTAACTATATCATGTAGAGACTACTGTTGTTAATGCGACATGACCAAATGTACAGGTAGGATTTTGAATTGGTAGTGCTAGAGTTGTTTGTTTTTTTAATCATTTGGTCAACTGCATGCTTGTGTTTACACCTGTTCCTTCACATTTTTCAATATGCATCTTGTTTGACTTTGGCAGACTAATTTGTTACCGTTTAACAATTCACTATTGTGAGTTAACAGTTAGTCCTTCATCTAGCAGTCAATTTGCACACTCATGGTTACAATTGCGCTTGGTTGGTTAGTCACTCCAGTGTCTTATTTAGGACTTGATAGGCTTGAAGGACTTACTCTCTCCTGGTGCTAATGCATCATGGGTTGCCATTTTTTTCTTTGACAAGGCTCCAAAGTCTAATATGTTCCATATGATGCCAATTTATTGTGTCCAATATCGTTTGCTAAACATTATGTTTGAAATGTGCGGTATTAAAGTAATGCATAATCTTTAGTGGTAAGTACACTTTTTGTATTCTTTCTGTGTTTTCACCTTCATTTGTATCTTCCAATACTGAACTTCAAAATCTTCTTTTGGCCTATTCTAGATGAAGATGCACCACCTGGTATTGATACCATGCGTGGATTTTCTGATCATGTCCGGAGCTTTGTGAATCCTGTTTGGACATCTTCGGGTAGACCAATAAACCAGAGAGATTCTTTGAGTGGAAATGGTTTGAATACAGCATCACGGACAGAAAAACAGTCTGACACCGGTCATGAAAAAGTTCGGGGTCTCTTGCGGAGTATCCCACCGGCTGTTGTTCTGGAGCACCATCCTTGTGAAAATTTCTCATTTCCTCCTCCACCTATCGATAGGAAACGCACTGGACCACGACGTAAGTTTTGACCAATCCATTTCGAGTCACAAAGTTCTGAATCTAACTATAGTATTTTGAACTTGTGTAGCATGTCCTGCTTGTTATGTGCCCGTGAGCGTGCCTCGCATTGATGCCAGTGCTCCATCGAGATCACCGTCCTTCAAGCCTAAATTATTTGTTTGAAGAGAATTTGATTTTCAAAGAGTCCAACGGTGGTTCTTTGTTTGGAGGTTATCCAACCCTAGAGGAACAAGATAAGTCTTATGACATAAAAGACTCGATGACAGTACATTGTGGGTATGTCCATATGGATCATCTGCTTTAACTCGTGTACATCTATATGATGACTGTTTATGGTGTTATGCTGTAGCACTAAACTTTTCTTTATCTTCAGACTAGCTGAATGCCCGTGCGTTGCTACGGATTTTTAAAATTTATCACATTACATGTTTTAAAACTTACAGATGGTAAAAATTTTTAGTTCTAAAAGTTTTTAAATCCGTCAAGTAAGTCGAAAGCCGTCGATCACACCTCGTACTCATACGGTGCATCAAAGTTTAAAGGCAACTACATAACCTTGTCATCCCTCTTGAGTGGCTTGATCTCTTTACAGCTTAACAGGATTTCTTCAACTTTTGAAATGCTATCATTCGAACCGAAATCGGAATCCTTATATGAGCCATTAAGCATTTGAACTTTACTGATTCCAAGAAGTTTGGAACCTATAGATGGCGCTTTGGCATCAACAGCATTCATTGGAGGGTTTAATAATTTAAGAAGAAAATAGATACAAGATTCCGAATCCAAAAAATGATTGTCTTGGACCTGCATAACAACAAGAAAAGGGGATATTGAAAATAAGCAAAATTGAAACTACAGGAATATAACATCGAGGGTATTAAAAGAATAGCAACTGTTCGTCAATTAAATGACATTCAACAAGCGAAATATATATAAGCTAATGAAAAGCTGAATATCAACACTACCTGAAATTCACACTTAAATTCTAATTCAACTTTCAATGAAAATGATGAAAATAATGCATGACGTTGCTTAATTAATCTTCTTTATCACACGTCAATCTTTTGAAAGGTGGATACTTCTACAAAGAAAAAAGTAACAATATAGTAGATATGAATAACTTTGTCACAACGTGGTTATCTTTGTGACTTGTGAGATAGATATATTTAATATGCATAAAACAATGCAGGATGCATATCAATTGGGATTAAGAGGTACTCACATCAACTGCCAAAACAAATAAAAGAGCTGCTGCAGCAATAGCGCAGGGAGGATCATCAATGTTCAGAACCAAAACAGCATCGATAATTTGCTGAACCAATCTACAGGATATAAGAAAAGAAGGCACTTGTGGCTTGTGAGTAATAAAATGGAAATAGGTGTAAGATTTTCAGAAAAATGAAATGGAATATTGTGTTTTAGCAATTGAAGATGTCCTGAAATTCAATAGAAAAATGAAGATTACATGATGCCTGATCATATATTGCAATAGAAAAATGAAGATTACATGATGCCTGATCATATGTTGCAATAATTATGTTTGATGAGAACTTACTTTCAGCAATCTTATCCATCTACACAAGTAGAAATGGGTAAAAATATTGCAAGAATCTAGTGTGGTGATTCTATAGTCAAGGAACCAAAACTGCACTTCTTTCAGCATAATAATCGGCGAACTAAAGAATTGAAGCCCAATTCAGATAGCAACAGAGATATTATACGTCTTCAACTTATGCAAATCAAGACAGTATATCTTCAACTAAAAATGCTCGTAAAGGGTCAAAACGTCAGTATAGAATTGAGTTTAGTAGTAAAGCTTCGATGTTGTTCACAGCTCAATTAGATAGCAACTCCACATATTTTCATCAATATTGCAATTCTGGTTTACAAGACACTACAGTTCAGTACCAATTGGAAACCCTCCCAAAAATTACAAAATGAATACCCTCATGGTCCCAGGAGAAATATTAAGCTAGAGTATAACAGATGGCATTTCTACCAACAACATTCTTCATAAAAATATGAAATTGATGCCCAAGTGATCCTAATTAATTTTTTTTAAAAAAAGTACTGTTTCTAGGCATTCTCAATCACTCAACATGCTTCCTTCTTCTAAAACCATGCGAGATAGGAGCTCTTGGCTAAAAAAAGATACCAAATCTGCTAAAACCTAAAAATGCTCATAGACAACTTAAAAGCATACTTCTTAAACCCAGCTATAACATTAGATCCCAGACACAATAAGGTAGTGATAATTAGCTAGTCACGCTTCTTAGCATCGGCAAACACTTAATTGATGTATTGAAAAGTACTGTTTCTAGGCATTCCCAATCACTCAACATGCTTCCTTCTTCTAAAACCATGCGAGATAGGAGCCCTTGGCTAAAAAAAGATACCAAATCTGCTAAAACCTAAAAATGCTCATAGACAACTTAAGAGCATACTTCTTAAACCCAGCTATAACATTAGATCCCAGACACAATAAGGTAGTGATAATTAGCTAGTCACGCTTCTAGATAAAAGAATCATCTACATAAGCAAAGAATCAAGCAAGTACCTGTCGGCGAGATATTTTATTTGCCCTCCCTTCTTTTCCCAAATCAATGTCAACTTTTACGTCTTCTGTCTCTCTTCCAAGAGTCACCTACATGAGCAACGAAAAAAAGGCACATAAATTTCAGAAAATGGTACCAAGATATTACACAAATATGAAAGTATTGTGTACTTTATACAAGTAGAAAAATCACTGTATCAAAAATAAATGAAAGCCACACAAAAAGCAACCTGGGTTGTGTTTTTCTACTTACAAGATTGGGTTAGAAAAATTCAACTTACAAGATTGGATTAGAAGAATTCAATCAGCCTTCAACTATAAGAAACAAACAAGATGGATGAGTCTTCCATCTCCCAACGAGGAGCAAATCTAGGTTTGAATTTGTCACATATTCTGGATTTTTTTTCCTTCAAGTTTGATTGACACAATTTTTTTGTTGAGAAATATTTTCTTTTTGTAACATTAATCATATCATTCTTTTTCCCGTGTTACCTTCATATTTTTATGGGGGGTTCATCATTAATTAAGGATGTCTTGTGAGTATGATGAAAATTGATTTCGTGGCTATATTTAATACTTGTGTCTTAAAACTGGTAAACAGTCGGTTTTGGCTGTTATGGGAAATCCTTGTTATTCAGAAAGTACCAAATATATCTCAAGTTCTCTTGACCAAAATTGTATGTACCTGCGAATGTTAATAGAATACAAGATTTAAATGCTGAAAATGTCCAGCACAAGATACAGGGGGAAAAATAGTGCATACTCTTGAGCTGTGTCTCACTATATTCAATAAATTGTGTTAGCTGAAATATATTGCTTGAATTTACCTCAAGATCCTTTATGTAATATTTCAAGTGTAGTCCATAGATAAGTGCAAAGGCACCTCGAGACATGATGGCTCGGTTCATATAAGACCGAGCACCCTGCTCCAACCTTATCAATGATTTCCTGCTTTCTGGATGCTGAAATCTGGAAACTGATCATGCAAACACATATATAAAAAACAAGTAGACGTTTTTTTCCTTGCATATAATAGGCAAATGTCTAACTGTGGCTTAAAAAATAAGACAATGACTTAAGTATTCGGAAAGTTGACAAATTATGGCAAGTTAAATTCAGTCAATTTATTGGGGCACATGGACTTAAGTTTGGTTGGTTTTTATGTTTACGACCTGTATGTGGTTTGCATTAAAATTGCCACTAAGAGGAAAAGGGACACATCTAGGTAGGATAGTTTGTCCACACACCAACACACACTATTACACTATTATTACCAGAACAGTTTTTCTTATTCCACTATCTGAATCTATACTCATTAAGCCTCTCAGCCAACCACTGCCCCATACCCTTATCATTGTCAGTCTCATCTTTAGTGACTCCAATATAAGCATTTACCGTAATAAGGGGACTAATAGCTCAGCACAACACTTCCTTTGGACAACTCTGTCATCACAATATTACTCATGCTAAGCTTAAACAATGCATCTCTATAAAATACTTGCATATATAGCATATCTTAAACCACGTTTACATAGATGTAACAGATGGATGATATTTACCTTCAGGATGCATCAAATCAGAGTCCTGATCCCATGGGATTAGATCCTGATCAAGTTTCTGCAGTGAATTCCGAAAAGGGGTAAGTCAGAAGCACCACGGTGAAAAAGTTCTAGTAGCTAAAGCCAAGAGATTTATACCAAAGCTTCTAGATCATAGTAGTTTGGAACATCTTTTTCACTGTCAGACGATCTTATCAATTCTCCATGCACCGTAAAAATTCTAGATCATAGTAGTTTGGCACCCCTGGAGTTTGACACCATTCTAGATAAAAGTTATCAATTCTTTTTCACTCGGCAAAAAACTGCAAGACAGAAAATGTTATGATCTTATCAATTCTCCATGCCAGTGCTGCTTCTCCTAGGCATTTCTTCGAACACATGACATGCATGACACCAAGCCACCTTTGGTCTGCAAAAGTGAGGAGGAAGTAAAAATTGAGGAGCAAATAAAGGGAAAGAGATCTCGAAGTAAAAATTGAGGAGCAAATAAAGGGAAAGAGATCACACAAATGGAAGGAGTAGGGGGAGGAGGCGGCGGCGCGGGGTGGGGAGGATGAGGCGGCGGCGGAGTGGAGGAGCGGGGCAGGAGGCGGCGGAGCAGAGGAGTGGGGGGAGGAGGAGGCGATGGTGGCGCGGGGTGGGAGGGAGGGGAGGAGGCGGCGCGGGGTGGGGAAGAGGCTGCGGCGGCGGAGCGGAGGGGTGGGGAGGAGGATGCGGCGCGGGGGTGGGGAGGAGGAGGATGCGGCGGCGGCGAGGAGGCGGCGTTGGCGGTGCGGGGGGGGGAGGAGGAGGCGGCGGAGCAGAGGAGTGGGGAGGAGGAGGCGATGGTGGCGCGGGTGGGAGGGAGGGAGGAGGCGGCGGTGCGGGGTGGGGAGGAGGAGGCGGCGGAGCGGAGGGGTGGGGGGAGGAGGAGGATGCGGCGGGCGGGGTGGGGGGAGGAGGAGGAGGAGGCGGCGGCGGCGCGGGATGGGGAGGAGGAGGCGGCGGCGGAACGGAGGGCGGGGGAGGAGGCGGCGGCGCGGAGGGCGGGGGAAGAGGCGGCGGAGAAATCTGATAGAAGCGCACGGGTTCATGGGGGAGGCAGCTCACGGGCGGTTGGAGGGGTGGGTGGGCCCACATGTCAGATTACCTTTTTGAAGTGTAGAATGCACCATCACCTTGAACTCCTTCTTTTAAGGAGTAGAGATTTGTGAGAGGGAAGATACCTGGTCTCAATACTGGGTTCGATATAGATGAAGCTGATCTTTCGGAGATGCAGCAGTGCCAAGGGATGGTTGTTGCTTCTGCTATTTTTGGTAATTACACCCTCTTTCTATGTCAGTTCTAATTACAAGTCTCGTGTAAACTTGCTTATTTGTGCTTTCTCAGGAAATTATGATATAATGCAACAACCAAAAAACATCAGTGAATTTTCCAAGGATACTTTTTGCTTCTTCATGTTTCTGGATGAAGAAACAGAAGCTACAATAAAGAACTCCACTACTATTGATAATACTAAAAGAATTGGGCTGTGGCGGGTGGTTGTTGTCCGCAATACTAAAAGAATTGGGCTGTGGCGGGTGGTTGTTGTCCGCAACCTTCCATATTCTGATGCAAGGCGCAATGGAAAGGTACCTGTACATTTGGTTATTCTGAGTACATGCAGCCCATTTTGAATCTTGATACTGTTGTTAATTCGACATGATCTGTACATTACATGTGCTCTCATGGTTTATATTTTTGGCATACTTTGACAATATATGTTATTAACTATTTATTTTTCTCAATTATTTTACTTATCACAGTCACATACCATCAAATATTATTGTAATAATTTAATGAGGAGTTGCTACATAGTGTCCAAGGGTACACATAGAGGGGATCTTAGCAAATAAGTAGTAATGTCAATTCAATTTGTAAATTGAAATATTGCATTATTTCATAACACTTCACAATCTTTTTTATGCATCCGCCATTTCAAGACTTATCGCAGAGAAGTGATAGTTGTCTTGAACTTTTAGTGTTTTCAAGTTCTTTGCAAATATCTAGACTTTATCACATTGGTATCTTCAATTATATTCATATGTCGACTCATGAGTGTATTCATCAGTCTATCTCACTGTATTGCTAACATATTGGTATTTCATTTATCTGTAAGATCTTGTGGGATTATTGTGCTTCCACTAATGTTCCTGCTTGCTGCTTCTCAATTCCTTTTGTGAATTTTGGCAGGTTCTTGCACCACCGCAATCTGTTGCTTTGAAGCGATACCCAAATACAAAATTTGCTTTCTGTGAGAATATCTTTGGCCAGCTCTACTTTTGCCTGTAGCTGGAAAGAAGGTACATTTCTTTGAACATGTGTGGAATTATATTGTTTATGTGAAATTTGTTTGAGCATATTTTCCCTTTTGATGGTAACTGTCATTTTATCTTGTTTTGTATTTTACCGTAGCGTTAGCACGGGCACACTACTAGTTCTAATTAAGGCATGAAACGTTCATGTTACAGGACGTACTAGTTCATCGTCAATCTTTCCGGCTTTGTATCTTCTCCATCCAAACTAGTAATTAGATGAATATCATGTCATTGCCAACAGCTCGTCGAGATCTTCAATATGGTAGCGCCCAACACCATGCCAGCCGATTATTCTGCTTGTTATTGACCTTGTCTCTGGTCCCACCTGTCACCCTAAAATTGACAAATTTGGGTGGCAACAGTTAATTAAATGAAGTTTAATTACACCCACTTTGCCTGTGTCGCCTCAGCTCCCGACGTGGCACGGCATCGAAATGGTCAGCGCGGCGAGGCGCGTCCGTCCGCCAGCGGCTGCCACGTCTCCGCCCGGGTTGAATATTCTGACGCACATCGGCTGGGCGCCGAGCCACGTGGAAGCAGCACAGGGGTAGCCCGGCCACTCGACTCAGCGGCCATGCGTCATACTGCTCCCTCTGGTCAAGAATACTTGTAGACGGAGGCTTTTTTTTTCAGGATACACCAAAACTTGTCACCTGGGTGATTGAGGGTTATTTTGCCATTACCTTAAAGAAACTATGGGCGTGTGCCTCGATGCTCACCCCTCCTGCGTGTCGGTAGGCCCGATAACGGGTTAGGGCATGTCCAATAGTGACTTATGAGCTAGCTCTAAACATATTATTTCATATTTTAATAGAAGAGAGAGAAAAGCTAGCTCTTGATCAAGAGCTAGTCTCATACACACATTCCAAGATTATATGAGGATGTCATGTGGGACTATTCATGTTATGAGCTATGTGCTAAAAGTTAATACCATTGGAGAAGTTATCTTAGAGCTAGTAACTAGCTCATACCATTGTACATGCCCTAAGGTTGAACACACTAAATAGTAGGATACGATAAGTCTAATCTAGCATGCCTTGGTATTGTAAATCTTGTCTAAAACGACAAGTAATATTAGGATACGACAAGTCTAATCCAGCATGCCTTGGTATTGTAAATCTTGTCTAAAACGACAAGTATTCTTGATCGGAGGGAGTACTTGCATATCTTTTTTAGACTGCATGATCATTGAGATAAAACAATGGATTGAATGGTTTTAGCGTACTAGTAGTTAGTACACTAATGTAGAATACTCTCACAATAAAGAGGTTGTTCGGCTATAAAGGCATGCTTGCTTCCTATCCTGGGGTCGAGCTGCCTGGCTGAGACCCTGTTTGATTGCTGACCTAGCATGTTCCTAGGCCCAGGTGTCCAAAATCGAGTGCCTGGTGCCTAAACATCATCTTCCTCTCTCTAACCTGCGCTAACCATAGTTCTTCCTTCCACTCATCGTCAAGGCCGATGTTGACATAAACTACATGCAATCAATTATAATCAAGTGCACAAGTCAATTGTAGCTTTTCACCAGAGTATTCCAGGGTATCAAATCCATAGAGAATGGGCTAACTGTCACCTTAGGGTTTTCTAATCAACAATCATCTAACTGCCCAAAGAATCAAACTGCAATTCAACGATGAAACATGGAATTCTATCACAAGCATAGATTTTGATAATCTAGGATTAGAGGGTTTGAGCAAAAGTTGATACTTCTACCTAGAAGTTAATTTAATCTAACTATAACTATCTTCTAATTGCTATGAGAGATCTCTCACTAGATAATGTAATGCCTTTTACCAGCATGCGCACCCTAATCAAGAGCTGTAACCAACTACTAGTACATCATCACACCCAACATCCCTATTAACGCATAAATGATCAATGAGAGAGATGCCAAACATAAGCTACTGTGGTGATTCGTCGATCTCTATGCACTAGTGTTGTCACCACTAGCCATGGCTTCAACCTTGAATGTACAAATTTTCTAACTCATGTGCTAACTACAAACACGCTCGTAGACTAGCATGCAAGGTTCTATTATGTCAATCTAATCACCATGATCAAAATGACTAGCTAACATGACCTACTACGTAAATAGATCAAAACAAAGCAAATTGCATGAACTAGACAATTGAAGATAGAAATAGTAGAAGCAACTAAAAGTAGACTAATCAACCATGAAAGATTGGAGAGTAATTAGACAATGACAAGAAGATACATGATTGACTTACAAGTCAAAGTCATAGCTCTAGAACCTCGACTGCTAATTAGAACCATCGCTAATTGGAGCCTAATTAGAACCCTTCTAATCAGATATACTAATTAGAAATGTAATTAGAAAGGTCAATTAGAGCCCTCTAATCTGATTAGAGAGGCTCATTAGAGCCTTTTGTAATCTCTAGACTAATCCTACTACTAGAAAACATGGCTCCGGCATTGCCAGAGCTGTCAGTTATGAACTCGGCAATTGGATGTCGATGGGATGGCAAAAAGTGTGCCCCTCAGGTCCTATTTAAAGTATAAGGGGCTGAAGGGTTGAGGCTTGGATGTGGAAGAGTTTGAAATTGTTGGGATAGAAAATTTAAATTTGGAATCTCCTTCGTATTGGAATTGTTTTGTACCTTCCTTCTATGTAATGAACTTTTCGGAGGCCATATCTCGGTCATACGAACTCTAAATTGGTTGATTCATTTTTGTACATTTAGCTAATAAAGATATATTCAACTTTAAAGTGGTGGATACTTTCTGAAAATGTCATCTTCATTGTTAAATTTACCTTGGAAGTTAACTTTGTTCGGACTCTGATTGTCTGTGTAGCCTACCTTGAGGGGCCCATATATCTCATGTTAGGACTTTCATGTTAGAGTTCTAATTTAGATCAATGAGAACTCTAAATTGTAGCCCACAAAAATATCTATAACTTTATAGTTATGCATTTTCCATTTGAAGCCATTTCATTTGCCAAAATCATGTTGCAAAATGATGGACAGATTCTATCCCGTGTATAAGGGTGGCAAAATGGAATCTCCCAAATTCCTTATCTCTTTAGCTTTCATTTCTTCAAGAATTACGTGAAAAGCATCCAAAAGTAGGAGACTAAGTTTTCATACTTATTTTTGGGTCCCACTATTGATTTATACTCAGAAATTGGCATGCATATAGCAATTCTCCACATCATCATGTCACCGATCCATGGAAGTTC
Source organism: Dendrocalamus sinicus (assembly GCA_036346575.1). Lineage (NCBI taxonomy): Eukaryota > Viridiplantae > Streptophyta > Magnoliopsida > Poales > Poaceae > Dendrocalamus > Dendrocalamus sinicus. Next base: position 36,797 of record JAYEVI010000474.1, on the reverse strand, counting down.
GATGCTTCCATCATAGCTCTTTCGTTTGAACTCCGAATTGGGCAAATGATATATACATTTTGATCATCTCGATGAGAGCATCATCTTGAGAGCTTCCAAATTGGAATTTGAAGTTGTATTGGTCATTGAAAGCTTATGGAAAGGATTTTTGGAACCCGTCAATTTGTCGGTTCAGGAGCCGACTTCTCCACTGAGTGATTTGGTATGAAAATTAGCTGAAAAGTTGTGTTTCATGCAATACAATACTTTTTCACGTATATCTTGAATATGGATGGTTAGTAGCATAATATGTAGCATTAGTAATGCAAAAAAAGGGAAATGAAGCTGTCCAAATGACGAGCTTTGTTACCTCATCATTCTTGCTAGGTTACTGCGCCGCCTCCTTGCCCGGCTAGGTCTTGTTGTCACTGCTGAGTGCTGAGCTTTGTTGCCGCTGCTGAAACTTCTGTCGTGATTTATGGATGGGATGAGTTTGATGAGGAGACGATTAGGTGATTTTGGTGATGGGTTGGGGTCTTGGGGTGACTTATTGGTTTTATAAGTGTGATTAGGAAAGCACATTTCACAATTTTATGCTTTCTCGCTCTCAAAACATGATTTTTTTTAATTTAATGGTTTTTTCTAGGCCTATTTCTCCAACCAATGAAATGCCACATCCTCATGCTTGCCTGACTAGACAAAAATTATCAAAATTTCAAACTATCTTTAGGCACCACTTTATACGAGCATGGAGCCTAGGGTAGCAACCAAACAAACTCTTAATCCACGAGAAAAACTATGCAATTCAAACCATATTTGGCCTCTGTTTGTTTTGTTGCTAAACTTTGCTAAGACCTAGTCGCGGCTAAGGATGCAATTGTTAAGTGGCATATTTTTGTGACCACCTGTCCTCGGACGTACTCGCGTAACGCCAAGCATATCTGGCGATTCATCCGACTCCTATCGAGCCTAACTTCACCCTTGAATCAACAACGGACGGTCAAGATCGCATGGACTTCGCCAACGCGTCGAGACCACTCCATTCCATCCTAGGCAGCGCACGTTTCCATTCCACTTCGTTTCCGCAAAGATCAACCTCCCGAAGGGACGCCACCGCCTGCTCGCAGGGGGCGCCTCGCCCACCACTGCGCCGCGACTGACCCTGCAACCCTGCGCCGACGCGAAGAACGAGAGGCGAGCGCGCGGCGGAGTGGCGGCGTGACCATGGCGGATCAGTCGGCCGCGAGGCGGACGCTGGTGCTGGTGAACCTGGCGGCCATCATGGAGCGCGCGGACGAGGCGCTGCTGCCGGCGGTGTACAGGGAGGTGGGCGCCGCGCTGCACGCCACGCCCATGGGGCTCGGCGCGCTCACGCTGTACCGCTCCTTCGTGCAGGCCGCCTGCTACCCGCTCGCCGCCTACGCCGCCGTGCGCTACAACCGCGCCCACGTCGTCGCCGCGGGGGCCTTCCTCTGGGCCGCCGCCACCTTCCTCGTCGCCGTCTCCGACACCTTCGCTCAGGTCCGTACCGACAAAAAGAAAAGAAAAGAAAGGCGTCTGCGCGTTCTTCATCTTGGCGTGGATTTGATAGGCTATCCGTTTCAAAGTTTCGATCCTGCATGTTTTTCGGTGTGATTTGGGAGCGTTTATGCTCAATTCTTGATCGAATTTTCGGAATTGGGGCATGGATCGTCACGGGTATATGCTTGGCTAGTTTGGTTTGCCCGCAGAAAATTCAGTGCTTTCGCTTTCGTTATTCACTCCCGCTTTAGTACTGCTAACGAAAGCTGATGAATGCACAGTTTTAACTCCCTGTGCGCGTTGCTTTTGACGTGGTAGGTGCGAAATTTGACATGTTGAAGTTACCCTAGTTCATATCGACGTAACAGAAGAAAACATTTTGGTTCAGAGCATATTCGCATCCCAAAAATACTATCCGAATGGTAACCAACCTCTAGCTGTAACTACTGCAATAACTGTGGTATCCGTGGCAGTAATGTTAGATGGATATTGATAAGTATCATCCGAATATTTTCTTTCTAACTATCATCTATTGGATTAAAGATCCAACGGTCATAAATTCTCCCCCACCCCTCCAAAAAAAAATCTCCCTCTAAAAAAAAGGACCGTTGGATCTCTAATCCAACGGTCTCAAATCTGGATGATAGTTAGGAAGAAAACATCTAGGTGATGTCTATACACACCCATGTTAGACTCCTTTCCATTCGGAATGTTAAATTTGATAATTTAAAGTACTAGTTAAAAGTTTAGGCATGTTTGGAGAACAGGGAATTTGCAGGAAACAATACAAATCCCATGGGATTCATATGAAATTCTGACGTTCCAAATGGGGCATTTAGTTTGTAGCTCAAGTTGTATCTCGAAATTTGAAGTTGTTAGCTACTCCAATCTAGTCAAACTTGAGTGTCAAGACTCAAGTATAATGTTGGCATTCGATGTAATTCGAATTTAAGACAAGATTAAGGTGGCTAGATATTTCACTGCAACAATTTGTATGCGACGCCATCTATTTAACGGTAAACAGTAGTTCTTATGTATAATTGTTGACAAGTTTGCATGGCAATGCTTCTTTGAGCAGGTAGCAGTAGCCAGGGGACTGAATGGTGTTGGATTAGCACTTGTGACCCCGGCCATCCAATCTCTAGTTGCAGACTACACTGATGACAATACCCGCGGCTCCGCGTTTGGATGGCTTCAACTCACAGGCAACATAGGTTCAGTGATTGGGGCCTGTTCTCCTCATGCTAGCATCGACCACGATCATGGGCGTTGCCGGTTGGCGCATCGCATTTGACATTGTTGCTCTCATCAGCGTGGTGGTCGGCGTGTTGGTTCGCCTGTTTGCAGTGGACCCTCACTTCTGCGGCATCGAGAATGGCGAGCGGCTCTTGCGCAAGTCGGCTTGGGCAGAGATGAAGGATCTGGTCATAGAAGCCAAGGCTGTCATCAAGATACCGTCGTTTCAGATCATTGTGGCTCAGGGCGTCACGGGGTCATTTCCATGGTCGGCGCTGTCGTTTGCGCCAATGTGGCTGGAGCTGATGGGCTTTACACACAACAAAACTGGACTTCTCACGACAACGTTTGCGTTGGCAAGCTCAGTTGGAGGGCTTTTAGGTGGGAAGATGGGAGACCACCTCGCTGTTCGCTTTCCGAATTCTGGTCGGATTGTCCTGTCTCAGATAAGCTCGGCTTCTGCAATTCCTCTTGCAGCTCTGTTGCTGCTTGGGCTTCCTGATGACTCCTCTACTGGCTTGTTGCATGGACTTGTCATGTTTATCATGGGGCTGAGCATCTCCTGGAATGGTCCTGCTACTAACAAGTAAGTAAACGTTCATTGGTTGTTTGATTCGTTAGATTCTCAAAGTCTACGGAAAAAATGCATTTTGACAAAAAAAAAAAAACAAAGCATTTCCTATATGTTCAGTACGACCAGAGGCACAGTGCATCCATTTCATGATTAGAACTTGTCTGATTTATAATCATGGACCGAACGCACAAATATCTCCTAATTAAAAAAGTGCTGATAATCTGTGAAGTTTCTGCGTGTTGGCCATAACAAAACCTTTTCATGTGCAGCCCCATATTTGCAGAGATTGTTCCTGAGAGATCAAGGACAAGTATCTACGCACTGGACCGTTCTTTGGAGTCGGTGTTAGCTTCGTTTGCCCCTCCGGTCGTTGGATTTTTAGCTGAGCATTTCTACGGCTACAACCCCATCTCCTATGGAGCTGGAGTGAGTAGTGTTGGGAGGGACAGGGCAAATGCCGCTGCCCTAGCCAAAGCCCTTTACACGGCAATCGCCATCCCCATGCTGCTGTGCTGCTTCATCTACTCCCTGTTGTACCGGACGTACCCACGCGACAGGGAGAGGGCAAGAATGGACACCCTGATCGCATCAGAGCTGCAGCAGATCGAGCTGGAACGGTGTCATCGGGCAGGAGACTATGCACGCAGGAAGGATGCCACTGTGATCGATATCGAGTACGGCGAGGAAGAGTTTGACGCAGATGACGATGAGCAAGCGTTGATGCATCGCCAGGTTGAACAGTGTGTCATTGCCAAGTGACCAGGTTGAAAATTCATGACCACATCTGACAAACTAGCTCTTGGATCTGTACAGAAAACACCGAGTGTATGGGTGAGAAACTCTAGTGATAGATTGCATATCTTCAATAGTTCAGTTTGCGCCACGGTTGCTTTGCAGCGAAACCGGCAAAGATTTTTTTTGTTCAGCACTTTATTTGCTTGTAGTATGAAACCGTTCGGTTCTTTTATGTGGTAGGTTTAGTAAGTAATTCAAACTTTTTTTGATAAAAGGTAATTGTTTCTTTTTTGAGGAATATGCGCGAGAAATTAGTAGCTCAAGCTTGACGAATCTGGGAAGACGAGTTGGTAGGATGACTAAATTTATGTGCAGTTTTCCTTGTGAAGTGCTTGCGAAGCACGAGAGTTTAGTGCAACCTGACCAAATCCTACTAGCTTAACTGGGAGAATCAAAATATAACTGTATACAGAAAAGAAACCACAGATATACTGTGAACGAAATGGAACCTGTTAACATCGAAGTTTACCGGATGGGTCGGCAACAATTCAGAACCTTCACCGAAGAAATAATTTATAACCCTGATGGAGAAAACAAGCCAGCTATCCCAGTCGCTCAACGTTGTGGCTGTGGGTTCGAGCCTCACGGTGGGCGTAGCATTTCAAATGCTTGACTTGTTGAATTTTAAGTTTTTTCATTCACTTTATTTTTTCAGGCGATTATATTTTGGGTGCGACTAGCGATCCGAGCGCTAGCGCCACAAGCTATACACGACAAAAAAAAAAGGCTCTATGCAAAAAACACATCTCGCAGGCACCTCACCTTGGCTCCAAAATTTTTCAACAACATCCATCTAATTAGCCCATCTAATTCTAAAAATCGAGTAACCAATACCAAATCCTCACTTTGCAAAGATCGTGGCCTCCAATTGTTGGACCAAATTCCTTTAATCCAGAGCTCATCAAATTCAACTGTTGCGACAAAAAAAATTATTACGTGCGATGACGAAATATGAGCTTGCAACAAAAAGTTTGTTCGACTATATGATGAACCATGTGGAGGTGACCACATGTGAGTGATGAGTAATTGACAGTTGTTTAGATCAGTCGAGTTTGGTTTGGGTGGTTCGGACCCTGACGTTGCGTGGTGCAACGGGCTCGGTCGGACTGTGGTCAAACTTGGTCATATGGGATTAGGATGATGATTCTTTGATTTGACAGGTTTGGACTTCGTCTGTGGTAAGTGTGATGGTATTTACGCTTTCATGTGTCGAGCGGTGCTATTTGACGTGTTTTCTTGTCTGTGTGACTGCAGGACATCGGGTGGAGTCGTGGCGAGACACGTGGACCGGACTAGGCGCAGGTGGCGCTGAGGTCAGAACGGTCGGGATGTGTCGAAGACGACGTAGACTCGAGGTGGTTGCGAGGCGTGCGAGGCAAGGAGCGCGGAAGCTTCCCGGAAGGTGCAGGAGGGGCGAATCGGGAAATTCGCGAGGCTGCACAAGCGGGAGCGGGCGCCGTTGGATTTAGCAGGCGTAACGGGGCGGAGACCCGTTAGCCAAGGCTATAAATAGGATTGAGGGGCTGCATGCCCACTTGAGCACTCCAAGGGTTTTGATTGAGTCAAAAGAGTCTTTAGAGAGTTGTTTAGCTTTTGGCTCTTTAGTTGTTGGGAGAGACAGAGTTTGTTAGCGTGCTCCCTCTGTCCTCTACGATGTCTTCTAGGTGGTAGAACAGAGTGTGTGCTCCTCCCTCTTGAGTGTGTTCTTGAGTTGTGAGGCTTGAGGAAAGGTTGGAGATGGATTGAGAGACTTGTAATCATACCTCTGGTTGTAATCATGTATGGGGACGTCTCTTTGATCCTCAATATCAATATGAGATGGTGTTTGTTTTATATTTGAGCTCTCTGTTATTTCTGTTCTTCGATGCCCTCATTTGGTGATTTCTTGATTTTCGGTGTTCTGAGTTCTTGATTGCTGGGGAATGCCAAAATGGGTTGCAATGATATGGGGGAAGCCTAAAAGCCATTTGGCTAGTTAATCTCAAGAGCAAACTTGGTTTTAATCTCAGATTTGAGTCCTTGCCCTCCTCTGTTCTTCTTTCTGCATTTTAGGGTTTTGGAGTTTTCTTGATTCCCTTCGTGAGATGGTATGAGACTGGGTCTGGAGAATCTTATGGGTATTGCTAATACACCTGCAAAGACTCATTGCCAAAGGATCAAGGAATTGTTGGGAATTTGATTTTTAGGTTGCTCTCTGCATATGCTCAGTTCTAGGGTTTAGGGCAAATCTTATTTTACTCCTCAATTTGGCATGGGATTTGGTCTGAGGGATCATATAGAGATTGCTAATATATCCCCAGAATCTCATGTGCAAAAGATCACTGAGCATGGAGTAATTTGAGTTTTTGGATCTCTACCTGAACTAGTTCAGTCTAGGGTTTGGCTCTAATCCCATTTCTCTCTTTGATGATGGCTTGAAAATTGGCTTGTAGGAACTTGTGGTTATTGTGAAGATATCCTCAAAATTTCTGAGCCATAGGATCAAGGATTGAATGGGTATTTGATTTTGAGGCTGCTCTTAGTAAGTTTCAGGTTAGGGTCAAAAGTCTGAAATTCTTGTGCTTTTGGTTATTTCCCTTGGTGTTTAATGCCTCTGCAATATTTGGAATAGCTCCCAGGTATTTTGGGCTGAAATCAGATTGCATGGTTCCTGCCAATGCCCTTTTTCCTTTTTGTCAAATGCGTTTCAGACCTGTGAACAAATTGAGCTATTTTTTTCAGTAAGTCTCGGTGACAGCCATTGAGTACTTACTGTTGGACAGCAAGCATCTTCGCTGGGATTTAAACAAAAATTCGGCCAGCAAGCATTTTGGCCAGCATGCTAGTTCTTTAGCACTTGCATCTTTTCTTTTTGAGCTGATCTTCAACATTTTTGCATGCAGCTCAAACAGCGATATTTTCAGTTGAAATTTTTACTGGATGATCTCTGATTTATGGTGAATTTTTCGGTGTCGCATGCGTTCCAAAATTCAGAGAAATTATTTTAATTTTCTGTGAGGTGCTGTGTTTTGCATCTTTCTGAAAAATCAGTGTTCGATTTCTCGGGCGACTTTGAAGCGGCGACATTCACCCCCTCTGTCGCCATTTCGGTCCTACACTATAGCAAACCAATCACAACAACAAACGTAACAAAACTACAACACTGTTACAATAGGAAAATAACATGATGCAATATATTGACGACTACGCCGCAACAAAATACCCCTTGCAACAAGATTTAAAAAAGAAACAATGAAACAAATAATACCACTTCTTGCAACAACAAGCAAAGTGTGTCGCAATAAATTTGAGAAACGTCTGTAACAAAAATATGCCAAAAGAGGGAGGCATGTGACAACGGCGAGGAACTCCTAGATCTGAGCAAGATCGAAGAGTGTGGAGAAGAGGGGATCTAGTGCCACTAGCGACAGTGGCACCGCAACAGCAACAACAGTGGCCGAAGGGATGTAGAGATGGTGGCGATTGTTGATACTGGAGACAATGGATGACATGGGGGCTTGGGGTAAGGGTGCAATCGCGTTGGATTCAGATTTAATATTGTTCATACCATATCTTAATCCATTTTTTTAGATTCGATTTGGATATGTTAAGGCTATATATGAATAGAAATTCAGAGTATTTGTAATTTCAGATATGGTACCATCGGACAGATACATGACGATTTTCGATAAAAAAATGAATATTATAGATGGATAGTATGTGCATACATCAAGGAATATACGACACTGTTCATATTGGTTTTTAAAAGCTACTTTTCTACAAGAAATAACTTTTCTATAGTACCTAGCTTTTAAACAGAGTGTCTTTTAAGATGAGGTCTATTAGTTGATTGTAGTACACACTACATCGATTTCGTTTATATCGGTCAAAATCTATAAAAATATTTGTGTATAGGACAGGGAATCACTCTGTATTCTCAAAAGGAAACCCTAATCCAGATGGCTAAAACACGCAAAGAGAGATGCACTCACAAATAGGGTGCATCCAGTGTTTATGGAATCCTAGGCTCCAATTTAGGGCATGGGATTTTTACTTGTGCAAACCAGGCAAGCCCGAGACATAACCTTCCCCTCAGCCTAGCTAGTAGTGGTCTCTAGCCCTCCACAGCTTGAGGCGTAATGAAATCCTGGATCCACCACTCACAAATCTAGTGTTTTGAATAAAAGTTGGGCAATGCTTGCGATCTAAAAAAGAAAAAAAATACTTGGCCTTGTTATTAGACTTTTTGGCATAAATGGCATTGTTTGCAACCGTAATTACAAAAATAGTTGTATGCCTGCTGTATTGATAAAAATATCGTTTTTGCTGCCTGCGGCCGGGTGGCAACGCCCGGTAGGCTGACACGTAGGCCCCTGTCGACGGCAGGTAGCCTGCTGCCCCACCTCAACTTCCCACCGCCACCACAGCTGCTCACCACCCCATGGCTAGACGTCACATGATTAAGCTGGCTGATTAGCCGGCTTAATTATCTGCCCTAATTTTTTTGCATATTATTTGTTTAAATTTTTGAATATAGCAAATGGCTCAAAAAAACTACAAAATGTTATGCGCAGCCTTTCCATACAACGTACTTGACTGTGTAATTATTTTAGTAATTTTATCCACTGTGAATGTTGATAAAAAATTCATACAATTTTGATATTTGTAGGAGTTGTTACATATAACAAACGAGCTCCAAAAATTATGAAATTTTATGTGAAGCCTCCTGACATAGTCATAGTAATTATATAATATTTTTTAGAATTTTATATGCTCTAAATTTGCTACATTAATTCATATTAATTTAATAATGAAATTAGCTATGCTCAGGCATCTTTTGCAGTGCCTGACCTCTGTCCTTTGCACATATGTCAGCTCGTTGCTGCTATCTTTTCTTTCCTGCTATGTCTTTCGTATATTTTTCACTCTATTCGTGTCATCCCCCTCACGCGCTCCTCGTCCGCACTAATATCGTTATGTCCGTATCGCTCCCCTCGCCCGCCCCCTTGTCTACATATTTGTCAGTGTTACCATGCCGTCCCTCTCACTCAAAGCGCCGCTCATCAATAAGGAGTCCTTAATTTACAGGGTGAGCACACCAGGTTCTCTTTTCCCTCGACCATAAATATGAACTTCTCGCAGTACGCCATCGCTCATCTCGGTTGCTCATCGCAGAAGCTCATTCTCGCGGTCGTCACTCAAAATCAAGTGCTTAATGATGTATTGATTCATTATATTATTTGGCCAATAAATAATAAGGACCCAATGGTCATTTGACATTTGCACAAGGAATTATATTTTTAATATGATCTCTAAGTAAAGTTTCACCTTAGCTTGATTATTAATGGCATATTACTTATCACCAAGTAACAGCTGACACTAAATGATCTTTACTTATAATCTAAATATATGGGGCCTATATTATCTTAATCTATATTGCAATGGCATTATTCATGATCCACGGCTCATTAGTATTTAGACATCCTCCATATACATAATTTCAATATCATTTTTAAGTTGTATTTTAAATTCAGTGCTAGTGGCATGCTAATAACTTTATTGTCATTTTTAGTTATACAAAATTATATTTTAATAGTGTCCTCAATTAATATTTGAATTTCTAAAATAAATATTAAGGGCATACTGTTTAGTTTTAATTAACATTTATTTAGATGGGGCCCACTATCATACAGAGGAGAAGAAGCAAGAAACAGAGAGAGGACAGAGGGAGGAGAACAGGGAAAGTAGGTGAGGTGGCGACGCATGGCTCTAGCGAGCTCATTGGCGGTGAGGAAGCCACGGTGGGGCAACAACGACCACAAAAATGGAGGGAATATGAAGCAAGGGCCGATGTTGTGGCTCGGGGAAGAGTAGAGGCGGGCACGCGATGGTGCATAGCGCCCGGAGCAGGGGAGGAGAAGGGGACGGCGGTGGCCAGGAGGGAGAGGGGCACAATTAGGGAGGGCATGAGCATGATGGGGTGGAGGGATGCTTACCAGAGTGATCGATGATGGTGGGGAGGAGTTGTGGAGGGCTAGCAATGAGAGCTAGGCGCGGCGTGGCGAGCTACATGGTATCGGTGACTTAGGGTGAGGAGAGCCCAAATTGAGATTGAGGAAGGATGAGAGAGGCGCGGGATGCTCTAATAGAGAGGAATCGACCGAGCTTCATCGAACAAGAATGGTGACAAATGGTGGTGGATTTCAACCAGACATGAGGAAGATGACAACGCGTGAGCTCCAGCGAAGAAGTCGCGCATTGATTGGGGGGAATGCAATTGGAGGTGCGAAACACGTAGTAATGTGGTTGGATCAAGGAGGGGCTCGTCGGGTTGGCCGGAACGGCAATGGAGTGGCGGCCGAGGCTGAGGACGAAGGGAGGAAGAAAATGAGGATGGAGAGGGAATGGGGGAGATGGAGGGGAAGTCTCAAGTGGCTTATATAATCGAGGAGTGGCACGAGGTGGAAGGAGAGGCATGCCAAGGGGAGGTGTCAGGGTGCGGATGGCACGATGTGACATGAGTATGGCATGGGCAACGCAGGAGGCGCACGTGCAGGCGCATGGGTGACACAAGTGATGTGGGTGAAGGTGCGGGCTCAAGCGACAAGACGGTGTGCTTAGCGAGCGTGTGCGGCAAGGCAAGCTGGGACGCGTGGTAGGTTTTGGGGCTCGGATCGGCGCGATTCGCGTGGTGATGTGATGGGCACAGATAGCATGGGCACGCATGACTAGGCGGCACGAGTTGGGGTGTGTGTGGGTCGACGCCACGATCGGCAACAAAATAGAGAAGGGAAGAGAGAAAGAGAAAAGATGGGCCAGGCCGAGGAAAAAAGAAATGATAAATGGGCCAAGACCGATTAGGTTTGGAAAATTTTCTTTTTATTTGAATTCCGGTATTTGTTTTGGATTTGTATTTGTGTTTCGAGTTTGAATTCCAATTTCATCTACCCTGTTGCTTTCAATTCTCCTTGGAATTTGCCCTAGATGTAAACTTTTCTTTCCTTTTATTATTATTATTATTGTTGTTGTTGTTGTTGTTGTTGTTGTTAACGACATTTATTGTGTCCCTTTCTTTGGATTAATTTGTATAACACAAATTTCAGAAAAGGCCAAATAAATTTCAGGAAATTCAAATAACAACCAAATGCATTAAAATTTTTAAAATTTTACATTTTTAAACATTCCAGATTTTGGGATGTTACAGCCGTGTTTATTGATTTTGCTCTGTTGACATCTTGCTCGCAAGCTGGAAACTGAAGTCAACACCGAACTGAGAGTGCTGCCTTGTTCCACATGTTATTGAAGCATAAGATATAAACAACATGGCACAAAGTAAAGTAGTTTCTATACATTGGAGAAGGGAATCAGCATGAAATCCTAATCTATTACTCTGGAGTAGTATTTACGCGCCCACATTTGAAGGCAAAGAGCACAGCACATGTCATGGAGATACCACGACGAACACTTGCACACTGCTCGAAGACAAGTGGTAATATAAAATTCCCGCGTGAATAGCAGAACCCAGATCGCCGCGCCGGTGGCAGTTGCAGTGGCGGCTCTGCCGAGGTGAGCACTCGGCGAGAAGATAACAGGGCCTCCGGGAATGGGACCGGCGGCGTGGGAGGAACTGTTAAATTCAGGACGGGAAATGATCGGAGAACGCCATAATGCTGGGACTTATGATCTATGATATGAATGATACACCGTTTTAAGCCGCTTTAAAAGACCATCATATTTTAACATTTGGCTTATTGATTTCCGGAGAAGCTAAAAAGCGGATTGGAAATGAAGTCAACACCAAACTGACCGTGCTGCCTTGTCATGCCTAATTTGAACCATAAGTTATGAACAACATGGCACAGATTAGTCTTATACACTGGAGAAGGGAATCATTATTAAGTCCTAATCTATATTATTAACACGTGAAGCCCTCTTCTGGGAACAAAGCACATCAAAATATCATCACGCCATCTCCGGATACACTGTACGTGTAACTCCAGCTATTTCACTGACACTCCGACCCCACGCATCAGCCGAGCCCACATGTCATACATGTCACAGTAAACGCTTTCAAACCACGCCACGAACCGAAGACAGCTCACAGTATACAATTCCCGTTTACCGAAAAAAATTACCGCGAAGACAAGAAACCCCAGATCGCCGGTAGTAGTAGCAGCAATGGCGGCCAGGCCGAGCTGAGCTGAGCACTCGACCAGGAGAGAGAGAGTGGCAGCGAGCCTTTAACAGATGGCGCCGGCGGAGTGGGAGGAGCGGCGCACGCTGGTGCTGGTGAACCTGGCGTCCATCATGGAGCGCGCCGACGAGGCGCTGCTGCCGGCGGTGTACCGGGAGATCGGCGCCACGATGCACGCCACGCCGACGGGGCTCGGTGCGCTCACCCTCTACCGCTCCATCGTGCAGGCCGGGTGCTACCCGCTCGCCGCCTATGCCGCGTCGCGCCACAACCGCGCCCACGTCATCGCCGTGGGCGCCTTCCTCTGGGCCGCCGCCACCTTCCTGGTCGCCGTCTCCAACACCTTCGCCCAGGTAGCGATCTACAGAGGCTTGAACGGTATTGGTCTCGCGCTAGTCATACCGGCGGTGCAGTCGCTGGTGGCCGACTCCACCGACGACGACACCCGCGGAACGGCCTTCGGGTGGTTGGGGCTTACCAGCTGCATGGGCTCCATCCTCGGCAGCTACTTCGCCCTGACGCTGGCGTCCACCACTGTCCTTGAGTCGACGGCTGGCGCATCGCGTTCCACCTCGTGGCCATCGTCAGCGCCGCCGTGGGAGCCCTCGTCTGGCTCTTCGCCGTGGACCCCATTTCCAGGGAGCGCCGCCGGAAACGCAAACGCGCCACCGCGTGGTGGCAAGAAGCCAGGGAGCTGATCACGGAGGCCAAGCGCGTGATCCAAATTCCGACGTTCCAAATCTTCGTGGCTCAGGGCGTCGCCGGCTCGTTCCCCTGGTCGGCGCTCTCCTTCCTGTCAATGTGGTTCGAGCTCGTCGGGTTCAGCCACGGGGACACCGCCGTGCTCATGACGACGTTCTCCGTTGGCACCTCTATCGGTGCCCTCTTCGGTGGCAAGATGGGAGACTTCCTCGCGCGGCGATATCCCAACGCCGGGAGAATCGTGCTGTCTCAGATAAGCTCCGGCTCGGCCATCCCCATCGCTGCCGTGCTGCTTCTTGGGCTTCCCGGTGACCCATCCACCGGCTTCGCCCATGGCTTCGTCCTGTTCGTCATGGGGCTCTGCATCTCTTGGAATGGATCTGCCACAAATTGGTTCGCCACTCGCACTACCATCTGAAAATTTCTGAAGCAAAAACAAATACGTTCCCTCTGAAACTTCTTGATTTCTTCAGAGTTCATGCTTGCGTTGATCGAGCGCCGCTGACTAGATCGTTTCATGCAGCCCAATTTTGTCGGAGATCGTTCCGGAGAAATCAAGAACGAGCATCTTCGCTCTGGACAGGACGTTCGAGTCGATCCTAGCGTCATTCGCTCCTCCCGCCGTCGGCATCTTGGCTCAGCATGTGTACGGATTCAAGCCGGACAGCGAAGGCAACAAGAACAGCATCGAATCCGACAGGAGAACGCCGCGTCCTTGGCCAAGGCGCTGTACACGGCCATAGCGATACCGATGGTGATCTGCGCCTCCGTATACTCGTTCCTGTACCGCAGCTACCCGCGAGACAGGAGCGCGCGCGCATGATGCAGTCTCAGCTGCAGCAGGTTGAGCTCAAGGGTTCGCGATTCAGAGACGGCGATGATGCGCGGTTCGAGCTCTTCAAATCGGGAGCGGATGACGGTGAGAGAGCTGAGATTGATGTCAACTATGGATCAGAGTCTGAGGATAGTATTGCTACCGAGAAACTACTGTACTGACAAACCGGCGTTGTAATCTGTAACCAGGATTTAATAAAAACGGCGGTATAACCGGCCATACTGGGCTGGACCGGTAAGAAAATATCGGTAAGTTAATTTGAAATTCTAGCAAAAACTTTCACTGCATATTTTTTGTGCAAACTAATGGAAGTATTAGTGCTAAGCTAGTCAAGTCAAATTGTGCTGAATAAAGCAACGACACGGCAATGTAAGTCGCATCATATAAGTATTGAACTTTGCCGTGTTGTATTGAATACTTGCTATCTAGATACTATCATCATTGGGAAAAACATTTGTGTATTTGTGTAAGATGGACACATTGTTTCTCTGTTCACCGGTAACCGATCACTTTCGGCCTATTACCGGTAGAACAATCAAAGTTTCAGCTCACAATATTTGGCTTAATCAAAATTTCAGCTCATAATATTTGGCCGATTTTAAACTAGTTGTTAGACCATGTGAATAGGCAATGAATTTAGTGTGATGAATAATTGACATTTAGGTTACATTGAAATTTATGTTTGTAAAAATTTCGGTCGATACACTATGATAAAATTGAAATTGCTAAAATACTCAGATTAAGCAGTCTAATCACCTTATATTGGGCGATCTGACCGGCAGGTCGATCATGGCAGATCGAGAATGACCACCGTAGAACGACTAAGGCAGATCGACCATGACAGGTCGAGCACGGCAGAACAACTATAGCTGAATAACTATGGCAGAACAACCATGGCTGGTCGACCATGCTTGGTCGATGATCGTAAGCTACAGTGAACCCGTCGGTAGTCGGTACTACAGTATCTGATCGGTAATCGGTAGTTGGTGCTACAATACCTAGTCGGTAGTTGGTGCTACAGTGCCTAGTTAGTAGTTGGTGCTACAATACCTAGTCGGTACTCGGTGATCGGTAGCTATAGACTTTGTGATCGGTTGTCGAGACCTTGCGATCGATAGTCATAGGCTTTGCAATGCTGTCAGTAGGTTTCACAGTCGGTACTCGTAGGATTCGAGTGCTTCAATTCTTGTAATCATCGAGTACCTCGAGAACTCGTGTCTGTTGGGCCAGCATCGACCACTGGGCATGGCGATCGACCGGTTTCATCGGGTGGTCTAAGATTGATTTTTGAAAAGTGTAGATGCTGAGATCGTGGATAATTTGGTTTGTGTTTATGGCTGGACAAGAGTGTGTCATGCGTGTGTGGACTAATGTCGGTCAAGTTGGAGAGAACTTATACTAGAGAAAATGTTCTTTGGTCTTTGTATGTGCAAGTTAGGCGTGGAGACGGTCGTGGTCGGTGACGAGGAGGACCAAGACTAGAAGGAAGAAATCGAGGTCCAGTGGTCAAGCTCACGCTGGACCACGTGGAGATCAAAAGTGGATGATGCATGGAGAAGTTATAGGAGGTACGGTCCTGGAGGTTTCAACATGTGGTAAGTTGGAATGAGTTATGGAAGGTGTCCATAACTAGAAGATTTAGAAATTTTAGAAAATTCATGTTTGAAAGAGTTTCGGTCTCTTGATTTTCGGAATTGGTTGGGATTTTGTATCCGTGTTGATAAGGACACGGGTTGGGACTCTAGCATATAAAGGAGGTGGAGGTTAGTGTTAACTGTGGCTTTGAGACGGCTTTTGGAGAGTTTTTGTGTTAGGGTTTGAAGGGTGCCGTGAGAGCACTTTGTAGCCACAGAACATCATTATCCAACAATGCAAATCAACTTCTGATTCAATCCATGGAGAAATCTTGCATCTGTTCTTAGTCTTTTGCATTGTTTTTGAATCCTTAGTTGTAACAGCTTAACAGAAAAGAAGACCTCAAGTGCTCAACACTGCCAACTGAGATGATAGTTCTACAATGTGGCCGGCCATTGTGTTGGAGAGAACTTTTTCCTTCTGCTCTGTAAAAGTTGTGTGGCCTATAGATCAGAGTGCATTCTCTTTGGTTCCTACAACACTTTGCTGTGATGTTGGAAAGGCACAAATCACAAATGCACGTATCAATTAATTCACTGGTTTATATTGATCCAGCCTACAGGAAGAAATACTGATGCTTGCACTATGGAATTTCAGGGCAATTTTCATACGTATATTGACTTGTCTGAAACGCAAGAATAACACAATAAGCAATCAATCCATGTAAGAATACGAGAAAATCCCGCACTTCAATTGGAGAGAATTTTGCATCTGTTACTAGAAGTTCGTGAAGAGGTGTAATGATGGAATCTTTATCTAAGAATTTGTTGATGTCGAGTTGGTGTTTCTTGATGCTCTTAATTATATTTTGTTTATCATGAAAACACGCATTTTATTGTCCTAGTCACAAAGCATGGTGCGCTGCGAAGATTGGCTTCCACGCTGCAAAACAAAGCAAGAGGGGCAAAAGGGGCTTGGTTATTTAAAACAATCCAAAGAATTGTTAAAGTCAGAAAGAAATCAGAAGATATGCTGATCCGCTCTTTCAGTTTGAACTTCTGGTTTGTAGTTTGCTATTCTTTAATTTTTTTCCTTCTGATTTTTGGATTTTTTTTTTGCTTTTTTGTTTTTTCCGTATTCGTTTGTATTGTCTGTATAAACTAATCTGTTTTTCTATTTTTAAACTTTCTAAATTTGGTTATACTAAATAAACTATCATCGATTATAGTGCAAAATAAATCATACTTAAACTTATTTCAGCTAGCTACCCTAGGTCAATGAGATCCAGTCAACGCCAAGGGGATCGTATGTGCTGTGCTCCCTCGTACCACGTGTTATTAAACGATAGTAAGGTTAAGAGATATAACCAGCATGGTTAAAAAACAATTTTCTACGCAGCTTACTATTTTCAAGAGAATGAGCCACACGCACACATTTAACCCGCATCATACTCACACCAATCACACTCATATGTATGCTTATCTTTTAAACACGTTAAAAATTTATGGAAGTTACTATAAATCTTACAGAGCATGAACATATGATTTCACACTAAACATGTATGTATATATATACTTCTATAATTAGTGAACACCAACATCAAACTTAAGACATAAACCCTAGTGCGCTCAATGCATACACAGCTAGCCAATTTCCTCCGCCCAGCTCTACTCGCATAAGTGAAGGGATCCGAGCAATAGTTAGTACTAATCTACTAGTACTTGTAGAGTGTCAAGGCAAAGAAGACGGCAAACAGCTAGTATTACTTGCCTCACCCTGCATACAACTTCTGTTCACCCAAGCTGCCTTACTGACATCCCGGCCCCACAGAGGACCAGCCAATGAGAAACTCCCCAACTAGCTCGCTTCAGCTTTTCTTGGTACCCTTAGGCCCACCTACTTCTGGGTCATATCGGAAATCCCTCGTACCAAATGCTCAGATCCTCAGTTCAAAAAAAAAATGCTCAGATCCTTCACCTCACTGACATTTGGCCCCAGCTCATCAGCGGGGCCCACATGTCATTGAGCAATAGAATGAACTCAAACAGTGGACAGGTCGTAATATAAAATTCCCGCGAGGAGGAGAAGACCCCAGATCGCCGGTGCTACCGATGGCGGCCATCAGAAGCTCGTGCTGAGCACTCGGCGATCGAGAAGAGGAGAGAAGAGGAGGGAGGAGCGGAGCGGCAGGCCTCTGAGAGATGTGGTCGGCGGCGCCGTGGGAGGAGCGGAGGACGCTGGTGCTGGTGAACCTGGCGTCCATCATGGAGCGCGCCGACGAGGCGCTGCTGCCGGCGGTGTACCGGGAGGTCGGCGCCGCGCTGCACGCCACCCCCACGGGTCTCGGCGCGCTTACCCTCTACCGCTCCATCGTGCAGGCCGCGTGCTACCCGGTCGCCGCCTACGCAGCCTCGCGCCACAACCGCGCCCACGTCATCGCGCTGGGCGCCTTCCTCTGGGCCGCCGCCACCTTCCTCGTCGCCGTCTCCCGCACCTTCCTCCAGGTTAGAGCCGCTCAACCACCATTGGCATCAGGGGTAAAAATGTCAATTCGGTCGTATGGGACGTTCTTGTAGAAAGCTGGTACCTGTGCCCCACGGAAATGTCTATTGACTTTTATTGTTTCGTTAGTCCAGGATGAAAGCAACATCTCAAAATTATTCTGCTGTGCTTAGCAAGCATAGATCTAGGCTTGTTAGGCGTCTTCCGATGTCAATCTGCTCCAACTTAACATCCTTGTGTTGTTAGTTCATCAGTCTCAATCGAGTATAGGTGGGGAACTTCGTAATTTTCTTCCAATCACGGTGACAAATATTATAGGAGACGTATAACGAGGGGGAACTGAAGTATTAATTTCCTGAAAACCGGTGGCGAAATTGTTGAATTTTTCGATCCACACTCAATTTTTCCAAGACTGGGCGCCGCTAATATAGTGTTATTTGTCACAAACTTCGGTGTTGCCCGCTTAACCAAACCGACGGCAAGTTCAGCATTTCTTGAGACATTGATTTCTAATCATAGACAGGGACTAGGTGCTAATTAAGATTTCATGGCTTTTGATAATAACACATTGAGGCAGAATAATTTTTCTTTGTGGACATAGAGTACTTTCATACTTAGAGCCAATTAATTTTTTTTCTTGCTCTTGCTCTGCAGCTAACTCTTCAAACCACCATACCAATTTTATCATACAGTAATCTTTCAAAAAAAATTCATATAGTAGTAAAGCTGATTTTTTTTTTGTTCTATAGTGGCTTGATGCCGTTGTGAAGTGTTTCTGTGCATTCTTGGTTTCTCTGATACTAGTCTTGACTGCAAACACAAGGGTAGTACCCAACGGATTACCTACCAATTGGCAACTAACAGTCACACACCGGTTTGCCAGGTAGCAATTTCGAGAGGCCTGAACGGCATTGGCCTAGCACTGGTCATACCGGCAGTCCAGTCACTGGTCGCCGACTCCACAGACGACGACCACCGTGGCACGGCTTTTGGATGGCTGCAACTGACCAGCAGCATAGGCTCCATCATTGGGAGCTTCTTCGCTTTGCTGCTGGCATCAACTACAGTCTTCGGGATCGCTGGCTGGCGCTTCGCGTTCCATCTTGTGGCAATGATCAGCGTCATTGTAGGCATTCTTGTGTGGTTCTTCGCCGTCGATCCCCATTTCCCAGCAGACAACGCCGACCCGCATCGCGCAACTGTCGGCAAACAGTCTGCGTGGGATGAAGCTAAGGATCTGATCAGGGAGGCCAAGTCTGTGATTCAGATTCCAACCTTCCAAATCTTTGTGGCTCAGGGTGTCAGTGGCTCGTTCCCGTGGTCAGCACTCTCTTTCTTGTCAATGTGGCTTGAGCTCATTGGATTCAGCCACGAGGACACTGCCATTTTCACCACAATTTTCGCGGTTGGAACTTCCTTCGGTGGTCTCCTCGGTGGCAAGATGGGTGACTTTCTTGCTCGGCGATATCCGAACGCCGGGAGGATCGTCCTGTCGCAGATAAGCTCTGGCTCGGCTGTTCCTTTAGCTGCTATCCTGCTGCTGGGGCTTCCTGATGATCCATCCACCGGTATCGCCCACGGACTTGTTTTGTTCATCATGGGACTAATCATCTCCTGGAACGGAGCTGCTACAAACAAGTGTGTGACTAATCCCATTTGAAATTTTTTCATATTAGGCACTGATTTGGTACTGGCAAGTGGCCATTTCTGCCACTTCATGCCAAGTTTAGTTTTCATTTGCTCCTAACAGATCGTTGTCTGATGCTGAGAACTATGTTTGTTTTTATGTGCAGCCCAATCTTTGCAGAGATTGTGCCGGAGAAATCAAGAACAAGCATCTACGCTCTCGACAGGTCCTTCGAGTCGATACTAGCTTCGTTTGCGCCTCCCGCCGTCGGCTTCTTGTCTCAGCACATGTATGGCTTCAAGCCAGACTACAAAGGGAGCAGCACCGAGATAGACCGGGAGAACGCTGCATCCTTGGCCAAGGCGCTGTACACGGCCATAGCGATACCGATAACGATCTGCTGCCTCATATACTCGTTCCTGTACCGCACTTACCCCCGGGACAGGGAGCGCGCGCGCATGCAGTCCCTGATGCTGTCGGAGCTGCAGCATATCGAGCTGGAGGGCTCGCGTTTCGGGTGCGGCGGCGACGAGCGGTTCGAGCTCTTTGAACCGGCGAGCAGTGGCGAAAGAACCGAGATTGATGTCAGTTATGGCTCAGAGGAGTCTCAGGCGGATGCTGGTACTGAGAAACTACTGGCAAACCGGGAGCTGTGACAGGCTCTGCAGCCCTCAGCGGTTCAGAAGAAAGTTGAGAAGATTTGTTCCCTGACACTGGTAAACTGTCAAACGAGGAGCATTCCCAAAATGGTTTTCACCTGTTCCACCATGTGTTTGACATATTAGATATAATCTTAACAAATTAAGTTTTGTTCATGTTAAGTGTGCACTAGAGTGATCTGGGCATGCTAACATAAGTTGTGTACGTCTATGCATGTAGCTACAAGTGTGGCATGCATGTTTTGAGTTGCACTCTATGGGTGTTGATAAATATCACCTGGATGTTTTCTTTCTAACTATCATCCAGATTTGTGACCATTGGATTAGAGATCCAACGACCATGAATTCTCCCCACCCTCCAAAAAAATGTCCCCTCCTCAAAAAAATCTCCCCTCCAAAAAGGGGCCGTTGGATCTCTAATCCAACGGTCTCAAATCTAGATGATTGTTAGGAAGAAAACATTCGGGTGATACCTAGACACACCCGCACTCTATCTAGCAGCGTGAGAATTAAGTGTTAGTTGGTTTTGCATGGAGCTGCATGCATGCATAGTTGTTAGGTTATTACTAGATGAGCAAGTCCAGGAGTTGTGTCGTCCTGAGTAAAAGCGGATTGGCAATAGGCCACCATGGGTGTGCGTTGAGTCTTTATTATTAGGAAACCTGGACTCTCCATGGCCAGAGTCCTAATCTATTTGGGCACCCCACCGTAGACTATAAATAGGGCCCTAGACCCCCCTCATTATGTACCCCGATGCAATTTAAAGCAATAAAGAAAGACCAGGAGTTCTCTCTACCTCTCTGTGTTCAATCTATTATTCGTGATTCTGATTGATTCGTTCTTGTTCTAAGCAGAGGAATCGCTCGACCGGTCTCCGCTGGCGGTTCCTCAATACGTTATCGACGACTTCGCTCCGGTGAACGAGGTAATCATCGGCACGATTGAATTTTCTAGATCGCTTTGAATCAGATTTTCTTTTCGCTTCTAGATTGAAATTTACGGTGCAAATCCGCCCTAATCTACCGCGAGCGATTTGAAGTCGCGGCACAATGCCGATCGGTAGATTGTGAAACGGGTAGATGTTGATTGCGCAGAGAACGATGCAATCCACCCTAAATCTACCGTGAGCGGACTTGAAGTCGCCGCACAATGTCGATCGGTAGATTGCGAAACGGGTAGATGTTGATTGCATCGTAGATTAGAAACTTTGCATAGTGTTGTCCGATCCTCGCATGATCACAAGCACAAGAAATATATGCAATGATTTCATGTTTCGCACAAAGATTGCAGATTGGGAAAATTTTATTATTGCATCTTCCTTTTGTTCGCACAACATTGTAGATCTAATAAATAAAAAGGGAAAGGGGATTTTGGCTCACGGCCATGCATGGCCGGCTGGCCGCCGGCCGCCACCGCGCCGCAAAGCGCTGGTGCCGCCACCGGCCGGCCACCTCGGCGCGGCGCCGCCGGCGCCTCGGTCTCGCGCGCGCCTCTGACGGGCCCGCCGCTCGCCTGGCGCCCGGCCCGCGCCGACTTCGCACCAAGACGCAGCGAGCGCCGGCCGCGCTGCCTCCCGCCTCCGCGGTGGGCCACTCCGCCGCCGGCTTCGCCGCTTCGCATGGCGCGCCGCCGCCGCGCGCTCGCATGGCGCGCCCCGCCTCGGCTTCTTCGCGCCCGCATGGCGCGCGCTGCCCGCCGCCTGGGCTTCCCCGCGCGCGACGCGCGCGCCGCCTGCTGCTCGCCTCGACGCCGGCTTCGCGCCGCTCGCGTCGGCCAGCCTTCGCCGGCACTTCAGACGCTGCCGCCTTCTCGCCATCGCGCTTCCTTCCGCCACCTCCGCGCTGCGCAAGAAGCGCCGCAGGTTTGGGGTAGGGGAAACCCTACCCACCCTTGTGTGTTGCCCGGTGGCGGCCAGCCAATTAGGCGGGAACGCCAGATGGGCGCGTGGGAGGAGGGGAGAAGGGAGGTGGGCAATGAGTGCAGAGAGATGGGCCGCAGCTGGGAAAAGAGGAGAATGGGCCTACTGGAGAATTTCCGGAAAGGCCCCGCAATTATTAAAATTGCCAATAAGCCCTCGGTTTTACTTTGAGTCCCGAAATTTTGCATAGAGGCTTCAATAATTCTGAAAATTACGAATAAGCCCTGAAATTTACGAGCGGGTCCAGAATTTTGCAGAAAACCCTCTCAGAAATCAAAAAAATTGCGAATTTTTCTCTCGAATCGATTTTTTTGCGTAAAACCTTCGAATTGCAGATTTGCTGAAATTTTATATTTTAGCATAAAAGGGCCTCTGAATCCAATTTGGATCAATTTTAGTATTTGAAGCATATTTATTTCTGCCATTATTACTTTCTGTATTTATTTACTGTTTTTGGTTAATTGTAATTGTTTAAATTGCTTTTAATCACTGAAATTAGCAGTAAAATTATAGAAAATGCACAGAAAATTATGAAACATTATGGGAAACTATTGCACCTCTTTATTTACCAGTAGTAAACTTTCCATGCATGTTTACTCATAGAAACTTATTTTATTTCGTTTATACACATGTAGATGATCGGAATTTCAACCGGGAGTTCGAGGAGCTGCCCAAAGATGGCGTCAAACTATCGACATGGGCATCCGATGTCGAGATTGTGCTTGGGGCCGGAAGCTTGGCGCAGCTATTGGGATAAGCGTACAGAAGACGCTGACCCACACCGAGGAGAATGATCAGCACTTCATTTTCAGCACCATCTCTCGCTCAACTCTCAAGAATGAGTATATGGCGAGAGAAATGCGCTTAGCACTGGACCGCACTCAAGAAGCGGTTTGAGGGGCTCAAGTACACCATTCTTCCTCAAGCGAGCAGAGTGGATCGACCGAGGTTTGCCGACTTTAAAACGGTCGGGAGTACACCGCCTTGCATGGATTTGTACAAACCTTAAACTCGTGGCAAGGAGATCACAGAGGACCGAAGATCGAGAAGACCCGTCCACTTTCCACCCAGTTGTTATGCAAGGTTGCGCAACTATCGCCAAAACGGCTACAAGGAGTATGCCGAATTGATTGATATGATGCAGTAGCCGAGGCTCGTGACGAACTTCTCCGCAAGAATTACGCTCGCAGCCACAAAGCAGCTCCACCGCCATGAAGCCAACGCTAGCAAACCTCAAGGTGCGAAAGCCCTTGATGAAGAAAATGGGAAGAAGGGTAAGATCGCGTGCCGAAAGGCAAGTCGATGCTCCAAACGACAAAAGGCTAAAAAGAGTGACAAGACCTATGGCCAGCAGAACTGTGGTTGTTACAAATGTGGCAAGTGGGGACATTGGTCGCGGATATGCAAAGCACCGCAACATGTCATTGATGCCCACCAAGCTCGTAAGAAGAATGGCAAAGGGCACCTGAAGCCCACTTTGCGATCATTGAGGGGAAGCAGCTGGCGGTATGCGGAGATGATGGAGGTTGAGTCCATCCCGGCAAGAAGCACTCTCACGACTTAGAGGCGACCACAAACCATGATCTCTCTTGAAGAGAATGTCATCTTCTGAGGAAATAGTCAAGAAGTCAATGATTTTTAGTTGATTCCGTCGATGCACAAAATGCATAAGACGTTAATTGTCATTTATTTTGTGTTAAATGGACAAAGTTTAGAACTTGCATGGTTGGTGCTTTAGCATTTTGCTTTCTCATAATGGTTGGATGATTTTGGAATAAAGCATTCATTTATTCATTTATATTGGCATTATATGTTACGATATTGGCGTATTTTATTTATGTGTTGAATGCCTTCTAATACATGTTAATTAAATACGTTATATTAGAACACGTGTAGCGCCCTATGGAGGAAGTATGCCTTGCCGACAGCGGCACAACGAATACCATCTTAAGAGAGACTAAGTATTTCCAGTCGATCCGTAAGAGCAATGGCAGCCTTACGACAATCGCTGGAAGCGATGCGTGTATAATCGGTTCCGGAAGAGCCACAATTATACTTCCCATGGGCACAACTTTGGTCATTGAAGAAGCCTTATTGTACCCAGAATCGACTAGAACTCTCCTAAGTTTTAAGGATATTCGCGCCAATGGTTTCCACATTGAGATCGACGAAGAGTACGGTAAGGAATACCGCTCATCACGGCAAGAGAATGGCAAAAGAATATTAGAAAAGCTTCCTTCACTTGAAACATGGCTATATTATACCACAATTAAAGCGCCTGCAGCGTACAATGTTCTGAAAACAGTGTTTAGAAGCTCTGAACTCTTCTGTCTCTGGCATGACAGATTAGGCCACCCAAATTTTAGGATGATGTGAAACATAATGAATAACTCACATGGGCATAATATTAATGTGAAGAATTTTCCGAATCATGAAGATTTTGTGTGCCTGCATGTGCCACCGGGAAACTAATTACTAGACCCTCCACTGAAAGTGAAGGATGAAGTCCTGCATTCCCGAACGCATCCAGGGAGACATTTGCGGTCCCATTCAGTCCGTCTCAGGGCCGTTTAAGTATTTCATAGTCCTCATTGACGCTTCTTCGAAGTGGTCATATGTGGGTTTGTTGTCCACAAGAAACCACGCATTTGCAAAATTGATCTCGCAGATCATTCGCATCAGAAATGTGTTTCCAGATCATCATATCAAGTCCATTCGAATGGACAACGCCGGAGAATTTACTTCAAAGACATTTGATGATTATTGCATGGCGATGGGAATTGAAGTTGAGCACTCGCATCGCATGTCCATACTCGTAATGGTTTGGCAGAGGCTTTAATTAAAAGAATTAAATTTATTGCCCACCCTCTTGCATAAAAGTAATTTGCCACTACATGTTGGGGCACGCATTCCTTCATGCGCGAATCTCATCAACCTTAGACCTTCGACCTACAACATCCATTCACCTATGCAACTAGCGCAAGGGTCACCACCGAAAGTTTCCCATCTTAGGAGGTTTTGATGTAAGGTTTATGTACCGATACCACCTCATAATAACCGCAATGGGCCCACTCCGCAAGACTGGGATATACGTTGGTTATGAGATCGCATCCATAATCAGTATTTGGAACCCATGTCGGAGATTTGCATACCGCTCGCTTCATTGATTGCATTTTTGATGAGGATAATTTCCGTCATTAGGGGAGGAAATCAACCCGTTGATGAAAATGTCGAAATTACGTGGAAGCCACGGAATTCATGCACATGACCCGCGCACTAGTGAAACTGAAAAAAGGTCCGTAAGATCATCGACTTGCAAGCATTAGCAAACCAACCGCCGATCACTTTAGTGATTTGAATAGCATGATTAAGTCGCATGTGCTCGCACGCAATGCACCGGAGAGGTTGAAATACCAAAGAAAATTGAAGATATCCCTAATCCCGCCCGAGGCCTCGTAATAAAAGGACGAACTCCGTTCCTCAAGTCCAAAGTAACCGGGACGCCGCGAAAAAGGATAAGAGAGATTTATCACATCGATCATTGAAGTCCCCTGAATGAGAAGGAGCCGTTGAGACCGCACAAGTATGACACCTTCGTAAAATGGCATACCGGATCTGAATATCCCCATCGGCATGGATGTGTGCGCACACATCGGAGCAAAAACTAAAGGGACTTACCACCGCAATTGAAAGAAGCGATGTGCAAGGTAAAGCTCTAGCGAAGCAATCGCTCCGAAGAAGCAACTCATGAAGAAATAGCTATAAATTATGTGCACACGGAGAGTCCCCGAATAGGACAACAGCTAATATCGATATCTACTTCGCAAAGAAAATTACCACCATCATCGATCTTGATCCCGAGCCTCGCATCGCTCATTGAATGTAAGAAAAGACCATATTGGGAACATTGAAGAAGGCAATAGCAACTGAATTGCTATCTCTCGAATAAAAGAGAGGTGTTTGGGCTCAGATGTCGCACACCTCCCCACATACACCCGTTGGGCACAAGTGGGTATTTGTTCGAAGAGAAATGAAAGAAATGAAGTAGTGAGATACAAAGCAAGGTCGGTAGCCCAAGGTTTCACTCAACGTCCCGGAGTTGATTATGAAGAAACCTACTCCTCACCATGAGTGGAATTATCTTTAGATACTTGATCTCAATGGCAGTGAACTTGAACTTGAAAATGAAATTGATGGATGTTGTGATCTGCATACCTTTACGGTAACTTGATTCGAGATTTATATGAAAGTCCTAAAGGAATCCTCTCCAACCAAGACAGCAAATAGAAATCAGACAAAGTGTGAAACTCGAGAAAGTCACTGTATGGACTGAAACAACTGAAGAATGTGGTATAATCGCTTGAGCGACTTTCTCTGCAAGAAAGGCTACACAAACAATGAAGATCTGTCATTGTGTATTTATACTGGCGATCCTGAATGGATTCTCAGATAATCTCTGTATGTAGATGATCTGAATATCATCGGACAAAGACATAAAAGAAGCAAGCTCCTACTTGGAGTTAGAATTTGAAATGAAAGATTTGGGCAAGACCAAGTTTTGCTTAGGCTGCAGCCTTGAGCATGTCCTCAAGGAATCTTGGTACATCAACGACCTACACCCGTAAGGTGCTTGAAAGGTTTGGCTTGAGAAGGCATTTCCTCGAAAGTACCGATGATCTGTGAGGTCTTTACAACAAGAAAAGATCCTTTCCGACCTAGGGAAGAGGGGAGGAAGTCCTAGGACCGAATTCCCATACTTGAGTGCGAGGAGCACTCATGTACTTAGCAAACTGCACTAGACCGGACATTGCATTTGCCGTGAACTTGCTAGCAAGGTGCATAGGCAGAGCCCACCAAAAGGCATTGGCGGGGCATAAAGGACATTTTCCGATATCTCCAAGGAAGCAAGGACCTTGGATTGTTCTACGAAAGAATCAAGATCTGAACTTGATTGGCTATGCGATGCTTTGGTATCTATTAGACCCGATACCGCTAAGTCACAAACAAAGCTATGTATTCTGTGTGGTGGAACTGCAATTTCATGGAAATCGCGTCTAAGCAAAGCTCGGTAGCTACTTGACGAACCACTCGTAAATTATAGCATCAGATGAAGCCGCACGAGAGTGCGCTTGGCTCCGCCGAATGGTTCACCACATCCAAGATCATGTGGGATGAACATTGTGCAAACCCCCACAATTATCTATGAAGATAATGCCGCTTGCGTTGCACAAGTGCAAACGGGCTATGTGAAGAGTCATCTCACAAAGCATATCAACCCCAAGTTCTTCTATGCACATGAATTGCAAAAGATGGACGAGATTAAAGTACTGCATACTAAGTCATGTGAAAATCTCGCAGATTTATTCACTAAGTCACTCCCCGCATCTAGCTTTGAAAGGTGCGTGCGTGGAATTGGAATGATGAGACTTAGAGAAGTGCAGAATTTCGGGGGAGAATTCTCACAAACCCGCTAATAAATCTTGATCATGAAGATTAAGTACCCAAAAATAAAGTCCCGAGACCAAATGAATTTGGGTGAATTGTACTCTTTTTCCTTGACGAGTTTTCCATGAAGTTTCTTGACCAAGGTTTTTAATGAGGCAATTGGCATCGCAAAATCACATGCATCATGTACTTTTTCTCCAAATTTTTCCCACTGGTTTTTATGGAGTTTTAACGAGGCATGAGTATGTTGGGTGAGTGCCCAAGGGGAGTATTAGGAAACTGGACTCTCCATGGCCGAGTCCTAATCTATTTGGGCACCCCACCGTAGACTATAAATAGGTCCCTAGACCCCTCATTATGTACCCCGATGCAATCTAAAGCAATAAAGAAAGACCAGGAGTTCTCTACCTCTCGTGTTCAATCTATTATTCTCGTGATTCTGTGATTGATTCGTTCTGTTCTAAGCAGAGGAATCGCTCGGACTGGTCTCCGTGTGGTTCTCAACATTTATAAAGCATTGTAAGCGCTTCTATTCAGTTGAGAGAGAATAAAGAAGAAAACACCGACGCAAAAGCAATTGCTCACGCGCTTTGGTCGTGTTCAAGACTTCTCCAACGATGTGTGAATTCTCTCGTGTCTAGGCCAACATGATATGCCGTTGGATCGTTAGTATACTGACACGGTTTCGATTTTTAATTTTTAGAAGTCAAAATCTATTTTAAACGTGTTCATTTTTAATATAATTTTTCTCCTTTTCTTTGCATTGTTTATGAGACATAACTTTTTATCTCTTTTTCTTTGTTTTTAATTAAATATCTCACCAAATATTAATGAAGCACTATAATATCATTCAATTGAGAGTAAAAAGACAAAGTAAAAGCCATCGACCGCCGAGTTGAGCGAGGCCACGTTCATTGGCTTCTTGCTACAGCAAGTATTGAAAGCACTGCATTCCAAATTCCAATCTCGCAATGACACTGGTGTTAGAGAACCAAGCGAATGCACCTTCTTCTTCTTTTTTTTGCGGTTTTTACTGCAAATCCATTAGCTGTAGACCATGTCCAGAAATAGCCCACCTGCAACTAGGCTAATTAATTAATTAAACTAAATCTATTATATACTAAAAGCTCATAATGGGTAGTGCTAACCGACAACAAGGAAATCACTTCACACATATATGATTTCAACAAACAACTTTTTGTTCGAAGGTAGGAATGGGGTGTGTTTGGATGAACATGTTTGGTTAAATAAGGGAGAATCTCCGAGGAAGAGAATAATTTGTTGACCAGCCCTCTAACTCTAGCAGTAGAGAAAAAGTCATAGGGGAGATGAGGTCGATGCTGCCCGCCGCCTCGTCCGTATAGCTTTCATGGACTCTAATATATAGAGAGAGTAAAATAGTTCGATACTTATGAGAGTAATGATATCACTTCTTATATACTATTTTAATCATGTTGTTATATCTCTTTATTTATTTGAGCATATTCTAATAATAATTATAATATACTCCAAAATGACTTCCATGAAAATTCATAAAATCCACTTTTTATAACATAATTTATGATATAGTTCTTTTATTATGGAAAATGATATATAGCAAAAATAAAGGGTTCTAATGAAATTTTTCAACCAAGTCACATTGGAGTATCTTCATAGAGTGTTCAGATAAATAGAGCTTCATTCATTGTATGTAACAATTAAATGTCCCTACTTCATAGGAGCTTTAGGAAATGTTTAATTGTTGCATACAATGAATGGAGCTCTAATGTTATTTTCATCCTCGATTAACCAATTGAATCAGCAGAGGACTAAATTTTCCCTATGCATCAACATTGTAGATTTCGCTTTCAATGTGGCTGATTTCTTTAAGATCCGTGCAATTCTTAACAAAGCAAATTCCCAAATAATTAGATGACCAATATATGTAGGCATGTAGGAAGATACTTATTTGAATTTTGATGATGAAGATATAGATATTTCAAGTTTAGTGTCTAGCTAGTGCATGTTCTTAGGCTCGCTTGATCGATGCTGAAATCTACATGCGTGACTTGATCGAATTTGAATTCTCTTTCTTGTTGGGTGATTTGTGCTTTAGAATGTCACACTTGCATGAATGGCAATCTAGTCTACATCATAAGTCGGGTACGGCCGGTAAGTATAAGAAGTTAGTTTGACAGTAATACACACACAAAAATGGTAATGTTGATTGTTTTTCCTATTTTTGAGAGATATATACTTATGAAAATTTAATTTAACTACATGCGGTCCGATCGATGATCCACCGATCCGACCACCGAGTCGCTGACTCGAGGCCTCACCGGTCGCTAGCTTGTGCTGGGTTTGATAAAACCGCCAAAAGTCATAAGTCAAGTTAAAAAAACAAGCCCTATATGTATTACTCAACGCAGCTCTCACGGCATGCGTGTCGGTAGGCATCGAGCCTGGATAACTAGGCAACAAAGTAATTTGATAAACCGGTAGTATTTTTCTCTATGTCAAGGCAAGGTAGCAACACGCTGCCATTGCAAGTCTATATGGGTGTTGTAACATCCTGAATTTCAGAGCCTTTTTGAAGTTTTTGAAATAAAATTTCACCATTTGTATTTTTCTGAAATTAACTAAAGCTTAATTGGAATATGTATCAATTAAAAAAGATTTAACATGACTAAAGTTAAACATTAACATTTGCCAAAAATATTTTATTTGTGTTCCTTGTGTCTCAAGGAATTTATTGGTTTTTTCAGTTTTTTTCGGATTTATTTGCTATTTTCTAGAGCTCAAAGTGATTTAATTGAATTTCGGAAAAGATAAAGAAAAAAAAACGATCGGTCGAGCCGCAACCGCCTCCGCCATTGCGTGTCAACCATCCAGTAACCCCGCCCGCATCGCAGCCGCCCGCTTTAGCAAGTCGTACTCGCACGAGTGGACTCTCGTGTCGATCCCACCGGACTCGTACTCGTGGCCGCACCAGACACCTCTACGATCGGGTACAAAAGGGTCCGAACCCCGTGTCTCCTCGTCCCAAGTCAAGCTCGCCCGAGTTGAGCCGCGAAACCGGTCGTGCCGCCCGCCGCCGTGGTCGCGCGCCGCCAAAGCCGTGGTTGCGCGCCGCCGAGGCCGTGGTCATACGCGTAGCCGCCGCTGTGGTCGCGCGGAGCCCGAGGTCGTGTCGCCCTCGCCGCCGCTCCGCCGCCGCCGTGAGTCCCGCCACCGCCCCTAGTCACCGCCGACCGATCCCGCCGCCATCCGTGGTCGATCCGTAGTCGTAAGGTTCTACGATTACGTTGAAGAGCCTTAGTCGTAAGTCGTAGCCATCGGTAAGTTCGATCATGTGGTCGAAACGACTTCATGGTCGTAAGTCCGCCGAGTAGTCGAGCCGTAGCGTAGTCCCCGTGGCCGTAGTCGTAGATTGTTCGTGTGGTCGGCGTAGTAGGTTCGACTCACGTAGTCGTAATCTCGACCGAGTGATCGTAGTCATGTGCTCGACCACGTGGTCGTAAGCCCGCCAAGTGGTCGTAATCGGCTTCGTAGTCTTAGATTGGTTTGTGGTTGTAGTCGTAAAGTTCTTCGTGGTCGTAAAGTTCTTCGTGGTCGTAAATTTCTCTGCGTGGTCGTAGGGATCCTTTGTGGTCGTAACGACTACACTGCTCGCTCTTTTCTCTGAATTAAAACTTCCTGCAGCCCGCTCTCCTTCGCCCTAGCTCCGATTGACCATTCTTTTCCTAAATTCATATAAATTGAGCTCTATCTTTTGGTTCAAGTTTGAGAATTTTGGAGTTCATTTGAATTTTATTTGATTTTATTTTGTGTTTCGATTTATGCGTTTCTCTCGTTAGATCACGCGTCAAGGAGCGGAAGTTGGATTTGAAGATCAAGAGTCAAACTGAGCAAGGCCAAGGCAAGTCGTGTCCTTTGATCATGTTGAACCCGCCAAATCTATTATGTATTATGTTGCTTTAAATTGTCATGCATTGCTACTTTATTATAAAACCCTTGTATTGGTAGTTAATGACCTAATTGATTATTCCTCCTTGATAATTTGAATGCCATGATTCCATTGTCACCATAGAATGGGAAATTACTTAGTGATGCAATATTAGCTGTCACATGGGTTGTGCGTTTAATTGCTTAGCCATGCTTATCACTAGTACGTTGGGTTATCATCACATGTGGTTAATTAATCTTGACTTAATGATATACTTGAATGTGGTGGTTAACCACGGTTATAAAACTTGTTGTCATGACATGGGTAGTGTCATGGGCATTGGTTATACAAACTTGGCTTTCACTTGGGCGAATGATCGCAAAGAAAGGGTGCAGGTTGCACATTGGGATGTGGATGTTTCGCCTGGGTAATTCTTAAGGACTTAACTTTGTGCGCCATTGATCTGAGCTTAACCGTGCAAGCCACATGTCTAGTATGGGATAGACTTGGCATAATAATTTGTGAAGTCTCCACTTTGGTTTTACTACCGATGTTGTTGTGGCGCAAGAGGGGGCAATTATCGACTAGGGGGTTACCCTACTCGACGGCGAATCCTTAGCGAGTGGGATCGGGTGGAGATGGATCATTGTAAAGCCTTGTTGTGATTATCTTTAACGTGAGGATTATCACATCGTGGGGTACAGTTGTGCAACCTCCAGAGTGTAAAACTATTCGAATAGCCGTGTCCTCATTATGGACAATGCTCGGTGATTTCACACGAGGGGTAGAGTTTTCATAAAAACTGGTTGGTTTGAGCCGAAGTGAATGGTTAGTTCACTTGTGGTTATAATCAATTCCTTTGGTTATTTATTTAGTGTCTTTTGTTAAATTGCTTTTCAATCTGTTTATTGTATTTACTTTAAATTGTTGCTTTATGCAAAATTAACCTTTCAGCCATCCATTGTTAAGCCCTGCATATTATATTGCATTCATTTGTTACAAACGACTTGCCGAGTACCAATGTACTCACCGGCTTTATGCCCATGTTGCTCAGCTTGAGGAGGAAGGACCGCATCGCAGGAGTGGCTAGAAGGAGGCTACTCACGAGGACTTCACGGATTAGGACTTCGCTCCTACCATTGCCTGTGGGCATGTCGAATGGCTACTACGTTAAATTTTGGATTTCCACTGTTAGTTACTTTAAAGCCCTTTCAAAGCAAATAATTGTAAGCTTGGCCATAAGGTCGACTCGATGGTTATTAATATAATTTGGATTTTCTTTAGAATGTCGTGATATGGATGATGTTTATCTTTGTTTACGCTGTGTGCACTAGCGTGATCCTCGACTAGTGCGTAACACACAAGAGAGTCCGATTTGTATATTCGGTCTCGACAGAGATGGTATCGAGCCATATCGATCGAGGACGAAGCCCCAGTTAGAGTGGTCGAATTAGAAAAATTTTCAAAATTTATTTTCTAAATCAAATCAACCAAATGATTGTCTAGTAATTCTTTACTTTTACCCCATTCTTAGGATTCTTACTCTTTGGCTCCTCTGAAATATGGTTTTCGAAACTCAAATTGACTTCTTATCTCTATAATATCCATAGATGTCTCGAGTGTCCCTCACTCAAGGTGAAAGTTGGCATGGAATTCTTCAAGCTATGCTGTGAAGTCTGGATCAAGGAAGCACCTCAATATGTCAAGACAAGACTAAAGGTTTCGAGAAGATTAGGAGCCATTGAATTTGAACTCGTTATAGTTTTAGTATCGTAAATCGTCTCGCTTCTTATTTGCCGTTGGTGTGATGTGAGCTGCGCTTTGCTCCTAGCATTATGATGCACCATGTCAAAAGTCTTTTGTGGAGTTTATTGCTTCTTTTGTTAGCCTTTTCTGCTAAGTGTTTGCTTAGTTTTAGGATTGCCATTAGTTACCCCCTTAGACGAAGCTTACCACTTACCTTTGCTTTTCCTCTTACCTATTGAGCCTTGAAGAGTCAGTTCAACAAATGGGCTTTTCTTTCGAATCAGAGCAGTAAATGGTTGACACCCGAGCTCCGCAGACGCGGTCAAATGAACCAAGATCCGAAGACAAGAATGGAAACCAAGCAACTCCGAGCAAAGCATGCGAATCCGGTACTGGTTTAGATCCGACCTTGAGTCGGTTCATGGCTGCCTGCACTCCAATTAATGAGTACCATGATGCGAGAATATGAACGCAATGATGAATCGGGCAGAATCAAGAAATGACAATGCCCCAACCAGTTCGTCAACGATCTAAATTTGCAGAATTCATGAGGACAAGGCCACCCACTTATTCACGATCTTCTGAGCCTTTGGAAGCCGATGACCGATGCGCCAATGTAAAAGAAGCTTAATCTTGCCCAAAGGTAATGACGATGCGAGAAGGTTTTGTATGCGCCCACCGCCTAGAATACGCTGCAACGAATGGTGGGAAAACTCATCGTTGCTCATGAAGATCAAGATAGCATCACTTGGCGAGTTCGCCGCAGCTTTTCGTCATACCCATGTTTTGGACTGAGTGATTGAGATGAAGAAGGAGGAATTCGGAGTTACGCAGAAGAACATGTCGAGTGAGTGATATCTCAATAAATTCACCCACTAGCCCGTTATGCCTGAGGATGTCGCTCTGAGATGATGCCCGCTCAAAAGAGGTTCAAGAAAGGACTAAACCCCTGCCTGAAAGTTCAAGTGGTGGGAAATGACTACGCCAACTTTCAAAACATGGTGGACAAAGCGATGCTCATTGAGGAGAGTCGTCGAGATAGAGGAATCTCTAGCGGAGGATGATGCAGCAAGGATCACAGATGCACTGCTGCCCAGAGGACCCACTTCAAGACGCTTCTTCACGCTCGTGTTCCACAAAGAGCCGGATTCAAAACACTGCACTGCACTCCTCGCCACTTCTCATCGTGACCAGGCCAATTCCAGTTGGAAGCCAACGAGAGGATCACCAAGCCCATGACAGCGATTACTGTTTCAAATGCCATGAAGCGGACATTATGCCAACAAATGCCCGCAATCAAGCCTTGACACCAATTCGTTTCAACTTGGGCTCTACACTGCATCGACTCCCGCAGCAGGTCGGGGCGTGAGCACCGCAAACATCAAGTCAACCCAACAGAGGATCGCAGATCGTGATGCGCGCCGGTGAACCATGTCACCATGGAGGAGGCTCAAGCAGACCGGATGTTGTGATCGGTAAGTTTCAAGCAACTCAGTTCCCGCCACGCTTTGTTCGACTCGAGCTTCACATTCGCTTGTTTCCGGAGTTTTGCTCTAAAGCATAAGTTGGAAGTCGTTGCACTTGGTTCCATTTTATTGGTTCAATCCCTGTGCTCGAGATGAGTACAAACCTAGGATGCCCTAAGGTTAGATAGCCATCCAAGGAGTAGAGTTCTCCGCGATTTGGTTGTGCTGAATATCCGCTCTTTGGACGTACTGCTGGTATGGATTGGCTCAAGAAACATCAAGCGGTTGTTGGAATGTGGAAGCCGAGCAATACCTTGGACGGTCCCGATGGAAGCAAAGTGAGATTTGAGGCCGATATGAAGCAAAGAAAAAGTGATGGTATGCCAAAGTAAAGGATTGCCCTAAATGAAGTGCCGATTGCCGAGAATATCCAGATGTTTTTCCGATGATCTCCTAGGATGCCACCAAAAGAGAAGTGGAGTTCGAGAATTGAGTTAGCACGTGCACATCACCGATTTCAAGAGACCTCACCGAATGCCCGCCAATGAGTTAGCAAAATTGAAGAAGCAAATACAAGAATTGTTGGAAAAATATATGTCGACCTAGTACCTCTCCGTGGGAGCACCAGTGCATCGTCACAAGAAGAAGGATGGTAGCCGGATGTGTGTGGATTACCGAGCTCTCAATGAAGTTACCATCAAGAACAAGTATCCTTTGCCCCGAATTGATGATTTGTTTGATCGCTTAAAAGGAGCCGAGTGTTCTCCAAGATTGATTTGAGGTCGGGATATCACCAAATGAGGATTCGACCGGAGGACATACCCAAGACAAAACCTTCTCAACTCGTTATGGATTGTATGAGTTCACCGTGATGTCCTTTGGCTTAACCAATGCCCCACCTATTTTATGTACCGATGAACAAAGTGTTCATGGATTACTTGGACAAGTTTGTCGTTGTGTTTATCGATGACATCCCGATCTACTCAAGAATGAGGAGGAGCACGAAGAGCATTTGAGGTTGGTATTGCAGATTGCGGGAACATAAGTTATATGCCAAGTTCAGCAAGTGTGAATTTTGGATGAAGGAAGTTGCCTTTTTTGGGTCATGTGTTGACAGAGAAGGAGTGTCCGCTGACGCAGTAAAGTACATGATGTGCTTACTTGGAAGGCACCCACGTCGCGTGACCCAGTCGAAGCTTCGGGAATGGCAAGTTATTATCGAGATTCATTGAAGGATTCTCCAGTAGCTCGACCTCTCACCCAGCTATTAAAGAAGGAAAAGAAGTTTGAATGGACGCAATGCGAAAAGAGTTTTCGAAGTTAAAAGAAAGTCCGACATCGCCAGTCCTAATCTTGCTGACATCAAGAAAGATTTGAGATTTATTGTGACGCATCCCGCAAAGGTTTAGGTGCGTATTGATGCAAGACAAGAGAGTGGTAGCCTATGCATCGCGCTGCTAAGGCCACATGAGGAGAACTACCCTACGCATGACTTAGAGCTAGCAGCAGTTAGTGCATGCCCTAAAAATATGGCGACATTACCCGATGGGTAATGTATGAGATCTACACCGATCATAAGAGCTCAAGTATATCTTCACCCAATCGAGACCTCAACCTAAGACAGAGAAGATGGTTAGAGTTGATAAAGGACTATGACATCGAATCCATTATCATCCCGGAAAGCCAATGTAGTGGCGGCACGCGTTGAGCACAAAGGTGTATTGCAATACAGTTGAGGGTCAAGGAAAACCAACCACTCTACACGAGGAATTTCGTTTAGTTTGGAGTTGGTTGAGGAAGGGATGTTAGCTACCTTGACGTGGCACCGACCTGGATAGTCGATTCGTCCACGAGCAACCAGGATGAAAATATCCAGAGAATCAAAGAAGGTTTAAAGGAAGGCAAAGCACCCGGCTTTGTGGAGGACGATCGTGAATCATGTGGTATAAGACCCAGCGTTTGTGCACTCCAAACAAGGGTGAATCAAGAAGTTATTACTTAAGGAAGCGCATGAGTCCTTATATTCAATCCATCCGTGCAGCATTTGCAAGATGTACCAGATATTAAAGACAACATCTGGTGGCTGTATGAAGTTGAAGAGCCGAGGAGTGGGCACTCT
>JAYEVI010000473.1:0-318165 GCA_036346575.1 Dendrocalamus sinicus | reverse complement strand
CTTTTGTTCTCTAAGTCGAAAGTTCTTTGAGTTCTTGGTCTTGCGGGTGTGCCTCTTGACCGTCCTCTGTTTTGTCGGGCGCTAAGATCACGTTCTTCGACCACGCTAATTCTATCGACTTCTTGTCTTCTAGTATTTCCGGTCTTGTGTAGTCGAAATTAGTGCGAGCCTTGTGCCGTGCGTCGGCCGGTTCACGAGTATGTTGGTTTAGACTATGGTCGGGTATCGGACCGTATCGCACCCTTTTCAACCATACCGATCTTCGTCATGGTGATCTGGTTTTGACCACATTAATCGTTTGACCATATGTTGGCCTACGACCACATGGTTACGTGAACCTTCTTGACGTCTGTCTGCATCGTGTACATTGTGCATTTATTGCCCGATTTTCCCATCAGTTAGCCATTTCCCCATCAGAAACGAAGTGGAACCTGAGATAGGACAACGTACAAGCTGGTTCTGGTAGAGTTCATCTTTGTAGTACATTACTACTGCTAACCAGGTAGCATCGAGCTCAGGCTTTCGAAAGGATGTGGTTCCAGCAAGAATAAATCACAGCCATTGGTGAATTAGGGAGTATAGTGGGTATAAGGGAAGGGAGCAGGGAAAAGGCTTGACCCGTAGTGGACGATTCAGCTGATGTGGCACACTCTTTCTGCTAAAGCTACTACTTGAGACAAAAATGCATTGGAGATGCTAGCCTATAAGAAGTTGGCCCAAAACAGCAACATCGGGTATGGAACAATCTTTCTGCTCTTAATTCGTGGCGTGTTGCCGCAGCAACCGGAAAAACAAAGAGTACGAATCCAGGAATATCATATATATTGAGATTGACAGCAGATCTGACCCGTGCATGCACACCCACGTAGCTTTTACAATCAAGTAAGTTTGCTCACTGCAGCGGAGGCTCGGCAGCAGGCGTGGCTGATGGCGTCGAGCGGCGCGGGGCAACCTCCCAGCAACTCGCCCATGGCGGCAGATGCTCCGGCGGTGGCCATCGACGCCAAGCTGATGATGGCCACAGGCCGTGGCGACTGCCAGCGGCTGAAGGATCTTCTCAACAAGGAAGATGCCACGGCGATGGTGGTGGTGATGGTGTCTACCGCGGCGAAGCCTCCCCAAGCGACCATGAATCCCCGACTGCTACAATACGCATGCCAGGGCAAGTGGCAAGCCCTGGGTAATCTTTTCGATGGGTTAGATGCACCTGGGCGGTCACATGCGGTGCCAACTCAAGGTGCCGATCAGCCTGCACTCCTAGAAGCATCGCTTCTGGAGGGCGTCACCATTGAAGGAGACACCGCACTCCATGCAGCGGCCACCTATGGCGACGCTGACAACTACTTGAGGAGTGCTGATGTGATCTACCGCAAGGCCAAGCACCTCTTATTTGCGCCCAACAGGAAGGGTGACACACCCCTGCATTGTGCTGCCAGGGCTGGGAATTCCCAAATGGTGTCTCATCTCATTGGTCTAGCCAGAGCTGAGGACGAAGGCGGCGAGAAGCTCAAGGAACTCGTGAGAAAGGAGAATGGGCGAAAGGAGACGGCCTTGCATGAGGCTGTCCGCATTGATAATAAGCGTATAGTTGAGCTGCTCATGGAAGCTGATTCAGAATTGGGTAATTTTCCTCAGGACGGCACTTCGCCTTTGTACCTAGCCATCTTACTGGAGAAGTACCCCATTGCGGCCTCACTATATTATAAGAGTGAAGGAAATATTTCGTATTCCGGACCAAATGGACAAAATGTATTGCATGCTGCTGTTCTTCGTGGCACAGGTACCCCATCTTACAAAACTAGGCTCGTCTATCATTTTTCTGCACTTCTATTTGTGTGTACGTATTATATAAATATACAGGTGTATGTTTTAGACCTTGCAGATAAATTTTGTAAAGGTGCTCCTAATATTTGCGCATCTGCCATCCACCAACAAACTATAATAATCCACCCAAACTTCTGGTCCATCGTCATCCACCCAAATCTGTGTGTCTATCTATATCTATATTTCTTTCTTTCTTTATCTTTACTAATTAGAAGATCCTAAGAAGTCTTCATATTAATCCAAGGATGTAAAAAAGCTAGAAATTACTATAATAATCGAAGAAAAGATAAAAAGCCTAGAAATTACTAGTTAATCAGCCAAAAAACATCTAAACCTTCAATCCTTACGATCGATGGCTCTAATGTTATGATACGAGCCAATGACCATAGAAAGATAGGTGATTTGTATTGCAAACAGGGCTCCGGCCGGCATGTATGGATGCATGTATCGGATGGAGCTGCAGCGTGCAACAATAAAAACTGAAACAGGGCTCCGTACATAGGAAGGACATGGGATACAGTTAGGTACGTTTCCGTACAGAAAAAATTGTAAACAAATTCTAATGCAAGCGTGTCACAATAATTTGACACCACGATCTCTCTCTATCCTGCTTGTTTCTGTCACATCTAGCTACAACTTTAACGTAGCACTGGAGATTGCAATTTCTTGATACTACTGTTTCGTACTGTATGTTTGCCCCTGATAGTCATACATGTCTCAGGCATTTATCTAAACTGTGAAATATAATTCACTATAAGTTAATCGTAGAAATATGTTAGATATTATAGAAAATTGTTGAAAATTCGTATAAGCTTAAGATTGACTAAACATACATCTAGAATCTTTAAAGACTATCATCAATTTAAGTGCAAATAAATCATAAACGAATTTCTTACAACGACTATTACGAAATCTTCCTAATGAAAGGGGAATTAAAAGGCTAT
This sequence comes from Dendrocalamus sinicus, assembly GCA_036346575.1. NCBI lineage: Eukaryota > Viridiplantae > Streptophyta > Magnoliopsida > Poales > Poaceae > Dendrocalamus > Dendrocalamus sinicus. The sequence goes on along the minus strand of JAYEVI010000473.1, from coordinate 315,397 downwards.
AAAAATGTATAATAATCTCAAGGATTTAAATATAAACAAATCATATCACCTGACCGTGCAGGCGCACGGGAACATCAAACGGCTTAGATTATATTAAGGTGCATGTTTGATTTAAAATCCACTCATGGATTTACGTACATTAGATATCCAAATGTAAGAGTCATGGCTCAACTAAAAGTACATATTTGATTAGAGAGATTGGCCGGGCAAGACTTCACAGCCGGGAGGACTACACAGCCATTCAAATTGGTGTCCGAGTGCAACACAATCCTAAATTCCTAATCTTTAATTAAGAAAGCAACATGCAGCTGTGTAGGAGTCCTAAAGAAAACTATTTGTTTTATCTTCTTTATTTGTACCGAACCGAGAGTTCACCTTTAATCCATAAATTTTGTTGGAATTAAACATAACAAGCAGAATTACCCGCAATTGCTAATTAGCAGTTTCATTGGTATACTGAATTCAACATAGAACTGAAATTAAAAATAAAAATAATTAGCAATTTGAATTTCATATGAATTCCAAATTAAAATACCTAAATAGCGAAATTTGGAATAAAGAATGAAGGGGTATTTTCTATCTTTTGTAGAACTTGGACATATTATTTATAAATTAAAGTTAAAATTTAAATTATATTTTTAGATTTAGTATTATTTTCAAATTCAAAAAATCCAATTTTTTATTTTTTTCAGATGGAGGCCAAGAACCTTATCTAATAAGCTAGGCCGTGCGAATGCATGGGTTGATGACTAGTACCTATGCTAATTAGGCACTCTAAAAAACTCTCACATTAAGTAGAAATCACTAGCTATCTATTTGGTGAACCCAAGTTATAACGACTCAGATTAAAATAAAGAGTCCATATCAAATACAATCCAAATTAACTAAATTTTAGAATAAAAAATTAGCAATTTAATTTCCATATGACTTCCAAAATAACATCCATAAATAACTCAAATTTAGAATAATAAGTAAACAATAATTAGCAAATTAAAAGAAAAGAATTCATGTCAAGTACAATCCAATTAACTAAATTTAACAATAAAAAATAAAAATTACCTATTTTATTCCCATATAATTTCCAAAGTAAAATCCTAAAAAAATAAAACTCAGAATAAACTTTAAATGCCAAATGGAAATTGAGTTTTTATATAAATTCTAGCCTAAAAGTGAAGGAACAAATACAAAATAATAAAAAAAAAGAAAATTGGAAATTTGATTTCCATAAGAATTCAAACTTTAAATACCTAAAGGGATAAAATTCAAAATAAATACGTAGGACCGATGCCGGCAATCAAAGAGGTGAATGATTCTCGAAACTTCCCCCAAAGGTTTTCGAAATCTTCACTCAAGTGACTATAAAAGCCACCAATTTCATATTGCATTAAATAGGCTTAGCAAACCAAAGCTAGAGAGCTAAACCAATAAAATCAACAACCTTTAACACAAGGCCGGTCAAACCACTATGGATGGGCTGGTATGTGTAATATCTTGGCTGGCCCTGGCCTAATCCGGCCCATTCCAACCCCTCTTAAGGGAAAACCATAAGAGAAGGAGGAGAAGTCGTTCACTCCTCCTCCCCTCGTGTTGACTCCACCAGATCGCGCTCCTTCACTTCTATGCTTGTCGCCGCCCTCTGCGCATGCATCGCCTAGTTGCCGACACTACTCCTCCACCGTGTGCCTCCTAACTGCCAGCGTCTCACCACCACTTCTTAGGTTACGTGCCGCTGCAGCCACCCATGAGTGCATCCCCATGGGTTCCCGCCTCCATGCGTGCCCTGCCATCGCCTCTGCCCTCTGGCCAAACCACAGTCGAGCGCCGCCTCCACGTGCAGCCCCACCGCCGCCCACCACGTAGCGCCCCACCCTAGTATGTGTCACTGGCGAGCCATCGGCGTTGCCCCCTTGCTCTTCTCTACACCTCGCCAACCAAGCGTCGTGCCTCCCATGCCATCATCCCCAAGCAGACGTCGCTCACGTCGACCATTGGTCGCCGTCACCTCCACAGTTGTCTTTGTGCGGGAGAGGGTGAAGAGGGAGAGCCACCGACAGAGAGGAAGAAGAGAGGACGGGGAGGGAGAAGAAAAGAAGGGAGGAAGAATCTAGCCAGGAGGAGAGCCAGCCGAAGGAAGAAATGAAGAAAATAAGAGAAGGAAAGAAAAGAAAAGAAGAAAGGAAGAAAGAGGGAGAAAGAGGAAAAGTAGAAGAAAAGGAGGACTGATCCGATGCCAGGTCTGCTAGATTTAGCCAAAATAGGCGAGGAGCCCTGACTCAGTTAATCAAAGCTAGAGTAACGCCTCAATTCCTTCTTCTTGCTTGGTTATTGAATTACGTAGAGATTGAATTGTATAGTAGTGAGATGGATGTATACAATGGTTAGAACACGGCTAGTCGATGGAATTCATGTGCAACAGTAATTCACATATTATCTCAAGTTATCTTGATCAAACTTTAATGTCAAGTGTTGGCAGTTAGCTTTAAGATTGTGAATTACTAGAACTGCTTCATATTGTGTGGCTTATGCCTTTCTTTCAATAATTGGTAAATTGGTATAGTTTGGTAGTAGTGGTAGCATCCAGGGCTCAGAGGTTGGACCGGGGTATTATAGTTGGTATCAGAGTGGGCATTAGGTTCATGATGTATAATTTGGTAACCTAGGCTACCTTAATCAACTAAGAATTTGACTTAGGCCAAAGGATTAAATTAAACTTGACACACTTTGGTGCACAATAGGATGGGGTTGGATCAAGCATTACATTTACATTTCCACTAGTTATGTTTTGATCTCCAATGTTTTGCGATAAATTCTTGTGAGTGGTTGGCAAGCGGTTGAATTTGTCGCTTATGTGTCCAACTGGACTTTGCGAATATTGTATCGCTTAGCGATGCAAAAGAGGCAAAGATTGTGGCCACGGAGAGGCTAGGTCATGTGGCCATTTGAGGCATAGAGGTAGTGATGTGTTGTTCATCGATGTTTTGCCTTAATTTTGGGTAGTGAGTACCCTTGGGTTAATGAATCCTTGAATTATTGAAATATAATCGATAATGGAAAGAACCCTTTGCAAGTCTAATATTCGGTGGGAGTTTCGATCATGCGAATATTTGGAGTAACTTGCTTATTGAGGCCTAATGCTTTTGTCCTGAGAGGACAATATCCAATAGTGGCTGAAGTGTTTGGTTAGGCTCAAGTGAGAGGTTGTGGTTAAAGTAATTTGTTGGTATGGCATAGAACTCCAGGTTGTGAGACACAAGGAGAGTAATTTAGTTATGCCCATGGGATCAAAGTTGATTTGAATTCAACGGAGGTTTAGTATGCATATGAGAAGTTGGCATAAGACATATCCATCTCTGCTTAATAGTGGGACCTAGAATATTGATAAACCATTAGGTCCTCAAGATTGATTAGATTGTTGAGCCCCATTGAATTATGTATTTTTACTTTGGTCCTAATTGATGAACCTAGCCATACGACTTAGACATGCTAAGAAGTGTGTTATCTATTGCTTTGGTGTAAATCCCATATGGAGTTATCTTTTTGATGGGTAATAGGTGATTGACCATAAAACTAAGTCTACCAATCATGCACCATGAACGATTGTTGCAATTATGGCCAATACCTTGGAGGGTTCTAATAGTGGTAATTTTAGAACCCTATTGGAATTAGTTGGGAGGACTAGAATGGCGATCTTTATGTTGGATAGTCTCCTAGCTAAATTGAATGGAAGAAAATTGTTGTAAGGTCGTGTGAGACCTAAATTTTGAGGGATGAAATTAGTAAAGTTCTAGTGGGTTTTGGTACCAATATCTAGGCATGAGTTGGTGAAGTTGCCACTGCATTTGTAAGAAATTATGTGCACACATACAGACATAGGAAAGATAGATCCCATCCTTAAGATAATAGTAACTGTGGTTCATAGGAATACATGTGATGCGTGCTGAAATCTGGGTGATCGATCATCCTTAAAGAGTTGAGCTGGTGGAGTTTATTTAGCACCTTGGAATCAGGTGCTTGTGGAATTATTTATTGATAGTGGATCTCTTGATCCAAGAGCCATGTTCGCTCCTCGTGGTTGCGCACTAGACAGCTTGTGATGATTGTGTGTTATGTGCGATAAGGTGGTAGAATTTGGTGAGCTAGGGAATAACGATGGGAAAAGGGTACCGGTTCTATGATGAGCTTTGAAGGTTTATGATGGAATATTGAAGATCAATGATTCTTGTTTTAGCAAATTGACATTTGCTATTTTGTGTAAGCAGTATTGGGAGTACTAGCTTATTGTTGTTATAGGATAAATAATTTTGATTGATTTTCATGATTAGCATTTGGAACAAATGTGTTTGTGTTTGGCATGCATGTTCATTCAGTGTTCATGATTTTAGAGGAGGTCATGTTCAGTTTCTAGTAATGATGAATGCTTAACGTTGCGGTATGAAATCCGCTATGATTCACAGTTGATTTATGTGCATGGGTCTTAAGTGTTACATGACTTCTCTCACATCTGCATATGAGATTTCCCGAATGAGTGGTCCGTGGCGCAACTCCATCTTCAACTCCATGTGACCCCAATGATTTGCTACAAAGCCTCTCATGCATTTGAATCCCATCAATCATTCTCGCCGCAAACGAGCCCAAGTCAATTGGCACGTCACATGACTCTCCATGCACTATGACATCACCCGATTCCCTAACCATTCTTGACCTCAACTTCTCTCGAGCTTAGTCACATCTACCTTATCATTGCTCATCATGTCCACCATCGTTATCTTCTCGCTCTGGCTCCTTGTCTTCCGGCTTATAACCACTCTATTAGCCTTAGTCATCTTCCGACGATACTTTGATCATTCTAGACTTCATCTCCCCTAGCTTAGTTCTAGTTTGATGACCACTCTAAACCTAAACTCTAGTCCCAGTTATGTCCATCTCACCATGACCTAGTTTCGGAGTTCTACAACCAACACCAACAAGCAAACCTTCATATGGCACCACATGACACAAAATCATCAATTGACACAATTGATGACCCAAAAACACTTAAATTTACATCAAAACATCTCCCTATACTTTGACACGTAGCTCATAGTGTCCAATAACTAGCCGTCAGGCCTTCATGCATTCGGACTTTCCCGAACAGTCTCTACGTGCATCGGCCTCATTACTTAGCGTACCACATACACCAAATCACCTTTTGATGATCATTGTATTCTCTGTGTTTTCCACTTAAGCCATGTAGCCTCACCCGACCTTATTTGACCTCGTGAACCTTAGCTCTTTGGCCCTCCTAGTTCTGGTCCCTTGCCATTGACCGCTAACGTTCTCTAAGCAACTTGTACATCCAAATACCAAGCAACTATTTCGAGCATAAGTTTTATACACTTCATGAAGTTAGTTAAAGCAATGCATCATGCAACTCAATAAAACCAAACATCGGCACCCATGTTGTACACACACTCAAAATACACCCCATTGATCCTAACCTCCTAGGACTAAACCTCGAACCAAAATTTATAATTTTTAGCAACAATTCACCAAAAGTCAGTTGGACCTCCATGAATAGGCCACTCAAACCGTCGGTTGCTGGCACTATGCTGGTTAGGCTGACATGGTTTGGCCAGTCTGACTGCTTAAGAGCATAAAAAACACCCTCTCTAAAATTTCAGCAAAACTCGTCTAGTTTCAACTCCAATTTCCATTTCCAGTAGCACTTAGTGCAAACACGCCCCAAAATAAGCTTACACAAGTGTTTGGTATACAATTTCCAAAAGCCCATATGACGGTCTGACTGCTTGTCTCATGGCGATTAGACCGTCGATCATCGATCCATCAGATCACCTTCCCCATGGTGGTCAGATTGCTTGAAAACTAACAGCACAATATGAAATCTGATTTTTTGAAACTTTTGCAAAATTCAATTTCAACTCAATCAAAGTGCCAATTGTTCATCACAATCATATTCTAGACCTTCTCGCATAATCTCTCAGAATAAATATTTTCTAAACTAATTAGGCACTCTGAGTAATTCCCACATTAATCGAAAAAAGATATACTCATCCATTTGACAGACCCAAGTTATAACGGCATAGAAAAAAGAATGAGTCTATGTCAAGTGCAATTAAAAAATACTAAAATTATCAATTTGATCTCATACAAACTTCAAAGTAAAAACCGTAAATATTTGATATTTGGAATAAAAATTCAATGAACATTAGCAGTTTGATTTGTATACAAATTCAACCTAAAACTAAAATTTGGAATAAAAATAAAAGAAAATTAGCAATTTGAATTCCATACAATTCCAAATTAAAACCCTAAAGAGCAAAATTTGGAATACAATTAAATGAAAATTAGCTTGGTGTATATCAATTCTTCAATTAAGGGACACGCTATTTATAATCAAAGTTAAAGTGAAATTTAAATTAGATTTTTTACATTCAGTACTATTTTTATTCTAAAAATATTATATTTTATCTTTTGAGATGGAGACCGAGAACCTTATCTAACAAGCCAAGTGGTGCGACTATATGGGTTGACGACTAGTCTATACTAATTGAGTCTCCTTAAGGAGCCTCGCGTTAGTCTAAGAGCAACTCCAAGAGAAGAGCTAAATCATTTTCTAAAGGTAAATTTGGCTATTATTAAAGAAAAACGTCTCCAATAGACTCGTAAATGACTCTCCAAATTTAGTAGTTCTCCATCCCTCCTCCTTCGCTCTCTATTTTTGGATAGCCTACCTCGCTCACCATCCAGCCTCGTGGCGCGGCCGGCGTTTCCTTCCCGCACGCGCGCCCCATTCCCAGCAGCGCACGCGACCACCACCGCGCCCTCTAGTTTAGATAGCCTGTTGGAGTAGTCTTGTTTTTTTGGGTGAGATTCATTTTAGAGAATAGCTAAATCACTAAATTTAGATACTTTTTTTGGCTAATCTCTTGGAGTTGCTCTGTGGTAAAAAGATAGAAATCCTCATGGTCCTCAACTCATTCGTTCAGATAACTTTCATCCCTCATGTGCAAAATCGGGTGGAACACATCCTCCACGGAGCAAAATCGGATGGACTTTTCCCCAAAACATATAAAATACTAGAAGTAAATATTCAAAAAAGAAGTATGAAAAACATCCAAACATAAATTTCGTAACTAGAAGTATGATCGGTTGGGCTTAAGCTTTTGGCTTCCAGCTTATTTTTCACTATTCATAAATTTCGTCTTTTTCTGAACTTTAGCCTTTTTGGTGAGCTTTTTTGCTGCTTCTTTTTTTTCCATATTTGTTTGTATTATACGTAATAGACTAACATATTTTTTTATATTTTTAAAATTTTTAAATTTAATTATGCTAAATAAGCCTCTGTCAGTTATAGTGTTTTTTCAGCCAGTTACAGTGTTTTCAGCCATAAGCCATGAGCTTTTAAGTCCAACTGATCATCACCATAAAAATAAGAAAAGAATTTCAACATATTATTTCTTTTAGGGCGTCTCCAACAGCTGGCTATTTAGTTAGCTAGATCTGATGTGGCAAGGAAAAGTAGGAGAGAGAGTAGTCACTAGCGATGAGCAAATAGCTGATCTATTTCACGTAGTCCAAGAACATGAGAGAGGAGCATGTGGGTCCAACAAAGATAAAATAGTCTTTGCTTTTGTCTCTCACCTCCACGTCAGCTGACTATATAGCTAGTACTAGCTATTACCATTGCGGATGCCCTTAGAGTACAAGAAGAGGACACACTGTACATCCATGCCACAGACACATGTGTACGTGTCAACTATGTATGCTATAAATTTTGTGAGTCTCTAGGGCTCAGAATTCAGAAAGTGCAGACATGTGATTTCCCATGTGCACCTCTAATTGTTTATTATTTTAGAGCACAAGGAGGACTGGAGGGCACATATCCCACTCGCGCTGTACACACGTGTACACGTTCACTACATGTACTAGGAATTTTATAGAGGTTCACAAAACTGGGAAATAAGATTTCCAAAATACTCACATTCCCTTCGTTACTTTTCTTTTCAATGATTTTAAGGATATTTTGTTGTCAAAATTTATAAAATTTGACCATCAACATATTATAAAATTTATATGGTATATGTTATGACTAAAATGAGAAGGTTTATATACTAAGGAATTAAAAATGTGAAGAAAACTTCAAAGTTTTGTATATTAAAAGTTAAATTTATAAAGATTATGAATGATAAATATATTGATGAGAACTGGCAGCCTATGCTGATACACGGGTTGATGACTAGTACATCCAAACAGGAAAGCACCATGGTTGCCTCAGGCATCAACCCATAAAGAATTTATTTGAAGGTTTTTATTATCTTTGATTGACCTTTCGTAATACTCCCTAGTTCCTACCCCATGGTACCGGGCTCCTTCCGGTGGGGATGCCCTCCTATGTATCCCCGTCACAATTTAGCTATCGTGAGAGAACCTAAATTTAAATAGCATTGATATAATTTCATTAGTTTATCACATAGTTACTTAGAAACAAGTGAATTTATTAACGAGTAAATGTATTAATTCATGATACGGTAGAATAATATTAAATAAGTTATATGTACTGTAGACTACAAAATGGCAACATATTAGACGCAAACCCCCACCTTTGGGTGCAACCAAGTTGTTGAGGCATCAAATAAACATGAAAATTTCCAAAAAAAAAATGATGTTGCCGTCTATGGAGTTTTGTTATTACCTTTTGAAATTTTAACTTCAAACGCAAAGTGTATTAGAAGAAACAAAAAGGATAAGTTTGTTGTGAGTAGTAGCATTTGTCCTTATCTTATTCCTTGTGATTTATCTGTCAGAATTTTCTAAATTTGCTACTCTTAGCATTCAATGATTTAAAATTAAAATTTAATGCATAAGTAGATTAAATTAACAATGTTCTGACGGACACACTCGACTGGCAGTGCTTTAATGCGACGGACACAATGCTCGCGCAAGCTCAATGGACGATGGATGTGGGCATCCGCGTGATGAGTTTCCCACAGACGTCCGTGAATTAGCTTAACATCAACGTATGCGTGTGCATTATTCTTTAGTAGACACGTCCATCTCACCTTTCGTTGATTCGAAGAGAGAACGTACCTAGTAATTGTTTTGTACGCTACTGCATTGTTCTGCTATGTCTCTCGAAAAGTAGTTGGAGCCGTACTATATATGTTACGCTGCAAGTGAGATTTATTATATATGATGGTGGCTGAACACATTACAAGTTGCTTGTCAATAGTGTAGCAAGTCTCTTTTCAATAGTGTAGCTAGTCACAAGCTAGGTTGTTTCGTTTTCACTTTGCTTAGTTTGACACAAAGAGCCCATTTGCAGGGATGACAGAAATGCTACTGCAATGGAAATGGAAGGAGGACCTTACAGAGCAAGCGGACGAAAACGGGAGCACGCCTCTCCACTTTGCTGCATCACGTTCATCTCGTCTTGATCTTACAGGGATTGGTGGAGGTCAAGGCGTCTTGATCTTCCAGCGGAAGTCTCCTTGGTTTTCCTTCGTTCGGTATCCAGAGCTTGGTGGAGGTCAACACGTCTTGATCTTCCGGTGGTGGTTTCCTTGCTTTTCCTTCGTTCCCATCGTTCTGGATCCAGTCGACCAATTGCTGCGGATTAACCCAGCTCCACTGTATCAGCCAGACTACGAAGGTTTGTTCCCCATACACGTCGCTGCCTCCTCAGGTGCGCATTTGACCGCAATCAAATTCATCAATGAATCTCCTGACATCGCTGGCTTGCGCGATGCCAAGGGAAGGACTTTCCTTCATGTTGCTGTCGAAATGAAAAAATGGAATATAGTAGCGTATGCTTGCCGAACTCCCAAGTTGGCGTGGATTTTGAATATGCAAGATATTCATGGGAACACCGCACTGCACTTAGCAGTACAGACTGGGGTCCTACCAATTTTTTGTTCTCTGCTGGAGAACAGGGGAGTGCACTTGAATTTAACAAGTGACAATGGGGAAACTCCTCTAGATCTATCACGGAGTAAGATTCCTGCTGGATTTTTCTATGCATGGGTAATACACTTTTCTCCTTTTGGTATTAGGCTTGTTCCCTTGAAAGCCCTATGTTGAACTTCTCGTTTGTTTTTGCAGAACCCTGATAACTTGATATCTAGAGCTTTAACATTTTGTTACGCTAGGCGTGGCATTCTTCGGTTTGATCATTTTCAAGAGCAACCGGAGGATGAAGTGAAGGAATCGGAGAAAATGACAAGTTCAACACAAACTCTGGGCATTGGGTCCGTGCTAATTGTAACTGTCACGTTTGGAGCAACTTTTGCCCTACCTGGAGGATATAAAGCTGATGATCACTATAACGGTGGCACACCAACACTTGCTGGAAGGTATTTTTTTGATGCATTCATCATGGCCAACACAATAGCATTCATTTGCTCCGCTTCAGCTACGATCAGTCTCATGTACTCTGGAATGGCTATGGTTGACTTGCCCATCCGGCAATGGCACTTTGACATATCAACATTTTTGGCGCTCAGTTCGGTCACAAGTTTGGCTGCTGCCTTCGCGTTAGGCGCGTATCTTGTTCTGGCTCCAGTTGCTCATATGACTGCGATTGCAATTTGTGCATTGGTGACTGTTGTATCTCTCTTCGGTTACACGGAACCTTTAAAAGGCGCTGCTGTAGCAAAAGCGTTACGTCTTAGGCTCGGGAATCGGACAATTCTAAAGTTTGCAAAAGTTGTCTTCACTCGAACACTAATTATATACTGGCCCATCGTAATAATCTTCAGTTGGGCAGCAATTTCGACTAAATATGGGCACAGATGACTCGGATCAGTGGCATAGGAGAGGTCACCAATTGGATACAGATACATTCGTAACTTGCCATGTATTGACATGATATTTGTCCAGAATGGATGCTCCGAAAGATTTGGTGCGTCGTCTGTTGTACTCGAACATTGTTATTTTATTTTCTCAAAAGTACAAATATTGCTACTATATAACTAGCAAAATGACTAGCAAGATGACTCGTACAATTGTGCGGCTAGTAATGTTGTCCTCTATTATTTATTGAAGTTTGTTCCGATGTTGATTTATGTGAAAAAAAATTTCTTATGAATTCATTACTATAGTTTATTTCCTACTTTAAGTATCTTTCGTCTCTATTAAGTTGTATGTACCAACTAGTTCACCCAAAAACTTAAACTGATGAGGAAATATAGACAATTCACTTATACTTCAACACTCCCCTCACATGTAGTTACAGACTTAAGACGTGGAATAGAAGTAGGCTGTAATTATTTTTTAATTGCATCAACCGGGTGTTGAACTCAATACCCTCTTGGCTCTGATATCATATTAAGTTGCACGAACCAACCAGTTCACCCAAAAATTTAAGCTGATGAGAAAATATAGACAATTTACTTATACCCAACTCTTAAACATGACAAAAACATAGAAGCCTCTATGCCTAGACCCTCTCGCCCCTGATGCAGCGTGCAAGGTGGATGTCCTTGACGCCCGGTGTCGCCGACTTGAGTGCTATCTTGGTAGCTAGCTACTTCCGCAGCATCTTGCTGCCCGTAGACTTGTGTGCCGTCTACTTCGTAAGGGCCATCGGAGTTGGGGTCGGGGAGGAGGACGATAAGGAGTAGTAGATAGGGGATAGGTTTGGGTGAATATATATAGGGGAAGGAGAGGCGGGAGTAGAAAATTTTTTAGCACGGGGATGGAGAGGTGGAGCTACGATCCGTGAGCTGGGGGTTAATGGGTTTTTATTAGCTAGGATTGGGTTGGGGAGGATTGACGGGCTCAGTGGTTAGGGACATAATTATCATAGACGGTTTGAACCACAAACCCTCTGTGATACAAAATTATCACAGATGGTTTGAACCATAAAGCGTCTGTGATACAAAATTATTACAGACGATTTGAACCATAAAGCATCTATGATACAAAGACAATATATATATTCGGTGCAATGTAAACAACTGTCTCAAAAGATGAAATAACAAAGTTTATATGCTTATATATATACTCATTTGAAAGGTTTCGATGAGATCTACAACTTTATAGTTAAGGTGAATGCCAAATTTCAAAGAAAAGATCGAAAAGTTTGGCAAAAATAGAAACAAAAAACTTGCGACACAAATTTTTAGCTAAAGATGGTCGATTTTGGGGTCTTAGAAGGCAAATGGCATAAGTTGGTCAGCTTTTTTTTTCGATCGGGCTCATCGTTAGCTTTCCAACGAGTATAAGAACGATGAAAACAAACACCGTATGCAAAAGTTATACCTATGTTACTAAAGGTGTCTCAAAATGAAATCCTACTCGGACTCGATTTCGTCTTAGGTTAAAATTGAAACTGCTATATCTTTCAATCCCGTGGGTCAAATTTGCTGAAATTGTTTGAGAAAGTTTGTGGCTATATGTAAAAGGATTCCACCAATTTTTGCTAGATTTGGCATAAATTTGGTATGCTTTTCAATTTTTGGGAAAGGTACACACTTTTTGGGAAGTTCTACACAGCAAAATTGAAAAAACAGCGACACCGGGTTTGGATTTTAGGAGATTCAACAAGTCAAGTGAGGTAAAAGGATTTTGATTTTCAAATGGTTTTAAATTGTAACATCATAGATGGTTTTTAATCCGAACCGTTTGTGGTAATTGTGGATATCACAGTCAATTTTTGTTAAGAACTACCTATGAATTGTCATGGATGGTTCTTATTAAAAATAGTTTGTGATTGCAGACATTATAGACAGTTTTTAATCCGAACCGTCTATGATAATTATGTATCATAGATGGTTCTAGTCATCGCTAGTAATATAGACGGTCACGCTTGTAAAATCATCTGTGATAATTATAATTTTGTAGTAATGGATATTTTCATAGCATGGTATTTGAGTACCTCGTAGTTAATATGTTAATTAGATACTTTTTTTTTTTGCATTCTTCGTATATTTCACTACTTCCCTTACCATCAAGCTTACCAATTGTGTACTGAGCATATATCCTCTCTTGTAATCGTTATAGCTAATTTGGTGTACTTGCACAGTATTGTGATGTATACTGTCATATGAGTATATTCGGTGTACCTACACACTACTATGACGTATATGTGATAAGATGTACAACACATGATACTTTGATAATCATACTCTAACTTCTACACATGTACTCCCCCATTCACAGATACATGTCGTTTTGAACATCGATATGGTCTCCAAACGTAACTTTCATCACTAATTTTTATTGTAATATATTTATAAACATAATAAAATAATACTATAAATGTACTTTTTAAGATAAATCTATACATCCCATATATATTATATAGTTTGACAGATCAGATAAGTGGTCAGTCTTTTTGAAAAGCAAATTTCTCCCTTCAAAATCTCATCCCCAGCGAGCCCTGAGTGAGCTCAGTCGTCAGCCCCTGACGTTAGAGGTCTTTCGCTTTTGCCAGATCTATAGAGATATTGCGAGTCCTCCACCCGGATTCCCTCGCCGTGGAGATTTTTATCTAAATATTTAAAAAGATATAGGTAGTTAAAGTTTTAAAAGTTTGATGGTACATATCATAAAATAATATGTATTTATAAGTACAGGGAGTATTTTTTTATAATAACTATGGTAGAACACTACTACAGAAATCGACATTACAGACGGTTCAGAAACATCATCACAGACGGTTTTCTGAACCGTCTGAATTTATGGGTCAGTGATGATCGAAGGTTATCACGAGCGGTTTCAACCGCTCGTGATTATTAGATATCACGACGGTTTTAATTAAAACCGCTCAGGATTATCGATATCGCGACGGTTTTTAATTAAAACCGCGTGATATCTAATAATCAACTCAATAATCACGACGGTTTTTACTTAAAACGTCAGGATACATATCACGCATTTGGTTTTACTTAAAACCGTCTGTGATATTCCTTCCTCCTAAACCAAAATCTATTTACATTTATTGGCTAGCCTCAGAAATGCTAGCCATGCCCTCTCAAACAAGCGATAATCACGGACAAAAAACATACAATTCACACATCTCATTTGCTTTCAGGTACATTTCGCAGACATAAAACATCCAATTGACATCGCACTTCATCTCACAGACATAAAGCATGCATCCATTTCGCAAATCAATTAATTGAATTGAACTGAAATATCCATTAACAAATGCACAGTTACAAAAGATCTACACTGCATTTACACTTAGTGATAAGACCAATAAGAAATCGGTGCAGCGCAGTGGAACCGCCCTTCGGCCGTATGACTTGAGTCACAAAAAAACGCCAACTCGATTGAACCTCTCGAAGCTCGATCGTTTCAATGCGATTGACGCGATTGATACAACACTGTCGATAGGAATATCAATGTACATATATATGTAACGTGATAAGTATGAAGTAATTATGGGAAGAGTGACAAACCTTGCGATTGGTGACCTCGAGGAATCGAGGAGTAGTTCCATATGTTGGCAAACGTAATATCCACATGTGTTGCCCTACTTCTTCTTGGTGGCACGCAAAAATGGAATGTGTTAGTTCAAAAGGCATTAGTACCATCTGTTGCATAGGATTAATTAATGTGAAATAGCGAATACCTTAAAATCTCGAACATGTGTCACAGGTCGTTGGCCCCGCGCTGAGTCACCTCCTTTTCAATGTACATCGCGAACGCCCTACGTAATTCGAAAAGGTTAACCTTAATCATTCGGAAGGAAAGAAAGAGTACAATGTAGATATGTATGGGGAATATGTGCTTACCTATCGATTACTTGGCGACAATTGTGAAGTCCATTTTATTCTTACTTAGGGAATCAAGGTAATATACCTTGTTCCATTTTGGTACAATTACTATTAAAATCCAATGAAAGCTCGATTGAAGGGCATAAGTACATAGTCCTTATTATGCAACTCAAGCGAGCTTCGATGCAATGTACCTCTCGACGAGGATGCCTCCACGTCGATGGTAGTCTTGGCGACCAATTGTGGGTCCAAGAAACCACTGATGAGTTCGATACTCTAGTTTTAATCAGCATGTGTCTATATATATACACGAAAGCAAAAATTAGATATGGCATTTATCGGTATGACATTAACGGAGACGTGATTGTACACACTTACAGCGTCCAGCATCAAACGATTGAGACGTCAAGAGCGTTGAGCATGAACAGCTCGAATAAATCCTCAAAGGCGACCACGAATGTACACTCTTGAAGATTGTGGTGTAAATCTTCCTCGAGAATTTGATGTTGATACTTGAAGTCCGTTCTCCTCTCGCTTATTGGATCGCTGCATATACCACGTGTGCAATTGCATGCAACTATATGGTAGCTTTTGGAGGGCTTTTTGCTCGAGCAACGGCTCGCCAAGCACAATTTGCGGGCCAAAGGGTGGTACGGAAGATCATCATTGGTCTTCTTTGCTTTGCCCTTCTTGGCCTTGCTGCCTCGGCTATGGGTCGACTTCACGGAAGTCGACTTTGAAGGTAGCAGCGGTGCAAGTTGCTCGCGAGAATAGGGCCGTGGAGATAGCACCGTTGTAGTATCCGTGGTGGAACCGATCGGTCTTGTCTCGAGATGGCACCGGTGCATGTTGCTCGTCCCGCCACCGTGAAGAAGCCTCCAGAAGATGTCGCTTTTGGGCCACCGGATGAATGTTCCAATGGCCTATCCTAGAGTCACGATCTCGTCGTTGGGGGGCTTCGGTAGCGGGACCACCTCAAAATTGACATACACACCATCCACATCGGTAGCTTCGTTAGTGCTCTTGACATCCTGAGACTGCGTATAGAATATGTACCCATTTATGTCATATCCTTGCCATGTCACAACTGTAAATGTCGGCCCTTTTGCCAACCATCTCAGCGTCTCACTCGGCGAGCTCCTAGCAATTTGCTCCTTCAACCATTGGTTGAACCAACGGTTGTGTTGCCTCATGATCCAAACATCCGCCGCTCTGGATTACATTGCGAAGCACATCCTTGTGCTGGTCCACATAAGGCGCCACTTCACCATGTGTTGCAACACCGTGAAATGGGCTTGAGTATACGTGTCCATATCCGGAGTGATTGCTTTCCTTCCGATAGTTCCGAGACCCTTCACCTCCCTTCATGACGAGATTGAGGACACCTATCGGTTGAATCTGAGCCATATAATCGACACAAAACTCAATCACCTCTTCGCTTGCATAACCTTCGACGATGCTGCCTCCGCCGAGAACGATTCCGTCGTAGGACTTGAGAATTCCCATGAACCTCTCAAATGGGTACATGCTGCGAGGAATACGGGCCCGCACATTTTTATCTCCCACACAACGTGAACAATGAGATGGACCATGATATCGAAAACGAAGGAGGGAAATACATTTTAAGGTGACATAGAGTCATCACCACCTCGCCCCGCAGAGCATCTAGTCCTTCGGGATCGATGACCTTCGAGCAATTGTGTTAAAGAAATAACATAGCCTCATGATTGTCTCTCGGACTTTGATCGGCAAAATATTTCTAATTGCAATAGGGAGCATCGTGTCATCAGCACATGACAATCATGAGACTTCATGCCATTTAACTTCAAATCTTGCATCGAAACAAGTTTCTTCACGTTGCGGAGTAACCGACGGAACTTTCACACCATGCAAGCACTAGCACGATTCTGTTTTCTCGGCCTTGGACAGAGTGTAACACGCAGGGGAAGGTACGTTCGTCCATTATCGGTGCTTGTCGGTGCTAACTCGGCCCGATGTCCATGTCGGCCAAGTCAAGCGTGCGTTGACACCGTCCTTTGTTTTATCACGGATGTTCAGAAGAGACCAATCAAGTATCGCACACATTCTTTTCTACGTGCATGACGTCGATGCGATGCCGAACATCTAGGTACTCCCAATAAGGTAAGTCCCAAAATATTGATCTCTTCTTCCGTGTGTTCTTCTCATGAGCCCTCAATTTACGTCCCTTTCCGAGGACAACATCTAAATCCTTAACCATATCATAAACCTCGCGTCCCTTAAATGCCTTGGAGCTGAACCATCTTCCTTCTCTCCGTCAAATTGTTTCTTCATCTTGCGGTATGGGTGAGCCCTCCAAGGAACCGACGGTGACGCATGTAGACGGTTTTGCGTGAGTGTCTCAGCCACACACTCTCGGTACCATCTAAACAGTGAGTACAAGCTTTGGCACCTTTTGTACTATGGCCCGATAGGTTACCAAGGGCAGGATAATCATTTATGGTGCGTAACAATAAGGAGCGCAGAGTGAAGTTCTCTCGCTTGTACGCATCCCATACCTGTACCCTTCGTTCCACATTACTTTTAGATCTTCCACCAACGGTGCTAGGAACACATCGATATCATTCCCGTGTTGTTTTGGCCCTTGGATAAGTATCGACAAAGAAAATATACTTTCGCTTCATACACAACCAAGGAGGAAGGTTATAGATGCAGAGTCACGGGCCATGTGCTATGTCGGCCGCTCATGCTCTGAAAGGATTCATTCCATCTGTACTCAGTCCAAACCTTATATTCCTTGGTTCTGCACCAACTCGCAAAACTCCTATCGATGTTTCTCCATCGCGCGGAATCAGCAAGGTGTCTTATCATTCCATCCTTCTTGCGCTCCTCCGAGTGCCAACGCAGCAGTTTTGCCTCCTTTGGATTTGCAAAAACCTTTTCAAACGGGAATTATAGGAAAATACCATGTCACCTTAGCAGAGGTCCTTTCTTCGCCTCTGTTCCTCGCCATCAACCGATTGATTGTTACGTTTGTATCGGGATGCGTTGCACACCGGACATACATGCATGTTTGCATACTCTTTACGGTAGAGGATACAATCGTTCGGGCATGCATGTATTCTTTCTACTTCCATTCCCAACGGACAAAGAACCTTCTTGGCTTTATACGTGGTTTTAGGCAACTCATTTCCCTCCGGAAGCATGTCCGCTAAAAGACCTAGCAGCGCCGTGAAACTCTTGTCCGACCAACCGTTGCTTGCCTTCAATTTCAACAATTCAAGCACGGCCGACAACCTCGTGTACTTGCATCCCGTGTACAAAGGTTTCTCTAAGTCCTCCATCAAGCCACGGAATTTAACATACTCTCTCTCATCATAGTTCTCTTCAACATCGCGAAGCATCTGATCCAGATTATCATCGTACAACCTATCCGAATCCGACCCACAATCGACATCAGCCGGTGGCATGTCATTCAGTTCACAGGCGATGTCATCCGGGGGCATATCATTCACTTCACCGGCGATGTCATCCGGCGGCATATGATCATTCACTTCGCCATGACTGGTCCAACACGTATAATCCTTTTTGAAACCCCTCCGAATCAAGTGCGATTCAATTTGCCCTCGGTTCTTAAACATCTTCACATTCTCGCAGTTAGTGCATGGACAGCACATATATATCGCCCCCTTATTCAACATATCCTCCTCGGCAGCTCTTATAAAAGCAGAAACGCCATTAATGTACTCTTCACTCACACGGCTCACGGCATACATCCAGCTTCGGTCCTACGTTACGTACATATATAACAACTTAGTATTAAAATCTAGATTAACTAATTATAACTACATATATACCGGCCACATTTATTATATTGAGACTTTATTTGCTAGATTCATATTACAAACACAACAGCTATTATATAACCAACAATTTTGCAAATTAACCATCTTCAATAACCACTCATGGATTACTTAGAACTAAATTGTAATGCAATTAAAGAAAAAATAAATTGCATTACTAACCATATCTAGAACAACCAGCAAAGTATGAATCTTCAAAGCTCAATCTCTGCCTCTTCCCACCAAATTAACAAGGCCTGAAATCGCCTAGCTTCCTCCCGAGTGAAAAAGTGCGCAGCAGTGGCTAGATCTGGATCGAAATGAAGACAGATGCGGTCTGAGCAGCGCAATAAATGCCTACTGACATTATCACAGATGGTTTTTAATAAAAAACCGTCTGTGAATTATCACAGACGGTTTTTAATTATTAACCGTCTGTGATAACAAGGTTATCACAGACGGTTTTTATTTAAAAACCGTCTGTGATAATCTGGGATTATCACAGACGGTTTTTAATACAGACCATCTGTGATACAAACGTATCACAGACGGTTCATAGTTAATAACCGTCTGTGATAATCCATTTTCCCGCCACAAATACCACAGACGTCCGCCAAATTACAACCGTCTGTAATAGTGCTCATTAGAGACGGTTTCACAAAACCGTCTGTGATGATGTGTCTACTATTAGGCTTTCTGTAGTAGTGGAAGTTGCATCGTAGAGACCCCAAAAAGTCAAGTGTCTAAAATTTTTTTTGAGAAGGTGACAAACCTACACAAATTGCAGTGTAAATCAAATAGTTTCCTTGGTTATAAACCTCGACAGTATGTGGCTTGTTAACAAATATCCTGGCGATTTCGAGTTTTTATAATACTTGCTAGATTTGGATACATTTGCTAGTAATTAGAAGTAACTTAGGATCTACTACTATTCGATGTTAGTGAAATAAAAAAGGAAATACATTGAAAAATGGAAGTAAAATAAACTAACCTTGCTAGAGATTAAGGAGAAATTGGGGTCTCGAATGGCTCCCAATTAATTACGTCTATAGGTTATGCTCACAGATCATCTCCGGTTAAACTGCTGCAATGGTCGTCGTCTTCAAGTCTCGTCTTCTCTATGTCCTTGGAGAAGATGCACGATGATGCGAGGTGCAGTGGAATGGTATATCCTCGCTCCATCGATGCTTACCCGTAGCCATTTGGCCTCGTCGGTCTCGAGTGAGTTTGCTCCTTCGGCCTTTCAATGTTTGATGGCGGGTATCCGTCCTCATCACCTCAGACGGGTTGATGGACTGGCTTTCGTGCTTGGCCGACGTGGATGTAGAGGCATTGTTGCTGTATATGGAGTGCGTGTTGGTGCTATCACTCGGTGAACGGCGATATCCCTTGATAACGAAGTCTCATGAGAGCATGGATGATGACTACTGTTGAGAGCTCGGTAGTGTAGGTGTTGCAACTATGGAAGGCGCACGCAGTCACACATGGGTTTGAACTGCCGGAGACGTTCAGCTCAGATAGGAGCAGAAGGCTAGTGGAGGTTAGTGCCGATATGTTGACGCGGTCGGCGGCCGTAGGCGACCCTTGCGATGTCATTTACCTTCAAGCTGACTCTGGGCAGCGCCATCCACATACTGATGTGGCCAAAACCACTGTGTCATCAAAGAGTTAAGTTATAAATTAAAACGTATGTGTATTGATCTTCAGCCGTTAGGTATGTGTGTATTGATCTTTAGCTGTTAGGGTTCATATCTGTTTTACGTATGTTTCTATGAATTCCAGTCTTGGATTTTGTCTTAGCGTGAAGGTTTCTATTATGATTAGGTATCCGCTCGTTGGGTCTATGATCATTATTTCTCGATCATGTCACTACTATAAAATAAGCTATACTAGACTTCTCATTACAAATGGTTCATGGAGAACCGTTTGTACTGTAATTATCATAGATAATTTTATAAGCGTGATTATCTACCGTTTGTGGTATGCAACTATCATAAACTGTTCTTATTAATAATCGTCTGTGATAGTTCATAGATGGTTATTAATAAGAACCGTCTATGATAATTGCAGACGTCACATATGGTTCTTTTTAATAACCGTCTGTGAAAATTTACACACAGTGATTTATAAGAACCGTCTGTGATAATTATAAACATTATAGACGGTTCTTGTTAATATCTGCGATAGTTCACGTAGGTCGTTCAACTTTTATGTTGTCCAGAGAGGAAGACACAAGGAATCCAGCGGCACACTCGACACAAGACGCGATTTTCAGTACCCACTATAGCATAACAATCTTGTATCACACTTCATAATAATGCATCTAGAACTAACTATACTTATATATGTAATTCTATTTTTGTAGTATCACCAGTAGCTACAGGGCAACATATGTGCATTCTACGTTTGCTGTCGTATGCAGGAAATCATGGGCATTAAAACGAATGATCCAAAGGTTTGTTAACCTGCCAATAATTATTTTATGATTATCAATTTATATATATACTAATGACTTTACTACTCCTAGTTACAGGCGTGGAAATCGACTCAAGTGAATTCGATCTTGACAAACTCGCCGAAGTTCGAGGAAAACTCTTCGAATTTTTTATGGCAGAGGTCATTCCCTCGAAGGGAGAGTTCAACCCCAGTGATGATGATTAAATGTTCAAACATTTGATTCAATTGTAATTCATTCAATTGTGCTTAATCAAATAATTCATTCTATTGTACTTTATTCAGTTGTTTAATTCATTTATGAGATCTATGTAATGATTGTCGTGTGTTATATCTGTAATCAGCTTGCTTATTTTCAGAGGGCATAGCTAGCATTTCCTGAGGCTAGCAGAAAAACATAAAATAATTTAGCTACGCAAATAGCTATCACAGACGGTTTGTAACAACAAATCTTTGTGATATATGAGATATCGTGGACGGTTATTGGTATTAGCCATCTGTGATATATAATATATCACAGATCGCTAAATTTAAGAATTGTCAATAATATATGACATATTATAGATGATTTTTTATATTAGCCATATGTGATATCTGATATATCACAAACAACTATGTTAAATAACCGACTAAGATATCTGATATATCATAGACAGCTATGTTTAAGAACTATTTGTGATATCTGACATATCACAGACGGTTTTTTGTAAAACCGTCTATGTTGTAATTTATCATAGACGGTTTGAGAGCTGTTTGTGATAACCGTCTATTATCACATATGCATAAATTTAGATGGTTTAGAAACCATCTGTGATGACAATTTTGAACTATTTGTGATGACCCTTTGTGTGGTAGTGTGTGTTGTGTGTGCGCGGGAGAAAATTTTAGTTATCTTATTATGGATTACTTTCTATAATTTGTGCTATATGTATATCTAACTATTCCTACCACTGTGAAAAACTTAGGAAACCTAATGGATCAATCTCACCTTGAGGTCCGATCTGCTTCACATACGGTAGTTGCTTGTGTAGGTGGTGCTGGTACCTCTTTGCCATGTGAACACATCATTTGGACGTTGAAGTGCATGCATGCATAGACCTAGCCTATTGTCAAATCCGGATTTAGCCAATCCAGAATCTTCTCTAAAAAACTGCACTATTCCCTGGATCAGTAAATAGCTAGTGCTCACAGATACATTGCTGATTCATTCATACACGATGTAAACTATACTATGCATTAGTATTGTAAGTCATCAAAGTTCAAATAGAACACATTGGGTCAAGTTTACAATAAGGGCCAGTCAGGCCAAAAGGTTACATTACACAAAAGTGAAAGCGGTAGCAAAAGCAAAAATGAGGGCATATCTCACTACAGGCAAGCGACTGGGAAAACCTGTATGTAGCTGATATCACCCAAGGACTTGGGATAATATTGGTGCACATCATAGTCAAATTGGTCAGCCAGACTGGGACGAGACTTAGACTACTAGAGCCTAATATAATCTCCACTGTCTTCATCACTATCAGCTCCTTGATTCTCGTAGTGGATGTGGTGACCTTGATCCACTGGCTTTGAAAGGTTTTGAGAGCGAGGGTGAGCATAATCCATAGTTCTCAACGAGCCAACACATAAAATACAAATATTTATGCATGCAAGACTTATCAAGGAAGGTTAAGGTTCTTTTTATTTGCTAAAGGCAATATTTTGAACTACAATAATTAGAAATTCCTATGACTTAGCATTTTACCCAATTCATATTTGATTGACGAGAGTAAAAGTGTGCAATATTTATAGTGGTGCAAGTTCCATCCACCAATGCTTAGTTTTGATTACTAGAGCTACATCCACTCAATTAACAACATTGGGTTATATCCAAGCAAAACTCAAAATCAGGGTTATATCCACCCGACGAGTTTTCATAACATCCACAAAGTTTTTGAAATAGAAACTAACTTGAGTAAGTTTACATGCCCGCCCTTGACCATAGGCACGGCTATTCTAACAGTTCATATTCTATAGAAACTATATACTTTATCCACACGAGATAGTCAGCTTGATATGTTCATATATTTTCTTGGACATGTGAATCAAGGAGATCATCACAAGGCCTTTACAATGCACCCCTCAGTGTAAGCTACACTCAATAAGACTTTACCTAAGGGTGGTTACGTCCGTCACACTTAGATCCTCTCTTACGCCACACAGTGGCTTACACCAGCGACATGACCCGTGTCTATGATAGCTTACAATAAGCGACACGACTCGTGGATCACTCCAATGATGCAGCTCATACTAGTTGATACAAATTAGTTAGCCAAGTCGACACTATTTTAGACATGTGGTCATACTGTTTTATATTGGAAGGTCATCATAGAATTAAATCCTTAAATTATCTTGATGGTATATGCCACAATTCATAATTTCTCGTTCCACATCTACACCAACCATCATACCATCCGCCCAAATGTGGTAACAAGAAGTTTTAGGGTTTTGAGAAGAATAAACTAAGTTATCCCAAAATACCATTCATTTCCATCAAATGATTGCCCAAAACAAGTTTCATGTTTAAAAGATGATGATTAGGGCAAACTAATTTTCTTGTACTTAAGCAAGACTAGCATGACGCTTAAGTACAACTATGCTATAATTTAGTCTCTAGGGTGACAAGGGTTATGTGATCCAAGTGTCAAGGATGGCATAATAATACTATGAAATCAAGCAGGCATGTAAATACCTTAAGCTTAACATATGTTTGCATAATAAATAAATCATGAAATTTGATATTTTAAATGAATACATACATACATACATACATACATACATACATACATACATACATACATACATACATACATACATACATACATACATACATACATACATACATACATACATACATACATACATACATACATACATACATACATACATACACACACAACACACACACAATGTAGGTTCAATACGATCGAAATGTTGACTCGCCTAGTCAAATGTAGGTTGGTCTTGGAACTCTTATGTTGCGTCGATCTAGGGCTCATCCGCATCTTCGTACTCTGCTCGAACAATTGCATCAAAAACTAAACAACACGCAAACAAGAATAAATAAATAAATACAAAAGAAAATTCAAATGAACTACAAATTGAACAAAACCAGTATCATTAGATAAATATTGAATTTAGAAATAACTTTCATTAAATTTAGAGCTAAGATGAGCGAGAATGAGCTCTTCAAAGTTTAAATTTGGATTAAATCCAAAAATAAACAGAGGAGAGATAAATTCTCTCTGACAAGTGAGGCCCACCTTTTTAAATTAATTTTTGAATTAACTTTCTACTAGAAAATATTACAACGGCTGACGGCTGGGGCCCACGACCTTTATTTAAATTTTAATTATTTTCTAAAAGGAGAGGGGCTGAGGGACTGACTGGTGGGAGCATTTTACTGTTTAACACAGTAACTTGGGGCCACTTGTCAGTGGCTCTAATTTTTAAAAGCTGGCTTAAAAGGTTTTTAAAGGCCAAGGGGGCCCACATGTCAGCTGAACAAGACTTAATTAGGTGGGGGAGGGTCCACTTGTCTACGACTACTTAACGCGCACTAAGCAAGATCATTACGACTTAAGCTAATCTCAGGTTTAAAACTTAATCATGTGTGAACAGTAGTCTCCCCCCTTGCCCTCGCCGAGCGTGGCTTAGCTCACCAACAGCGAGGGGGCCATGGTGGGCAGAGGCCAGGGCCAAAATGGGCTCCTCGACACTGCATGCACCCTATGAAAAGGCGACACGGCCAGAGGCGACATCTAGGGTGGCCGACAGCGAGCTTGGCAGCGGCGGTTAACCGGAGCATGGCACTAAGGCTCTACAAGGCTATAAAGCCCGATTCAAGAATAGGGGAGCTACTAGAAGGGGAAGAGGAGCTCACCGGAACCAAGGACGAGGCTTGGGGAAAGGTGGTGTGTCCTAGCGGTAGAGGACCGAGACAATGGGGGGAGGTCATCGTGGGGAGCTTGCCGAAGAGGAGGGAGGATGCTTAGTGGTGTTGGGGTTGCTTTGAGACATCCAGGTGAAGTTCCATGAGCGGGCAATTGGCTGGAGGAGCAATGGAGCTCGAGATCGCTCGGGGCGGCGGAATGGCCGGAAGTGGGGAAGATGAAGGCTCAAGTGGTACTTGGGAGTCATGGAGGGCACAGCGGCGTAATTGAGGGGAAGGCGAAGCCAGTGCTAGGCTTTTATAGCCACGGGAGGCTTTCAGGTGTTGGGTGCCTTAAGGGCGTGCGCGATAAGCGTTGTGGATGCACAGGGGTGGCACAAAGGCCGAGGGTAGCGCACGACGGGGTGATGAGGGTGCGGGCGACATAGGGTGAAAGCGTAACATAGCGTCGGCTTGGGCACAGGCGACACGGCACAGGCCAGTTGGTGTGGCGCACGGAGGAAGGAGAGGGGAAGGAGGAGAAGGGGCTTAGGCAGAGGCGGTGCTGTACTGGCGAGCAATTGCGGAGCACTGGTGCAGGGTGGCGGTAGGCGTGCGAGCAACAAGAGCGCTAACGGACGGCCACAGGCGTGCACGGGCGCCATGGCATGGTCGGCACACGCACCGGGTGTGGGCTAGGCATAGCCAGAACAGCGCTGGGGCATAGGCTGGGTTAGGCCAGGCCGAAGGCTGCTGGCCCAGGAGAGTCCATGGGTGGGTCAGCCGGCCCAAGAGGGAAACCAAATCTTGAAATTTTGAAAATTCAAGAGAATTTAAGACACATTGGAAATCAAATTTAAATTTGAGAACGACGTACGGTGACACCTACAGCTGTGGGCTCGGCCGCACCGGCGAAGTCTGAGACTTAATTCTTCGTGGGCTAAGAGCACGCCCGTATCTCTAGCCATCTGGCACCTGCCAGCTTCGGGGGAGTAATTGCTTACCAGTGGTCGGCTCAAATTTACTCTGATCCAGCCTAGTTAAAATTTGCAGCTCAGTACAGGCCCGTTTAGCGAAAAGTCGTTATATCATTATCAAATTATCAGTCCGAGCACTGAAGATTAAAAGTCCATCCACTGATTCACATACAGTATGACAACACACGCACTTGCATGTTTCGCAATGTCTTATGATGTATTACGTACAATTTCAGTGCCCCAAAAGCTTGAGCTGCAACATTCAGGTGGGAAGGAGACTCGGCATGCAAAAAGAGAAGAACAATTGAACCTCCTATGGTCCTACCTAAAATTGAACCAACAACGAGCAAAAGGAGCTGCAATGATGCGTCCGTCCTGTAGGGGAGGAATGCATTCCAAGAAATCAAATGTAACTGCTTTTAGCTTTTAGACCTTGTTTAAATGGCCGGGATTTTGGTTCTCCCAGACAAGTCCTTAAGGTGAATTGTCTGTACATTGCCTGTATGCTGTAAATTGTCGCATAATTTGCCCATGGGCTAGCTGCCAGTTCCCCGTAAGCATCTCGGCAAGGATAGCAATTTCACCCGAAGTTCGTGAAATTCAATTTAGCGGCACACCCTGAGAAAAACCCCAACCGGCCAAAAATTTGGCCCAATTAGAATTTGATGCGGAGTTTTAATAATTTTGGGAAAAATTTCGGATTTTGTGAAAACTGAGTCTCTCGGAGGTGTCCGATTTTTTTTCTCCACCAAGATTGTTTTCCCTGCACGCAGGCATGGAACTCAGGCTTTAAGATTAATTCGCTCATGTGCCCTTGAAATGTGCAGTGCAGTAGCTATATGTATCGGCGTACAAAATCGCCCAGCGCTGCAATGCATACTTCAGTAACCGGAGTTTGAAGGAAAAGAGTCAAAAGGCGCATCCCATGAACTCGGGCTGGCCTGCAGCTGAGGATAATTCATGGACAAGATCAGTGTTCAAAGTATAAAGTTTAAGCTGCGATAACTTTGAAAAAGTAAAGCTTAAGCTGCAACTTGCAGATCGAGAGAACTTCGTTTTATCTAAAACAAGGAGAGCGCACAAGCATCGGACCACCAGCAAAGAACAAAAGGAGTGCGTGCAACGATCTCCCTACTGGATTCCCAACCAAATGTAGCTGTTTTGTGGTGACCCTTGTTTATGCCTGTCGGCAAAAATTGCTAATGCCTAATGCAAGTCCGTTTGTATTATGTATATGATGCATGCTCAACATAGATAAAATAAGAAAATTCAAAAGTTGTATAACTTTTTTCTATCAAATATACGTAACTTCAGAGTTAACATTTTCCAGTCTATTGTATAGGCTGAAGGCCCGATACATATAGATACAATTCTTTTTCTGTTCCTCCTCCTAGAATCTACATATGTGGATTAAAATAATTGATATCCTAACATATATAGGAAGAAACATGAAATTCTGAGGTGAAAGTTATGATGTCTAAACACAGGAAAAAGTCCACCATGGTCCTCAACTCTTTCGTTCATATAACTTTAATCCCTTATGTGCAAAACCGGGTGGAACACATCCTCCACGGGCAAAATGGATGGACTTTTTCTCAATACATATAAAATACTGGAAGTAAATATTCCAAAAAAGAAGTATGAAAAACATCCAAACATATAAAAAAAGGAAAAAAGAATCCCAAAATAGGTATTTCTTTTAGAGTGCAAGGAGGGGACGCACACCACACCCACATGTGTGCGTGTCAACTATGTACGTACGATATGAATTTTGTGGAGGCCTAGAGCCCTCACAAAGTGCAGACATGTGATTTCCAGTGAGCATAAGCAAGTGCACTCTAATTATTTATTATGTTAGAGCACAAGGACGACGCACATTTCACTCATGCCACACGCGCGCGCGCGTGCGCGTTCACTACATACACTAAGAATTTTACGGAGGTTAAAAAACTAAGAATTAAGCTTTCCAAAAAATCATATTCCCTTCGTTACTTTTAATGATTTTTAGGATATGTTGTAGTCAAAATTTATATAATTTGAACATCAATATATTCTAAACTTTGTATATTGTAATTCTGTTAAGTTATTCTAATATAATTTTTATAAAAGAATGAAAAAAAGTCACATCTAGGGACCATGAAAAGTCAATAACATCATTCTACAAAATAACATATGGAGTATTATCTTAATTAACGTAAATTCAAACTTAAGAACTCCATAGAAAAAAGGAATCTAAAATATATATAAATTTGTGACTAACATTTCAAAAATATGTTATATGTTATGGACTAAAATGAGAAGGTTTATATACTAAGGGATTAAAAATGAGAAGAAAACTTCAAAATTTTGTATATTCAAAGTTAAATTTATAAAGATTATAAATGATAAATATATTGTTGAGAACTGTCACCCATGCGGATGCACGGGTTCATAACTAGTACATCCAAAATGGAGAGCGTCATGGCGCCTTGGGCATCGACCAGAAATAAGGTTTTGCTATTTCATAGACGACTGAAATTTTTTATCTCTCAGTCACTTGAAATTGCAATCTCAATCAACTGAAATTGCAGCCCCTAAAAACACCTGCAACTTCAAGTGATTCAGAATGCAACTAACTGAAGTTGCAGCCCCCTTCTAAAAAATCACCTGCAACTTCAGGTGATTCAGAGTGCAACTTCAGGTGACTAAAAGATAAAAAAATTTAAGTCACATGTGCAATAGTCACCCCTTTATTTTAAGATTCTTATAATCTTTGATTAACCTCCCATAATACTCCTTGGTTCGTACCCCATGGTACCGGGCTCTTCCCTGTGGGGATGCCCTCACATGTATCCCCATCAAAATTTAGCTATCGTGGGCCATCCTTCCGAGGATTTTGCGAGGAACGGTACAACTAAGAATCTAAATTTAAATGGCATTGATGTAATTTCATAAGTTTATCACATAGTTACTTAGAAACAAGTGAATGTATTAACGAGTAAATGTATTAATTCACAAGACGGTAGAATAATATTAAATAAGTTATATACTGTAGGCTACAAAATGGCAGCGCGGCAATGCATACTTGATCAGTAACCGGAGTTTGATGGAAAAGAGTCAAATGGCGCATCCCATGAACTCTTGCCTGGCCTGCAGCTGATGAGAATTCATGGACAAGATCAATGTTTAAAGTTTAAGCTGCGATAGCTTTGAAAAAGAAAAGTTTAAGCTGCAACTTGCAGATCGAGAGAAGTTCGTTTTATCTAAAATAAGGACAGCGCACAAGGATCGGACCACCAGCAAAGAACAAAAAGAGCTGCGTGCAACGATCTCCCTATTGGATTCCCAACCAATGAACCAAATGTAGCTGTTTTATGGTGATCCTTGTTTATGCCTGTCGGCAAGAAATTGCTAGCACGAATGACTCTGTACAATCCATGCAACGTTTTCCACATCTCGAGAAAACCGGATGCATGCATAGCCTGAACAGATTTACGTAGAGAAGCAAGTCACTCAAAAGTAGGGGTGGAAAACGGTAACGGATAATTCGTTTTATCCGATATTCGTATCCGAGAAAAATCCGAATATGGTAAGTAAAATCCGTATTCGAAAATATTCGTATTCGTATTCGAGAATATTCGTATCTGTATTTGAGAGTATTCGTATTCGCATTCGTATTCGAGAATATTCGTATCCGTATCCGTATTCGAGACTATTCGATTCGTATTCGATCCGTTTCTAGAGCCCATGAAAAATCCGTACAAATTTTGTGATTCAAAATTTGAATTTAGGCGGTTTAAAACTGGTAACCGGTCAAAAACCGATGAAACATCGGCAAAATCGTTAGGAATCCGTTTTATCCGATATTCGTATCCGAGAAAATCCGTATTCGAAAATATCCGTATTCGTATTCGAAAATATCCGTATCTGTATTTGAAAATATTCGAATTCGTATTCGTATTCGTTTTAAAAATATGAATTCGTATTTGTATTTGAGACTATTCGACCGTATCCGATCCGTTTCCACCCCTACTCAAAAGACATCGTGACCACGTACGTCATATGTCTGTTCCACTCCGCATCAAAGTTTCCGTACACTCGCAAAGAAAGAGAGTTACTGTACCCGTCAGTTGTAGCACGCGCCTTCTGATTCACACATGGAATCATTTTTCTGCTCCTCTAGTTGATTGATCACCTGTAGCGTGTTGCCAGGAGCGAGGATATGTAGGAGATCGACAATCTCAAGAGCAAAGGTGGTGGATATTGGGCCCAGGCTTCTTTTCGCTTTTTCCTTTTCTTTGGAAAAAACAATAATGAAAAACACCGAGTTTACACCATCCAAATTTACAAAATCTTTGTACCAAACAGTGAATGTGACCATGGCCTTCGGGCCTTTACCCTTGGCGAAGGGGGTAAAGCCTCGAGGTCCTAGTAAAGGAATTGGGAAGCAGAGATTGTTAGAGGACTCCTCGGCAACGGTGGTACCGTGTCAGACCGTGAATAGGTGTGCAGGAAACGAAATGGGATTGTGTTGATTTGTGTTCCCTTCTCCCTAGCGACTTCTTGTTGTAAACGTCATTGACTTTTTGCACACTTACTATGTCTTTATACACTGACGAATACAATCAATTGAGCACTGCGATTTGAGTTTTTGTATATTTGGCAGTGTTTACAACTGTAATTATAAAAATAGTCGTATGTCTGTCGTATTAACAAAAATATCATTTCAGTCGTCGACATTTCTGCCGCCGACGGGCGGACGGCAACACCAGTGGACTGATGTGAAGGTCCTTGCTGCCCCGTCACTGGACGGCAGACGACCTGCTATCCCACCTCAGCCACCTCAGCTGCCTACCATCCCATGGCCATACGGCAGGTGATTAAACCGGCTGATTAGTCAGCGTAATTACTTGCCCTAATTTTTTTATATTATTTGTTTGAATTTTTCAGCATAGCAAATCGGCTCGAAAAATTATGAACTTTTATGTGCTGCCTCTCGACATAACGTAATTGACTGTGTAATTGTTTAGTAATTTTATCCACTGTAAATGTTGCTCAAAATTTTGTACGATTTCAATATTTGTAGGAGTTGTTACATATAGCAAACGAGCTCCAAAATTACTAAATTTTATGTGAAACCTCCTAACACAGTCGTAGTAATTGTGTAATTTTTTGAAAATTTTCACTACAAGAAATCCTTCTTTCTATGACAAAAAGCCTCATGACGGGGCAAATTTTTGTCATATAATATATCATAATATGACGCAAAAGTCTGTAGCGTCATAAAATCAGGACAGCCAGAACTATTTATGACGAAACTATTTTGTTTGTCACATAAAGGTACCAAGTGTCGTCACAAAATGCAAGCCAGCTCCCCATCTCCCCAACTGACGGCGCGGCGGCCTCTGGGCGGAGCCAGCGCGCAGATCCGCTGCAAGCCCGCCCGGCGGAGCGCGGATATCCGGTGACCGGCGGCGACTCCATCTCGTTGGTCGGCGGCGTGCTCCTAGTCCCCAGGTGCGCCATTGTGGCAGTGCCGCCCTCATCCCCCTCCCCGTTCCCGCTCCGTTGCCTTTCCCCGTCGCTCACCTTCCCCCTTTCCAGTTGATGTGTGAGGCCTAATCAATCCCCGCTCTCTCAAGTTCTCATGTCGCAGGCGTCGTCATCTACCGCTCGCACTCGGCGGTCAAGCGCAGCTAGGGTTTCCTGGCAACCCGCACCCCTTGCTGTTGTTGCTGCAGCGCCTCCGCCCACTGCTGTCGAGCTGCAGGCGCCGATTGATGATGTGACTGGGTTGCCGTTGATAATGTGCCCGGATTGCAAGGACGTGAGGGTGTTTGCTGCCACTACCACGCAGTCTGAGTATAACGTTGGAAGGAGATTTTTCAAGTGCCCCAGGAAGAACTATCGAAATGTCAGTGTTATAATCATTTTGCATTGCCCAAATTTCATTCTTGTTTGAATGGGCATGCCTGAGAATGGTAGTGTTTTTAGCATTCAGTGGCTGCACTATTGATGTTAATTTGCCTGTTGTTTTAATTTGGATGCAGTGGACATGTACTAGGTATTGGTTCGAGGAAGAATATGAGGTGTTCCTTCATGATAATGGTTATCTACTGTCAGCTTCCTCGACCATTGCAGCAGCTTCGACAACAGAAGTTCTTGAGCTGGTGGAAAAAAATTGATAGCTTAGAGCAGAATCTGAATAAGGTGAAGGAAATGGTTGGCAAGAACAGGAAGGCATGGGAAGCTGCATTTGTCTTGTGTGTGGTCATCAGATGTAACATTCACGGTGTTGGCCATCCTTTTGGTTGTAAATCAGAGTGTTGAAGTAGGCAATGATGATGAAGTAGGACATGTTGTGAAGTAGGTTGGATATGTTGGCCACATTTGATATGCTTTTGGCTATGATGATGAAGTAGGCTAGGGCATGTTGTATTGAACTCATTATCCAGATGTATTTGCAGTTGGTATGAAATATGTGCCTTTGTGCTGTTGGACATCTCTTGTGTGCATGGATATGTAACCTGTCTGTGTGATGAAATATGCGCCTTTCTGATGTATGTTGGAATTAAACATCCCTTTTGCTTTGATGTGTAACCTGTGTGTGATGAAATTTTGGCAGCATGTATGTAACTTCCAGCATATATATATCATAACAGATCCTGTAATTTCCATGACACTGTCAGGTTGTCATAAAAACCCAGAATTTTTGTAGTATATATCATCTCAATGAATTCAGCATATCATATCCATATAGCCTATATGTAACTTCCAATAGGTTACATGTGCATAGAATAGAATTCATAAATCAAGTTTAACATTGAAACAGAATCATTGCATACAAGGTCTTACAATTTCATAATTCAAATACAAATTTCAATAGCATAATTCAGATACAACAGAATCACTAATAGAAGTTCATGGTTCACAAATAGCTCCAGAAATGCAAAGGTTAGTCATCATCACTGTCTTCTTCTGATATACTCGCTTCGTCTTTACTATGGTGCTCAAGAAAGGTTTCATCTTCATCTTCGTCGTCTGTTTCATCACCTTGAGGTGTTTGTTGATGTCGACGGATGCTCTCGACAAGGTCTGCACTAATAGGGCTGCCTGATTGATTATCCATGTGCAACAAATCCATATTAGGATAAATGTCTCCCACTGTACAATCTCCTGACGAAGTATTGTCCTCTTGGTATGCCTCCTGACATCTCATCTGTACTTGTTCATGGATTGGTTGTTTTCCGTCGGACTCTTCAACATCAAATATATGTCGGTGGCCAAATTCTTGTACCACTCGCCAACATGGACCTAACTTTGTATCTTCCAAGAAAAATACTTGTGAAGCTTCTGTGGCTAGAATGAAAGGATCATTCTTATACCATCGGCCTTCGATGTTAATGCTCTTGAAGTAACCATCATCTTTCATCTGGTATGTCCTTCCCTCAAGATTGTACCATTCACACCATAATAAGATAACAGATCTATCTCCTTTGTTTGTTCTTAGTGTAATTCAACTCAATAATGTCTGTGATTGTCCCATAGAAGTCAATAGTGTCATCATTGTGAGTACTGCAGTCTTGATGGTGGAGTTTTGTGTTTTCTGTGTGCCTCACGAGCCATAGTGTAGTACCGCACCCCATTGATTATACAGTGTGTATGATCGCACACGCCTATCCGCCGACATGCGAGTGAGTACAGGTCTTCATCAACATTTGTTGTGCCTTCGTATTTCAATCTGTAATCTGCAGAAAACACAGAGAATTGGTGAGTTTGAAAATTTATTGTATCATAAATGATTCATCGAGTTGTAAAGTTGCACGCACATGTTTCTCGAACCATGCAAATAATTGTGTTGACATCATTTTTTCAATATTGTTGACCTGTTGTTGTTCCAATTCTGCCCTATACATGCTGCAAAGGAAGAAGTTAATTAGTTTATTGTGACACTAATATTGAATAAAGTTGGAAGAAATGAAATGACAGCAATTACTCACTCTTTGTATTCATCAACCTCTTCGCAATTATTTAGAACAAACCAAACCATGGAGTCATAGTCATTATCTTGGTAATGAAGTTTTGAAGCACCCAACAAGTTAATACCATGACCAAAAATAGAGTAATCATTGGGTGAGATGTTCAGGCTCCATCTAAGTTTCTTTCGAGCCTAGTGAACTTAGTAATAATTTCAACTGAAATATGTTGAGCATTGGGTCATACACTCATAGGCGTGTATGCCTCTCGCAATGATCCTTCAGTCTTGCTTTATTGCGGATGAAACGCTTAAAGGTGCCCAATCTTCTCTCAATGGGATACATCCATCCATACTGAACCAGTCCCCTAAGGAGTGCCTCGTCAGGTAAGTGTACTGCTAGGTGAACCATAACATCGAAGAATGCAGGAGGATAAATATTCTCCAGTTTGCAAAGGATAATTACAATATATTTCTTCATCTGGTGTAGTGCATCAACCTTTAGAGTTTTCGAGCAAAGTTGTCTAAAAAACCTACCCAATTCAGCAATTACTTCATATACATCTTTGCGCACTAAACCGCGAAGGCCAGCTGATAAAATACGCTGCAGCAGTATATGACAGTCATGTGTTTTCAGCCCATGCATTGTTCCTCCCTCCATATTGACACGTCTTGATATATTAGAGGCATAGCCATCTGGAAATTTAACATTGCTAACAAACTGCAAGAACTTCTTCTTTGCTTCTGGCGTTAGAACGTAACAAGCTTTGGGCTTTGTGGACGAATTACCAGCTTCTTCCAGCAAATGAAGCTCTTTTCTTATACCTCTGTCTTCCAAATCTAGTCTAGCAGCGACTGTGTCCTTTGTCTTCTTCGGAATATTAAGTAGAGTTGACAAAATGTTTTCACATATGTTTTTCTCTGTGTGCATAACATCTAGGTTGTACTGTAGCTTCAATTTTGACCAGTATGGCAAATCATACAAGCTAACCTTGAGATGCCATACTGGTTCTCCATTACGACGTCGTTTTCTTGTTTTCTGCTTATCAGGATTCTTGCCTGGAACATAGGAAACTTCATCCAACCTTGCCATAACCTCATCTGCACTAAATTTCCTTGGCTGCTCTCTATTTTCATGGTGGCCACTGAAAGATCTGTTTTTCCTCCAGGGATGGTCATTTGGGAGGAAACGTCTATGGCCTATGAACCCAATTTTGTTTCTCAAACATTCGGAGCATGGATTCTCATCACAGTGCACACATGCGAAGTAACCCCTAGTGGTTCTGCCTGACATGGTGCCTAATGCAGGGTAGTCATTGATTCCCCACAGAATCGCCGCATGCAGACTGAAATCTTTGCTTCATATGCATCATAAGTAGAGATACCCTCCCAAAGGGTAAGCATGTCTGCTATCAAAGGCCGCATGAACACATGGAAATCTTTGCCTGGTGATTTTTTGCCTGGAATAATTAAAGCAAGCATATAATTGGATTGGTCCATACACATCCATGGTGGAAAATTGTATGGAACCACTATCACTGGCCAGATGCTATATGAATTGGTCATCTGACCAAATGGGTTAAATCCATCAGTAGCAATGGCTAACCTCAAACTGCGGGGATCATCTGCAAAAGACTTGAAAGTATCATCAAATTCTTTCCAAGTTTCTCCATCAGCAGGATGTCTCATTTCATTTTCAACTGGTACCCTCTTATCCTTGTGCCATCTTGCATACTGTGCCCGCTGCTTTGAGATAAAAAGCCTTTGAAGGCGTGGAATTATTGGAAAGTAACGCAGGACCTTGTGAGGAACTTTCTTTCTGCCCTCCTTATTCACTTTCCATCTTGATTCGCCACAAAACTGGGCAATGATCATCATTGGCATGGTCCTTCCAAAATAAGGCACAATCATACTTGCACACATGAATAGAAACATAACCAAAACCAAGCTTCCGAAATAGAGCTTTAGTTTCGTTATAGGACTTAGGGAGACCGGTAACATTCTTCAACGATGTTGAAAGCAACTCAAGGAATGCATTGAACCCAGAATTTGTTATCCGATTGTACACTTTTGTATGCAGCAGTTTAATAATGAAAGTTAGCCTAGACTCCTCGGTGCAACCTAGATAAAGTTCACGCTTTGCCTCTTCCATGATTTGTTGATATAAGTTACCACCGAAGCCATGGCTTGCTGCGGTGTACAAATCTTGAATCAACCCCTGAACTCCCCGTGCACTATCTTCTATGGCATCTTCAGCTTGTCCTTCATCATCAAGTGGAGCCTGGTCATTTCCATCCCATGATATATCTTCAGTACCAACAGCGAGTGTGCCATCATCTTGTTGAACATCATTATCTCCCTCTCCATGGTGAATCCACCTTGTATAGCATCTAGAAATACCATTGATGTGGATATCCTCCTCTACCTCATCTTGACTTTTTTGTATTTGGTTCAGGCATCGACGGCATGGGCACTTGATTTCCTCATCTGCACTAAATCTACTTCTAACATGTTCCATGAATTGTTCAACACCAGATATATAGGGATCACTAAATGGTGCACTGTTATAAATCCAGCTTCTATCCATCTCGACCTGGATAAATTTAGGTGCCAAAATGTTACAAATCGAGCTTCTATCCTTCAATTCAATTAAAGGCACTGCAATAACAAATCTAAAGGGGAAGAGCTATGGTTGACTCAGCTCACCTTGTACAATGGCCAGCGAGGCAGCATGCCACCGGGGTGGCCGCGAGGTCTGCTTGGTGGGGAAGGGGGCGAGGCAGCAGTGGGGCCGGCGAGCGGCTGGGGGTGGCCGACAAGGCTCCAGCAGGGGTGGCCGGCGAGGCACCAGCTGGTCTGGCCGGCGCGGCTCTAGCAGGGGTGGTGGACGTCGAGGATGCAGGTGCCTAGGCCGGCGAGGCTGCTGGGGACGGCGAGGCTGCAGGTGGGTGGCCAGCGACAAGAGTGGCCGAGATGTGGCCGCCAGAGCGCGCGTGGCCGACCTGTGCCCTCTGCTTCTTAGCCACAACATGCTAAGTACCCCCTTTAATGACATGTGGGCCTGCATGCTAATTAGCCTTGACGCCATGTGGGTCCAACGTTTGAATGACATGTGGGCCTGCATGCTAATTAGCCTCTCTTGTAATGAATTCATTGTGCAAACATCATTTTCTTTTAATCTATGGCAAAAACTTGTAACTAGTATTTCTCCCACATACTAACTCCAAATGTGATGCTTTTTTATAAAATTTTCTAAAATCATGAGCTATCAATTTATTGCGTTGATTTTGGTCATCTTTCATGTGACAAAGTTTGAACAATTCAAAATTTGAATTTCAAAAATGACAACTTTAAACCAGATTTTGAAACTCCAAATGATTTCAACTAAAAAGTCATGATAATAAAAGTTGTAGAACTCATCAAGATCTACAACTTTTATTTTGTCATTGTTTATCCGACAAAGTTATAGTAACCTTATTCACAAATTTTACGTATCTCTCTTATAGTTTATGAAACTATAAGAGAGATATGTAAAATTTGTGAACTATGTTACTATCACTTTGTCGGATGAACAAATGACCAAAATAAAAGTTGTAGATATTGATGAGTTGCGCAACTTTTATGTTCATGACTTTTTCATTTGAAATTACTTAGTACCCCAAAATTTTGTTCGAAGTTCTAATATTTTGAAATTCAAAATTCAAACTGTCCAAACAAAGTCATATGAAAAAATGACCAAAATCAAAGTGGTAGATCTCACTGCGTTATACAACTTTGTTTCTGACATTTTTTCCAGTTGAAATCATTTATTACCACAAAAATCTATTTGAATTCCTAATACTACTAATACGGTCACTGACATAGCGGACCCACCGCGCCAGGACCAAAAATTGGCCAGCGCAGGCTCTGCCACCGACATAGCGGATCCACCGCGCCAGACCAAAATATAGCAGCTACACCTCGCAGCTCTCCCGCGCTGATTCGCTCACCGACACATGGGACCCACCATGCCTCCCGCTCAAGAAGGCCAAAATTCCCCTCGCGGCCGCAGCTTGCCTTATCCTCTTGGCCGGTCAGACAAAGCGGAAAAATCTCCACTCCTGCAGACCATGGCCTCCTCCTCCTCCCCTCAACCTAGTGCCGCCACTCGCCCATCCCGCGCCACACCTCCGCGGTGCCGGATCCGCCCATCCGCCGCCACACCAACGCCGGAGGCCGGAGCGGCCCATCCCGCCGCCTGTAGCTGCTACGTCCCCGGCCAACCGCGTCACGCGTGATCTCCTATCCACAGGTTAATGACTTTGAATGCATAGATTAGAACATGATGAATTTTGCTGAGATTACGTTCTTTTCTTTCTAGTTTCGATTTTGCCTTGTAGCTATGGCAATTAGCAATTTGTAAATAGTATGTTCCATATGAATCTGCTGAAACAAAATGAATGCATTGAAATGTTCTGTTGTCTCACTTATGAGGAGCTGGTAGTTCTTGATCAAGAGTGTAGTGAGCATAAGTATTGTATTGTTCATATTTTCTTTTGGTGTGGTGTGTAGAGATATTGCCTTTATGAATAATACTTATGTATTGCCTCTTCTTCTTGTTGTAGAAGAGTACGATGTTAGCTTTGTCTCTAGCATGTTGGTTTGCTTCTAGCATTTAGTAGAATAAGTTGCATTATCAAGTTCATCATTTGAAAGTGCTTTTGACTGACTATTAGATTGCTCCTTTATTTCGTTTACAATTTCTCTCTGATCATTAGTTCTTTCTTCAACTTTTTTATAGAAATGAATCCAGTTTACGCTTTTTCTGCCTTTCATCGTAATAAGTATTAGAAGAAATGCCAAAAACAAGTATGAGCAGGAGAGGGACGAGAACGTTAAGAAGGTTCAGGATGTTTTAAGTCTTTGGGTATTCCAGTGTTAGCACGGTCGTTAGGGATGTTTTTCAAAAGGGAAAGAGGGCAAAGGAAGAGACTAGTGTCCGACAAACCGAATCGACATTGAATATGATCCATCCTCTGACATTGATAACCAATCTGACAGTGATGATGATTATGATGATGACCTCAATACTGAGGTCAATACTGAGGTGAGATGGATTACTAGGCCAATTTACAAGTTTACATATCCGTCTATTTGAAACATATACTTCATTGTAGTTATTTAATCTATTGCTGTCTTCTTAATTTATAAGATGCATGTTTCTCTTGCCAGGTAAGAACGATGGTTCCAGGAACTCGCCCTCAACAGAAGAAGCAAAAGGCGGCTACAATGGCGGCTGCCAAGCAGCAGCCACCGCGCACGCCAACCAGATTCACCAGGGCCAGTGCAGCCATGTCTTCGCCTAGTGCAAACACTAGGACCACTGCAGGCCGTCTGCCACTTAGGCCAAGAGAGAACTTGCCTACTAGGAACAATTTGAAAGCCAACCCTAATACAAATGCCATTTCCAGTAGTAGCCATTTGCAAGGCCACCTCACTACAAGCGCCAGCCAGACCACAGAAACTACAAACACAATGCCTAGTTCTCCTAGATTCACCAGGACCAGTGCAGCCATGTCTTCACCTGGTCCAAACACAGTGCCTAGTCCTCCTAGATTCACCAGGGCCAGTGCAGCCATGTCTTCGCCTAGTGCAAACACAATGCCTATTCCTACCAGACCCACTGCTAACCTGTCTCAGCAACCTACTCCCACAATCAGTGTTAACCAAACAGTTCCTACGGACAACTCGCCAGGTGGACAAAGCTCTAGGAAAAGCAATGACATCAATGAGTCGGCTGAGCAATTTGATGCTGCTAATTCAGAGGGTCATACAACTGAAGGAGAACCAGTCCATGACTCAGTTCTAGGTAAACAATATGTGTTTCCAAGCATTAGTTTCTCCATTCAATATCTACAATTGGTACTGCTATAATAAAACATTTCTATTATTATTTGCCAATGCAGCGCCCCCAAAGAATGTCCGCAAGAAAACCATGGGTCATGGCTTAGAAGATGATTAATAGAGGAAAGAAGTCGGCTATCGAGGTGGTGAAGGGAAGAAAAGACACGAGGTCCCACTTCAAGCCGCGGCGGCATCGAATGTGGTGTTGCCCTTAGAGACAACTGCCTATCTACACATCTTGGAAAGAATATGATAATGAGCAAGGGTGCGTAAGTATCAAAAGTGCTTAGGAAAGTGGCGGTGAGACAACTATTTCATTCTTCCAAATATTTTCATGCATTACAATACTCCCATGTGAAAATTGTGTCTAATAATTCATTTGTGTGGCTTCAGTCAAGGTTGGATATGGATGTTAGGAATGAGGGACCAAGCAAGGCTGCATGCACCGATATCATTAAGAGGGAGTAAGGCAGCAGAGGTATCACCTTAAAAGGAAGTACTTCGACGACTCACTGACAAGAGAACAGCTGTTGGCCAAAGAACCTCCACCTAAAATGAAGAAAGAGGAATGGATCCAGCTGGTTGAGTACTGGTGTGACCCAAAGAATCGTGTCCATGCTGCATTATCGCATTTGTTAATATGCAATGCAAACCGTGCATGTGAATGAAACCTCAGATTGCATTTGTGGTGCAGGAGAAATGTGCTAAGAATAAAGTAAACCGAGGCCAAGTGCAGCTTCACCAAAGGACTGGATCTAGGTCCTATATTGCCCATCGATCTGACTGTACGGATACTATTACTTTACTGTGTATTCCAATTATAAGGAACGTGTGCTATTAATTAGTTCTTGCACTGAAATGTGAAATGTTATGGAGACAAACCTGATTGCTGATGTTTGTTTGGATCCAATATGTGTGCCATTAATTACTTAGGCTTGTGAAGCGACAAGTCTTGAAGAACAACGAAGATGTGGACATTGATGGTGTTCACTATATAAACTGTCGATAGATGTGTGCTTCATAGTTCAATTACAACTTTGTTAGTATGTCTTTTGTATAATTAGCAGGAAATATGGGACATTTGTAGCATAGTAATTAGCATGTGCTTTTGAAGTGTCAAGTTAGCACGTCTTTGTATGATTTCTCATAATATTTGAAGTGTTAGAAAGGCGGCTTACTGTTTGTAGCCGATTGTGAGTTTGGCCCTCTAATTTCTGAGATGAGCTCCCATGTTCAGAATATTTGCGCTGTGCCGAGTGAGCTATAATCAATAGGTGTTTAGGCTCCAATTATTTTATGGAGACCATCTGAAACTGAAATTTGCAAGAGGAATTGCTATGTCATCGAGATGATCATCATCGATAGTAGGTGTTGTTTCGTGTTGTTTTTCTTGATCTGTCCGAGTTGCATTGATGCATGTTTCGTGTTGTTTTCCTTGATCTGTCCAGTTGCATTGATGCACAATTTTTTTATGTCGATGGCCAACCGGGAATCAAATACATGTGAATGTTGATTGGCAAATCATAGTAGTAATTAGTTGACTATGCGGTGATTGCATTTGTTGTTGGCATAAAAAATCTGGAGGCAGATACTTGTATGATCTGTAGTGCATACATATTTTGGCATCTTGCTGTTGACATGTAAAAATAATTTATGGCTAATCTTATATCCCATGTTTGTCCAGCCCTCTCTTTACCTTCACGGATATCATTGTAATCCAAATTTTTTTGCATGCTACAGAGGCCTAAGTACAACAACATGGATTCAGATTCTGTTGATTTCTTTGGGGAATGTATGAATAGTCCGCAAAATGGTCGTACTCCTCTTGCAAATGAGATATATGTAAGTTACATAATTATTGGATACATGTACTGTACTCAAGTAAATGCATGGTTGAACAGTGTTGTATGGCATTGTTAAGTGGATTCATTCTATGTAGGAACATATGGTTGCAGAGAAGGAAAGAGAACCAGAAGAAGGAGAAGCACAAAAGTCTCCCACCAAGATTGTTGCTGATAGTCTGAGCCAGATCAGCCGTTCATCCACCTTCCTTCCAAACATTGGTGTCGCTCGAGTGTCGAAGACTGCCCGGTCTACATCGACAGCCGCGAAGCACGCCGCAAGCTCGATTTGAGGCAACACTCCAAGCGAAGAGAGGAAGCGCTAGGAAGCGAGAACAGCTTGGAAGCACGCTTTCTTGCTCGTGAGCCTCACTTGAAGCCAACCAAGCAGCACTTGAAGAAAACCAAAATTTGCTGCGCCAGACCCAAGAAGAAGTGAAGGGGATGCATACCAAGTTTGAAGAGACTAATGCACTGCTGCGAGCTGTGCTGAAACTTCAGAAAGATTGAGGTAGGTCTGAATGCAGTTTCGGTTGATGATGCCTTTGCCTAAGCTTTTGCTGCCTTGCTAGAACACCAAACTTTCTCTGTTGTTGGAACTTTGTGCACTGTGTTGTCAGAACCTATGTCGAACTTATTTGCATCTGTGTGTATGTTTGAACCTGTGTGATGGAACCATTTGAACCTGTGTGATGGAACCTGGAACTAGTGTGATGTGTTTGAACCTGCAAGCACTGTGTCTTATGCTCTGGAATGTATGTGGATGATGGCTTGGCTGAAATGTGTATGCTTTATGAGCTCTGATGAGAATGCTGGAAAGATCTGTCTGACATTGGTCATTGAATTGATACATATATTTGAGCCACGTTCATCATCGAATGAAAGGAAAATTTATGACGACCTAGAGTCATCTCAAGATGTCTCTAACTACCTTACATAACAAGACAAAATGAAAATGTCACAAAATCTGCATAATTATATATGACGCTACCGTATCGTCACAATAAGTTGTCTAAATCAGGGTTCCCAGGACACAATTTATGACGGTTGGCGTATTAGGTGACGAGTTCACCAACCAATATGTGACAGTCACAGTCGTCATTAAATGACAACAATATATGACGACACAACAAAACCGTCACAAAAGGTCATCACATTTTGTGATGGTTTTCCATATTTTCGTCACAAGGTACATTTTGTGACGGTCGTTATATGACGACCTTCATGACGGTGGTTTTTCGTCATACTATTCATTTTGTGACAAATTCTGTACTTTCCATGACACTTTCATTTTGTTATAAAAGCCCAGATTTTTTTGTAGTGTAATTTATGTGCTCTAAATTTGCTTGGTTAATTCATGTTAATTTAATCATGAAATTAGCGATGCTTAGGCATCTTTTGTAGTGCCTGACATCTGTCGTTCGCACATATGTCGGCCCGTTGTTGCTATATTTTTTCCGCTACGTCCTTCACACAATTGTCACTCTATCCGTGTCATCCCCGCTCGCACGCTCCCTCATCTGCACTAATATCGTTATGGCCGTGCTATCTGCTCCCTCATCTGCACATTTGTC
Organism: Dendrocalamus sinicus; assembly: GCA_036346575.1. Classification (NCBI taxonomy): domain Eukaryota; kingdom Viridiplantae; phylum Streptophyta; class Magnoliopsida; order Poales; family Poaceae; genus Dendrocalamus; species Dendrocalamus sinicus. The sequence goes on along the minus strand of JAYEVI010000473.1, from coordinate 272,260 downwards.
ACTGTTACCATACTGTTCCTCCTCACCTAAAGTGCTGCTCGTCGACAAAGAATCCTTAATTTATGGGGTGAGCACACCGGTTCCCTTTTCGCTCGGCCATAAATACGAATCTGTCGCGGTTCATCATAGCTCATCTCAGTCGCTCATCGCAAAAGCTCATTCTCGCGGTTGTTGCTCAAAATTAAGAGTGCATAGCTCATTATTTTGAGAAGCCATTGTATAGCTCATTAAGGACACGGCGGTCTTGATTGCTTCTTCCAAAAGGTAGGTAAATTTTTTATCGCATACTTTTGATGTTATTCCTGTAGTCCTAGTTAATTAGTATTATGTAGTTAGTTATAATTAATGTAGTTTGTATTACGAAGTAAGTAGATCGTAATAATTTAGATATAGTTTTTACTATTTTTATGTACGTACAGTGCCCATAATTTGTTATTATATAGTAGTATATAATTAAGCAGTCGTAATTACTGTAGCGGCAATTAGTTTCTTCGCCTTTTGTTCTCTAAGTCGAAAGTTCTTTGAGTTCTTGGTCTTGCGGGTGTGTGCCTCTTGACCGTCCTCTGTTTTGTCAGAGGCGCTAAGATCACGTTCTTCGACCACAGCTAATTCTATCGACTTCTTGTCTTCTGGTATTTCCGGTCTTGTGTAGTCGAAATTAGTGCAGAGCCTTGTCTGGTACGTCGACCGGATTTACGAGTATGTTGGTTTAGACTATGGTCAGGTATCAGACCGTATCGCACCCTTTTCAACCACACTGATCTTCTGTCGTGGTGATCTGGTTTTGACCACGTTAATCGTTTGACCATATGTTGGCCTACGACCACATGGTTACGTGAACCTTCTTGACGTCTGTCTGCATCGTGTACATTGTGCATTTATTGCCCGATTTTCCCATCAGCTAGCCATTTCCCCATCAGAAACGAAGTGGAACCTGAGATAGGACAACGTACAAGCTGGTTCTGGTAGAGTTCATCTTTGTAGTACATTATTACTGCTAACCAGGTAGCATCGAGCTCAGGCTTTCGAAAGGATGTGGTTCCAGCAAGAATAAATCACAGCCATTGGTGAATTAGGGAGTATAGTGGGTATAAGGGAAGGGAGCAGGGAAAAGGCTTGACCCGTAGTGGACGATTCAGCTGATGTGGCACACTCTTTCTGCTAAAGCTACTACTTGAGACAAAAATGCATTGGAGATGCTAGCCTATAAGAAGTTGGCCCAAAACAGCAACATCGGGTATGGAACAATCTTTCTGCTCTTAATTCGTGGCGTGTTGCCGCAGCAATCGGAAAAACAAAAGAGTACGAATCCAGGAATATCATATATATTGGAGATTGACAGCAGATCTGACCCGTGCATGCACACCCACGTAGCTTTTACAATCAAGTAAGTTTGCTCACTGCAGCGGAGGCTCGGCAGCAGGCGTGGCTGATGGCGTCGAGCGGCGCGGGGCAACCTCCCAGCAACTCGCCCATGGCGGCAGATGCTCCGGCGGTGGCCATCGACGCCAAGCTGATGATGGCCACAGGCCGTGGCGACTGCCAGCGGCTGAAGGATCTTCTCAACAAGGAAGATGCCACGGCGATGGTGGTGGTGATGGTGTCTACCGCGCGAAGCCTCCCAAGCGACCATGAATCCCGACTGCTGCAATCGCATGCCAGGGGCAAGTGGCAAGCCCTGGTAATCTTTTCGACGGGTTAGATGCACTGGCGGTCACATGCGGTGCCAACTCAAGGTGCCGATCAGCCTGCACTCCTAGAAGCATCGCTCCTGGAGGGCGTCACCATTGAAGGAGACACCGCACTCCATGCAGCGGCCACCTATGGCGACGCTGACAACTACTTGAGGAGTGCTGACGTGATCTACCGCAAGGCCAAGCACCTCTTATTTGCGCCCAACAGAAGGGTGACACACCCGCATTGTCTTGCCAGTGGAATTCCCAAATGGTGTCTCATCTCATTGGTCTAGCCAGAGCTGAGGACGAAGGCGGCGAGAAGCTCAAGGAACTCGTGAGAAAGGAGAATGGGCGAAAGGAGACGGCCTTGCATGAGGCTGTCCGCATTGATAATAAGCGTATAGTTGAGCTGCTCATGGAAGCTGATTCAGAATTGGGTAATTTTCCTCAGGACGGCACTTCGCCTTTGTACCTAGCCATCTTACTGGAGAAGTACCCCATTGCGGCCTCACTATATTATAAGAGTGAAGGAAATATTTCGTATTCCGGACCAAATGGACAAAATGTATTGCATGCTGCTGTTCTTCGTGGCACAGGTACCCCATCTTACAAAACTAGGCTCGTCTATCATTTTTCTGCACTTCTATTTGTGTGTACGTATTATATAAATATACAGGTGTATGTTTTAGACCTTGCAGATAAATTTTGTAAAGGTGCTCCTAATATTTGCGCATCTGCCATCCACCAACAAACTATAATAATCCACCTAAACTTCTGGTCCATCGTCATCCACCCAAATCTATGTGTCTATCTATATCTATATTTCTTTCTTTCTTTATCTTTACTAATTAGAAGATCCTAAGAAGTCTTCATATTAATCCAAGGATGTAAAAAAGCTAGAAATTACTATAATAATCGAAGAAAAGATAAAAAGCCTAGAAATTACTAGTTAATCAGCCAAAAAACATCTAAACCTTCAATCCTTACGATCGATGGCTCTAATGTTATGATACGAGCCAATGACCATAGAAAGATAGGTGATTTGTATTGCAAACAGGGCTCCGGCCGGCATGTATGGATGCATGTATCGGATGGAGCTGCAGCGTGCAACAATAAAAACTGAAACAGGGCTCCGTACATAGGAAGGACATGGGATACAGTTAGGTACGTTTCCGTACAGAAAAAATTGTAAACAAATTCTAATGCAAGCGTGTCACAATAATTTGACACCACGATCTCTCTCTATCCTGCTTGTTTCTGTCACATCTAGCTACAACTTTAACGTAGCACTGGAGATTGCAATTTCTTGATACTACTGTTTCGTACTGTATGTTTGCCCCCTGATAGTCATACATGTCTCAGGCATTTATCTAAACTGTGAAATATAATTCACTATAAGTTAATCGTAGAAATATGTTAGATATTATAGAAAATTGTTGAAAATTCGTATAAGCTTAAGATTGACTAAACATACATCTAGAATCTTTAAAGACTATCATCAATTTAAGTGCAAATAAATCATAAACGAATTTCTTACAACGACTATTACGAAATCTTCCTAATGAAAGGGGAATTAAAAGGCTATAAAAATGTATAATAATCTCAAGGATTTAAATATAAACAAATCATATCACCTGACCGTGCAGGCGCACGGGAACATCCAAACGGCTTAGATTATATTAAGGTGCATGTTTGATTTAAAATCCACTCATGGATTTACGTACATTAGATATCCAAATGTAAGAGTCATGGCTCAACTAAAAGTACATATTTGATTAGAGAGATTGGCCGGGCAAGACTTCACAGCCGGGAGGACTACACAGCCATTCAAATTGGTGTCCGAGTGCAACACAATCCTAAATTCCTAATCTTTAATTAAGAAAGCAACATGCAGCTGTGTAGGAGTCCTAAAGAAAACTATTTGTTTTATCTTCTTTATTTGTACCGAACCGGAGAGTTCACCTTTAATCCATAAATTTTGTTGGAATTAAACATAACAAGCAGAATTACCCGCAATTGCTAATTAGCAGTTTCATTGGTATACGAATTCAACATAGAACTGAAATTAAAAATAAAAATAATTAGCAATTTGAATTTCATACGAATTCCAAATTAAAATACCTAAATAGCGAAATTTGGAATAAAGAATGAAGGGGTATTTTCTATCTTTTGTAGAACTTGGACATATTATTTATAAATTAAAGTTAAAATTTAAATTATATTTTTAGATTTAGTATTATTTTCAAATTCAAAAAATCCAATTTTTTATTTTTTTCAGATGGAGGCCAAGAACCTTATCTAATAAGCTAGGCCGTGCGAATGCATGGGTTGATGACTAGTACCTATGCTAATTAGGCACTCTAAAAACTCTCACATTAAGTAGAAATCACTAGCTATCTATTTGGTGAACCCAAGTTATAACGACTCGATTAAAATAAAGAGTCCATATCAAATACAATCCAAATTAACTAAATTTTAGAATAAAAATTAGCAATTTAATTTCCATATGACTTCCAAAATAACATCCATAAATAACTCAAATTTAGAATAATAAGTAAACAATAATTAGCAAATTAAAAGAAAAGAATTCATGTCAAGTACAATCCAATTAACTAAATTTAACAATAAAAAATAAAAATTACCTATTTTATTCCCATATAATTTCCAAAGTAAAATCCTAAAAAATAAAACTCAGAATAAACTTTAAATGCCAAATGGAAATTGAGTTTTATATAAATTCTAGCCTAAAAGTGAAGGAACAAATACAAAATAATAAAAAAAAAGAAAATTGGAAATTTGATTTCCATAAGAATTCAAACTTTAAATACCTAAAGGGATAAAATTCAAAATAAATACGTAGGACCGATGCCGGCAATCAAAGAGGTGAATGATTCTCGAAACTTCCCCCAAAGGTTTTCGAAATCTTCACTCAAGTGACTATAAAAGCCACCAATTTCATATTGCATTAAATAGGCTTAGCAAACCAAAGCTAGAGAGCTAAACCAATAAAATCAACAACCTTTAACACAAGGCCGGTCAAACCACTATGGATGGGCTGGTATGTGTAATATCTTGGCTGGCCCTGGCCTAATCCGGCCCATTCCAACCCCTCTTAAGGGAAAACCATAAGAGAAGGAGGAGAAGTCGTTCACTCCTCCTCCCCTCGTGTTGACTCCACCAGATCGCCGCTCCCTTCACTTCTATGCTTGTCGCCGTCCTACGCGCATGCATCGCCTAGTTGCCAGCACAGTCACTCCTCCAGCTGTGCCTCCTAACTGCCAGCGTCTCACCACCACTTCTTAGGTTACGTGCCGCTGCAGCCACCCATGAGTGCATCCCCATGGGTTCCCGCCTCCATGCGTGCACTGCCATCGCCTCTGCCCTCTGGCCAAACCACAGTCGAGCGCCGCCTCCACGTGCAGCCCCACCGTCGCCAGCCCACGTAGCCGCCCCACCCTAGTATGTGTCACCTGGCGAGCCACTGGCGTTGCCCCCCCTTGCTCTTCTCTACACCTCGCCAACCCGCGTCGTGCCTCCCCATGCCATCATCCCCCCAAGCAGACGTCGCTCTGTCGACCATTGGTCGCCGTCACCCTGCTGTTGTGCTGTGCGGGAGAGGGTGAAGAGGGAGAGCCACCGACAGAGAGGAAGAAGAGAGGACGGGGAGGGAGAAGAAAAGAAGGGAGGAAGAATCTAGCCAGGAGGAGAGCCAGCCGAAGGAAGAAATGAAGAAAATAAGAGAAGGAAAGAAAAGAAAAGAAGAAAGGAAGAAAGAGGGAGAAAGAGGAAAAGTAGAAGAAAAGGAGGACTGATCTGATGCCAGGTCTGCTAGATTTAGCCAAAATAGGCGAGGAGCCCTGACTCAGTTAATCAAAGCTAGAGTAACGCCTCAATTCCTTCTTCTTGCTTGGTTATTGAATTACGTAGAGATTGAATTGTATAGTAGTGAGATGGATGTATACAATGGTTAGAACACGGCTAGTCGATGGAATTCATGTGCAACAGTAATTCACATATTATCTCAAGTTATCTTGATCAAACTTTAATGTCAAGCGTTGGCAGTTAGCTTTAAGATTGTGAATTACTAGAACTGCTTCATATTGTGTGGCTTATGCCTTTCTTTCAATAATTGGTAAATTGGTATAGTTTGGTAGTAGTGGTAGCATCCAGGGCTCAGAGGTTGGACCGGGGTATTATAGTTGGTATCAGAGTGGGCATTAGGTTCATGATGTATAATTTGGTAACCTAGGCTACCTTAATCAACTAAGAATTTGACTTAGGCCAAAGGATTAAATTAAACTTGACACACTTTGGTGCACAATAGGATGGGGTTGGATCAAGCATTACATTTACATTTCCACTAGTTGTGTTTTGATCTCCAATGTTTTGCGATAAATTCTTGTGAGTGGTTGGCAAGCGGTTGAATTTGTCGCTTATGTGTCCAACTGGACTTTGCGAATATTGTATCGCTTAGCGATGCAAAAGAGGCAAAGATTGTGGCCACTGGAGAGGCTAGGTCATGTGGCCATTTGAGGCATAGAGGTAGTGATGTGTTGTTCATCAGATGTTTTGCCTTAATTTTGGGTAGTGAGTACCCTTGGGTTAATGAATCCTTGAATTATTGAAATATAACTGATAATGGAAAGAACCCTTTGCAAGTCTAATATTCGGTGGGAGTTTCGATCATGCGAATATTTGGAGTAACTTGCTTATTGAGGCCTAATGCTTTTGTCCTGAGAGGACAATATCCAATAGTGGCTGAAGTGTTTGGTTAGGCTCAAGTGAGAGGTTGTGGTTAAAGTAATTTGTTGGTATGGCATAGAACTCCAGGTTGTGAGACACAAGGAGAGTAATTTAGTTATGCCCATGGGATCAAAGTTGATTTGAATTCAACGGAGGTTTAGTATGCATATGAGAAGTTGGCATAAGACATATCCATCTCTCGCTAATAGTGGGACCTAGAATATTGATAAACCATTAGGTCCTCAAGATTGATTAGATTGTTGAGCCCCATTGAATTATGTATTTTTACTTTGGTCCTAATTGATGAACCTAGCCATACGACTTAGACATGCTAAGAAGTGTGTTATCTATTGCTTTGGTGTAAATCCCATATGGAGTTATCTTTTTGATGGGTAATAGGTGATTGACCATAAAACTAAGTCTACCAATCATGCACCATGAACGATTGTTGCAATTATGGCCAATACCTTGGAGGGTTCTAATAGTGGTAATTTTAGAACCCTATTGGAATTAGTTGGGAGGACTAGAATGGCGATCTTTATGTTGGATAGTCTCCTAGCTAAATTGAATGGAAGAAAATTGTTGTATGGTCGTGTGAGACCTAAATTTTGAGGGATGAAATTAGTAAAGTTCTAGTGGGTTTTGGTACCAATATCTAGGCATGAGTTGGTGAAGTTGCCACTGCATTTGTAAGAAATTATGTGCACACATACAGACATAGGAAAGATAGATCCCATCCTTAAGATAATAGTAACTGTGGTTCATAGGAATACATGTGATGCGTGCTGAAATCTGGGTGATCGATCATCCTTAAAGAGTTGAGCTGGTGGAGTTTATTTAGCACCTTGGAATCAGGTGCTTGTGGAATTATTTATTGATAGTGGATCTCTTGATCCAAGAGCCATGTTCGCTCCTCGTGGTTGCGCACTAGACAGTTGTGATGATTGTGCTGTTATGTGCAGTAAGGTGGTAGAATTTGGTGAGCTAGGGAATAACGATGGGGAAAAGGGGTACCCGGTTCTATGATGAGCTTTCGAAAGGTTTATGATGGAATATTGAAGATCAATGATTCTTGTTTTAGCAAATTGACATTTGCTATTTTGTGTAAGCAGTATTGGGAGTACTAGCTTATTGTTGTTATAGGATAAATAATTTTGATTGATTTTCATGATTAGCATTTGGAACAAATGTGTTTGTGTTTGGCATGCATGTTCATTCAGTGTTCATGATTTTAGAGGAGGTCATGTTCAGTTTCTAGTAATGATGAATGCTTAACGTTGCGGTATGAAATCCGCTATGATTCACAGTTGATTTATGTGCATGGGTCTTAAGTGTTACATGACTTCTCTCACATCTGCATATGAGATTTCCCGAATGAGTGGTCCGTGGCGCAACTCCATCTTCAACTCCATGTGACCCCAATGATTTGCTACAAAGCCTCTCATGCATTTGAATCCCACTGAATCATTCTCGCTGGCAAACGAGCCCAAGTCAATTGGCACGTCACATGACTCTCCATGCACTATGACATCACCCAGATTCCCTAACCATTCTTGACCTCAACTTCTCTCTGAGCTTAGTCACATCTACCTTATCATTGCTCATCATGTCCACCACTGTTATCTTCTGCTCTGGCTCCTTGTCTTCCCGGCTTATAACCACTCTATTAGCCTTAGTCATCTTCCGACGATACTTTGATCATTCTAGACTTCATCTCCCCTAGCTTAGTTCTAGTTTGATGACCACTCTAAACCTAAACTCTAGTCCCAGTTATGTCCATCTCACCATGACCTAGTTTCGGAGTTCTACAACCAACACCAACAAGCAAACCTTCATATGGCACCACATGACACAAAATCATCAATTGACACAATTGATGACCCAAAAACACTTAAATTTACATCAAAACATCTCCCTATACTTTGACACGTAGCTCATAGTGTCCAATAACTAGCCGTCAGGCCTTCATGCATTCGGACTTTCCCGAACAGTCTCTACGTGCATCGGCCTCATTACTTAGCGTACCACATACACCAAATCACCTTTTGATGATCATTGTATTCTCTGTGTTTTCCACTTAAGCCATGTAGCCTCACCCGACCTTATTTGACCTCGTGAACCTTAGCTCTTTGGCCCTCCTAGTTCTGGTCCCTTGCCATTGACCGCTAACGTTCTCTAAGCAACTTGTACATCCAAATACCAAGCAACTATTTCGAGCATAAGTTTTATACACTTCACTGAAGTTAGTTAAAGCAATGCATCATGCAACTCAATAAAACCAAACATCGGCACCCATGTTGTACACACACTCAAAATACACCCCATTGATCCTAACCTCCTAGGACTAAACCTCGAACCAAAATTTATAATTTTTAGCAACAATTCACCAAAAGTCAGTTGGACCTCCATGAATAGGCCAGTCAAACCGTCGGTTGCTGGCACTATGCTGGTTAGGCTGACATGGTTTGGCCAGTCTGACTGCTTAAGAGCATAAAAAACACCCTCTCTAAAATTTCAGCAAAACTCTGTCTAGTTTCAACTCCAATTTCCATTTCCAGTAGCACTTAGTGCAAACACGCCCCAAAATAAGCTTACACAAGTGTTTGGTATACAATTTCCAAAAGCCCATATGACGGTCTGACTGCTTGTCTCATGGCGATTAGACCGTCGATCATCGATCCATCAGATCACCTTCCCCATGGTGGTCAGATTGCTTGAAAACTAACAGCACAATATGAAATCTGATTTTTTGAAACTTTTGCAAAATTCAATTTCAACTCAATCAAAGTGCCAATTGTTCATCACAATCATATTCTAGACCTTCTCGCATAATCTCTCGAATAAATATTTTCTAAACTAATTAGGCACTCGAGTAATTCCCACATTAATCGAAAAAAGATATACTCATCCATTTGACAGACCCAAGTTATAACGGCATAGAAAAAAGAATGAGTCTATGTCAAGTGCAATTAAAAAATACTAAAATTATCAATTTGATCTCATACAAACTTCAAAGTAAAAACCGTAAATATTTGATATTTGGAATAAAAATTCAATGAACATTAGCAGTTTGATTTGTATACAAATTCAACCTAAAACTAAAATTTGGAATAAAAATAAAAGAAAATTAGCAATTTGAATTCCATACGAATTCCAAATTAAAAACCCTAAAGAGCAAAATTTGGAATACAATTAAATGAAAATTAGCTTGGTGTATATCAATTCTTCAATTAAGGGACACGCTATTTATAATCAAAGTTAAAGTGAAATTTAAATTAGATTTTTTACATTCAGTACTATTTTTATTCTAAAAATATTATATTTTATCTTTTGAGATGGAGACCGAGAACCTTATCTAACAAGCCAAGTGGTGCGACTATATGGGTTGACGACTAGTCTATACTAATTGGAGTCTCCTTAAGGAGCCTCGCGTTAGTCTAAGAGCAACTCCAAGAGAAGAGCTAAATCATTTTCTAAAGGTAAATTTGGCTATTATTAAAGAAAAAACGTCTCCAATAGACTCTGTAAATGACTCTCCAAATTTAGTAGTTCTCCATCCCTCCTCCTTCGCTCTCTATTTTTGGATAGCCTACCTCGCTCACCATCCAGCCTCGTGGCGCGGTCGGCGTTTCCTTCCCGCACGCTGCGCCCCATTCCAGCAGTCACGCGACCCACCGCGCCCTCTAGTTTAGATAGCTGTTGGAGTAGTCTTGTTTTTTTTGGGTGAGATTCATTTTAGAGAATAGCTAAATCACTAAATTTAGATACTTTTTTTGGCTAATCTCTTGGAGTTGCTCTGTGGTAAAAAGATAGAAATCCCTCATGGTCCTCAACTCATTCGTTCGTATAACTTTCATCCCTCATGTGCAAAATCGGGTGGAACACATCCTCCACGGAGCAAAATCGGATGGACTTTTCCCCAAAACATATAAAATACTAGAAGTAAATATTCAAAAAAGAAGTATGAAAAACATCCAAACATAAATTTCGTAACTAGAAGTATGATCGGTTGGGCTTAAGCTTTTGGCTTCCAGCTTATTTTTCACTATTCATAAATTTCGTCTTTTTCTGAACTTTAGCCTTTTTGGTGAGCTTTTTTGCTGCTTCTTTTTTTTCCATATTTGTTTGTATTATACGTAATAGACTAACATATTTTTTTATATTTTTAAAATTTTTAAATTTAATTATGCTAAATAAACCTCTGTCAGTTATAGTGTTTTTTCAGCCAGTTACAGTGTTTTCAGCCATAAGCCATGAGCTTTTAAGTCCAACTGATCATCACCATAAAAATAAGAAAAAGAATTTCAACATATTATTTCTTTTAGGGCGTCTCCAACAGCTGGCTATTTAGTTAGCTAGATCTGATGTGGCAAGGAAAAAGTAGGAGAGAGAGTAGTCACTAGCGATGAGCAAATAGCTGATCTATTTCACGTAGTCCAAGAACATGAGAGAGGAGCATGTGGGTCCAACAGTATAAAATAGTCTTTGCTTTTGTCTCTCACCTCCACGTCAGCTGACTATATAGCTAGTACTAGCTATTACCATTGCGGATGCCCTTAGAGTACAAGAAGAGGACACACTGTACATCCATGCCACAGACACATGTGTACGTGTCAACTATGTATGCTATAAATTTTGTGAGTCTCTAGGGCTCAGAATTCAGAAAGTGCAGACATGTGATTTCCCATGTGCACCTCTAATTGTTTATTATTTTAGAGCACAAGGAGGACTGGAGGGCACATATCCCACTCGCGCTGTACACACGTGTACACGTTCACTACATGTACTAGGAATTTTATAGAGGTTCACAAAACTGGGAAATAAGATTTCCAAAATACTCACATTCCCTTCGTTACTTTTCTTTTCAATGATTTTAAGGATATTTTGTTGTCAAAATTTATAAAATTTGACCATCAACATATTATAAAATTTATATGGTATATGTTATGACTAAAATGAGAAGGTTTATATACTAAGGAATTAAAAATGTGAAGAAAACTTCAAAGTTTTGTATATTAAAAGTTAAATTTATAAAGATTATGAATGATAAATATATTGATGAGAACTGGCAGCCTATGCTGATACACGGGTTGATGACTAGTACATCCAAACAGGAAAGCACCATGGTTGCCTCAGGCATCAACCCATAAAGAATTTATTTGAAGGTTTTATTATCTTTGATTGACCTTTCGTAATACTCCTAGTTCCTACCCCATGGTACCGGGCTCCTTCCGGTGGGGATGCCCTCCTATGTATCCCCGTCACAATTTAGCTATCGTGAGAGAACCTAAATTTAAATAGCATTGATATAATTTCATTAGTTTATCACATAGTTACTTAGAAACAAGTGAATTTATTAACGAGTAAATGTATTAATTCATGATACGGTAGAATAATATTAAATAAGTTATATGTACTGTAGACTACAAAATGGCAACATATTAGACGCAAACCCCCACCTTTGGGTGCAACCTAGTTGTTGAGGCATCAAATAAACATGAAAATTTCCAAAAAAAAAATGATGTTGCCGTCTATGGAGTTTTGTTATTACCTTTTGAAATTTTAACTTCAAACTCAAAGTGTATTAGAAGAAACAAAAAGGATAAGTTTGTTGTGAGTAGTAGCATTTGTCCTTATCTTATTCCTTGTGATTTATCTGTCAGAATTTTCTAAATTTGCTACTCTTAGCATTCAATGATTTAAAATTAAAATTTAATGCATAAGTAGATTAAATTAACAATGTTCTGACGGACACACTCGACTGGCAGTGCTTTAATGCGACGGACACAATGCTCGCGCAAGCTCAATGGACGATGGATGTGGGCATCCGCGTGATGAGTTTCCCACAGACGTCCGTGAATTAGCTTAACATCAACGTATGCGTGTGCATTATTCTTTAGTAGACACGTCCATCTCACCTTTCGTTGATTCGAAGAGAGAACGTACCTAGTAATTGTTTTGTACGCTACTGCATTGTTCTGCTATGTCTCTCGAAAAGTAGTTGGAGCCGTACTATATATGTTACGCTGCAAGTGAGATTTATTATATATGATGGTGGCTGAACACATTACAAGTTGCTTGTCAATAGTGTAGCAAGTCTCTTTTCAATAGTGTAGCTAGTCACAAGCTAGGTTGTTTCGTTTTCACTTTGCTTAGTTTGACACAAAGAGCCCATTTGCAGGGATGACAGAAATGCTACTGCAATGGAAATGGAAGGAGGACCTTACAGAGCAAGCGGACGAAAACGGGAGCACGCCTCTCCACTTTGCTGCATCACGTTCATCTCGTCTTGATCTTACAGGGATTGGTGGAGGTCAAGGCGTCTTGATCTTCCAGCGGAAGTCTCCTTGGTTTTCCTTCGTTCGGTATCCAGAGCTTGGTGGAGGTCAACACGTCTTGATCTTCCGGTGGTGGTTTCCTTGCTTTTCCTTCGTTCCCATCGTTCTGGATCCAGTCGACCAATTGCTGCGGATTAACCCAGCTCCACTGTATCAGCCAGACTACGAAGGTTTGTTCCCCATACACGTCGCTGCCTCCTCAGGTGCGCATTTGACCGCAATCAAATTCATCAATGAATCTCCTGACATCGCTGGCTTGCGCGATGCCAAGGGAAGGACTTTCCTTCATGTTGCTGTCGAAATGAAAAAATGGAATATAGTAGCGTATGCTTGCCGAACTCCCAAGTTGGCGTGGATTTTGAATATGCAAGATATTCATGGGAACACCGCACTGCACTTAGCAGTACAGACTGGGGTCCTACCAATTTTTTGTTCTCTGCTGAAGAACAGGGGAGTTCGCTTAAATTTAACGAATAACAATGGGGAAACTCCTCTAGATCTGTCACGGAGTAAGATTCCTGTTGGATTTTGCTATGTATGGGTAAGACACTTTTCTCCTTTTGGTATTAGGCTTGTTCCCTTGAAAGCCCTATGTTGAACACTTGAACTTCTCGTTTGTTTTTGCAGAACCCTGAAAAGTTGATATATAGAGCTTTAACATTTTGTCACGCTAGGCATGGCAATCTTCGGTTTGATCACTTTCAAGAGCAATGCATTCATCAACAGAAAGCGGAGGATGAAGTGAAGCAATCGGACAAACTGACAAGTTCAACACAAACTCTGGGCATTGGGTCCGTGCTAATTGTAACCGTCACGTTTGGAGCAACTTTTGCCCTACCTGGAGGATATAAAGCTGATGATCACTATAACGGTGGCACACCAACACTTTCTGGAAGGTATTGTTTCGATGCATTCATCATGGCTAACGCAATAGCATTCATTTGCTCCGCTTCAGCTACGATCAGTCTCATGTACTCTGGAGTGGCTATGGTTAACTTGCCCTTCCGGTACCGGCAATTCAAGAAGTCAGTATTTTTGGCGTTCAGTTCGGTCACAAGTTTGGTTGCTGCCTTTGCGTTAGGCGCGTATCTGGTTCTGGCTCCAGTTGCTCATATGACTGCGATTGCAATTTGCGCATTGGTGACTGTTGTACCGCTCTTCGGTTACGTGGGACTTTTAACAAGCGTTGCTGTAACAAAAGCGATACGTCTTAGGCTCGGGAATCGGATATTTCTAGAGTTTGCAGCTTCTATCTTCGTTCGAACACTAGAGTTGTACTGGCGCATGGTAATAATCTTCAGTTGGCCAGCAGTTTCGTCTAAATTGTTAAGAAACCTGGGCCTGGGCCGGTAGCCCAGGGCCTATGGTGGACACCTCATTGTAGTCTATAAATAGAGAGTCATACCTCCTCATTATGTACACATGAGAGCAACTCCAACCGATTCTTTATTCTGCTCTTCATTGTATATTTACCTAATATGACTCAAGAAATGGACTCCAACCGGTTCTTTATCCTCCTCTTCATTTTTATCGAGTCGCTATTTTCTCCCGGCCGCTAGCTTGATTTGGCGAGCGCCTCCTCACTCGCTTCTCAAATAGCTAGGTCATTGGAATGCTAACTCAAATAGAGAGCTGAAAATAATAGCTAGCCTCTTCATCCTAGGAAATAGAGAGGGAGAAATGACTAATGAGATGGAGTTGCTCTGAATGAAAGCAATAAAGAAAGACCAGGAGTTCTCTCTATCTCTCTGTGTGTTCAATCTATTATTCTGTGATTCTGTGATTGATTCATTCTTGTTCTAAACAGAGGAATCGCTCGGACTGATCGCCAGCGATGGTTCCTCAACATAAATATGGACACAGATGACTCGGATCAGTGGCGTAAGAGAGGTTACCAATTGGATACAGATACATTCGGAACGTGCCATTTATTTACATGATTTTTATCCAGAATGGTTGCTCCGAAAGATTTGGTGCGTCGTCTATTGTAGTCGAACATTGCTATTTTATTTTTCCAAAAGTACAAACTATTGTTATTATATAGAGCAGTTTTCCTATCCTTGAGGAGGTACCAAGAGGTACCAAATTAAATCCAGCCGTTCAATCAGTGTGATCAACGGCTCAAAATTTGGTACCTTGTACCTCTTGGTACCTCGTGTCCTGTACCACTAGGTACTGTCAAATCTCAGCCGTCTGATTAGTGTGATCAACGGTTCAAATTTGGTACCTCTTCCCCTTCAAAGATGATAAAATTTCCCTATTATATAACTAGCAAAATGGCTGGCACAAGTGCACGGCTAGTAATTTGTCCTTTATTATTTATTGAAGTTTATTCCGATATTGATTTATGTGAAAAAATCTCTTATGAATTCATTATTACAGTTTATTTCCTACTTAATGTACCTTTCATCTCAAAATAAGTCAACGGCCCTTTATTATTTGTATGCACATGTTGATAACGATAGCTGCGAGGCTATGCTCAATAGAAACTTATAATAAATGTATAAAACGTAATGTCGTTGGCGTAATTTATGTAGGAATAGATTTCAGTATCATTTCCAGTATGTGAAAGTTGCGTGCTTATATTATTCGAGTGGAATAGGATTTACGGGAAAAACATTATATTACTTTTTCCGTAGCAGTGATATTTTCATAACATGGTATTTAGGTACCTTGCAGATAATATGGTAATTAGATACTCAAATTTTGCATTTCTTTGTATATTTCATTACTTCGCTCACCATCAAACCCACCAATTGTGTACTGAGCATATACCCTCTCTTATAATCGTTATAGCTAATTTGGTGTACTGGCACACTATTGTGATGTATATTGTGGTATGAGTATATTCGGTGTACCTACACACTACTATGATGTATATGTGATAAGATGTACAATACATGATACTTTGATAATCATACTCTTTAATTTCTACGCATATGCTCTCTTCATTCACAAATACATATGGCTTTAGCATGGACACGATCTTTAAAATACAATTTTGATCAATAATTTTTATTATAATATATTTATAAAATCCAATGAAGTAATATTATAAAAGAACTTTTTGAGATAAATCTATACATATGATTTTCATCTAAATATTTGTAGGATCGGAAAGGCAACAGAGTGGGGTGAATGGTGCCGATTAAAACTTCTCCCAAGTATTCTAGATCTTTTTCTCAAATAAGAGTTACTGAGAATCTAATCCTATGCCAAAAAAATAATGCAAAATATTCAAGAACCCCAAAATCTTGAATTACTCATTTCTTAGAGGTCTGACCACCAACCAGAGCGCGGTCTGATCTTTTCTTGGCAATCTAACCACCAACCATGGGGCAATCTGACATCTAGTGGGCAGTCTGACCTCTATTTAGATGGCCTGACCACTATGAATAGTAATTTCAGGCAAATGAACAGTAAAATCAGCATGGTTGTGAGATTTTAAATCTATATAACTTTTGATTGGATGATTCAAAAGCCATAAAACTTTGTACACATCTTGCTTTAGGTGTCAAAGAACTTATTTCATCCATGGATTACAAAAACCCACGTTAAAGTTCAGACTTTTTTTAGATTTAAGCAAGAATAAACCAAAAATGACCTAGAAACAAAATCGATAATCAAGACTTGCTCGTGGGTAGAGTATAGCTAAGATGGCTTTAGATATGTTCCCGCACATTACAGCAAGTAAGAACAATGAAGTAATCAGTCTAAAAACCATCCGATCAAGAAACCACTTGGAAGATTAAAAATATGCAAAAACCGAGTTTCTTGATGAACTTACTACCAATGTGCCTAGATGGGTGAAAAGTGATTTCCAGAGGATTTCTCTATCTCTTATACACCCTTAGCACAGCAAGATCAAGAAAAAGATAGATGGGAGAGGAAAACCAACAAAAATAAGAGCAAATCAATTAAATAGAAATATAGCCATGGAGAATATCAAATATTGATTCTACTACTTATTGAGGAGGAAAATTTTACAGCCACTCCACATTGGAGGATAGAGAGCACACCAAGCATTCCAAACCCTAACCCTAAAACAAGAAAGCACAAGAGAGGTATGTTGGATGGTTAATCATATGTCTCCATCCCAATCCCTTTTATAGATGGGCTACCCAACCACATTCACCTCTTAATAAGATACTATCCACTTAGCACAGTAGGAGAAACCCGATATCACTTCATACACGAGTTTTAACTCACATAAATTTATTTATACATGTTTTTCAAAACGCATAAGTCTAAATCCGCTAAATCCTTGGTCTAGATCTATCTTGATCAAACCAGCTCCACCTTGACTAAACATCTCACCCAAACGCTACTCATGCACCGCGGTTTTGATCATTGAGCATAGCCTTGTGCCATGTTTGCGTATTCCCATCTTTCTTGTGCCATGCTTGAGCTCACCATCTTACCTGACATTCTTGATCGTTCTGAGCCTCTGCTCCTCTATGAGCATAACTTTGATCTTTGTTATTGACCATAGTTGACTCCAGGCGAACCTACATATCTAAATACAAAGAAATCGTTTTCGGACATAAGTTCTTCATAACTTGACTTATGTTAGCAGTAACATAGCTTATGTAGTATAAAATCACGGAAAAAAAGACCAAAACCATATCATAACTAAAAATATATGATAAGAAATTGGGCTTCTGATCGGTTGGCTATACCGGTTTAACCATACCACCACCCGGTCAGGCCGAATCCACCGTTCGGTCCAACTGTTGCCACTGCATGCAAACCTTCTTTTAAGGCATACACAACGCATTAATTGATGTGACTCACAAAGAAGCCTCACGTGTGGCAACACAGGTCATCACAAGTCCATGCATGCAACGCTAGTTATCATATAAAAGGAAGTAAAAAGTCAACAATTTGTGTGTAGATTTTTCTAGAAAAAGCAAGGATATATGTGTAATTCTGGAAAAAGAGAAGTTTTTTTTTTGCAAAAAACAAGATCCATATGTAATTTTAAAAATAGAGGGGTTTTCGTGAAAAAGACGATGTGTCAGTGGCCTTTCGACGAAATTGAAGGATCTGTACGCTATTTTGAAAAACCGAAGAGCCTCTTGGCAAATCTGGTGAGGTGGCGCAGTGGGGAGCCGGGAAGGCCCAGGTTTAATATTGGTAGTATTTTTTTAAGTATAAAAAGTGTTTTTTGTAAGTACTTAAATTTTTTTATTTATTCTTTTATTAAAAAGTATTTTTTTAAGTACCTAAAAATACTTTTTAATAAAAATATTTTTACAAATAATACTTTTTACAATTCTTCTGATTTTTAAGTATTTTTTTGAATTTTTCAGAAATTTTTTGAATTTTGAGGATACTTGACGGCTCCTGGGCGCACCCTGCACGCGCTAAGTGCAGGGGGCACAGCACCAGAGTCGCACCCTTCCCCAAGCATGCATGCGTCTGCTATGTTTTTGCGTGCATGTTGGGCAGGGGTTGATTAGGGCTGGCAAAAAAGCTCGGGCTCGTGAAGGCTTGGCTCGGCTCGTGGATGAAACGAGCCGAGCCGAGCCAGCAAAAAAGCTCGGGGTCTAAACGAGCCGAGCCCGAGCCAGCTCGCGAGCGGCTCGGTTGGCTCGGCCCAATAGGCCCAATTACCCCCGTTCCTCCTTGGCCCATATTTTTCTCTTTTCTTTTTCTCGCCGCCCCTTCCCTTTCTGGCTTTCTTGTTTCTTCCGCCGCCTCCCCACTTCCTTTCTTCTTCCACCGACCACCGACGCCTCAGCTCCTCGCCTCCTCCTCCCCGTTTCCCCCTCTCTTCTCTCGGCAGTCGGCTCCCTCTTTCTCTGCCCTCCCTTGCGCCGCCTCTCCGGGGTTCGACTCCCCGCCTCCTCGGCCCCGACTTCCCAGTTCCCACGCCGTGCCGCCGCTTCGCCCAGATGTGGCTCTCCCGCACGGCCGCACTCGTCTTCCCGTCGCTCGACCGATCCCAGCGGCGACTTGCCGCTGCGTCGGCCCCTACCTCCGCGCCGCTCGGTTCCACCTCCCCTCGCGCCATCTACCCCGTCGGCGTCGCACTGCCCAACCCGTTGGTGCTGCGCCGCCGCGCCTCCCGATTCGGCTTCCCTTCCCCGGATTCCTCTCTTCTACGCCTCCTCTCCTCGCCGTCCGCCGCCGCAGGGTAAGTTGCGGCCAGATTCGGCCGATCTGGTGCCTTTTCTCCACGTCTCGGTAAGCCTCTCCTCTCCTCATCTACCTCCGGTGGTATACTTTTGGGTTGGTCTGGTCCATTGTGCTCTACTAAGGATTGATTGCTTATTGTCTCTAGTTCACTTTGGCTAAGTTGGATGAATCATGAATGTGGTAGTTTGTTGCTGTAAATCTGGTGAGGTTTACCTGTGGTTGGTTAGCTGATTGCGAGAAGGGGTTAGGGGCAAGAGTATTGTTGGCTCGCGAGCCCTCGCGAGCTGGCTCGAGCTGCACCACGAGCCGAACCGAGCCCACAAAAAGCTTGATATCCTAACCAAGCCGAGCCGAACCGAGCCTCCATTCCATCAATCTTTCACGAGCCGAGCTCGGCTCGTTGCCACCCCTAGGGTTGATAGTCACATCGGCACCAGCAGCGGGCATGACGACAGACGCGACGGCTCGAAGAACGACGTACGGCCACACCTACAGACGTGGGCTCGGCCGCTCCGGCGAAGTCTGAGACTTAACTCTTCGTGTACTAACCACAACCGTACCTCTAGCCATCTAAGCCACAGGCCAGATTCCGGGGAAGTAATTGCTTACCGGTGGTCGGCTCGAATTTACTATGATCCAGCCTAGTTAAAATTTGCAGCCCAGTATAGGCCCGTTTCGAGCATGGTTATATCATCATCAAACTATTTGTCCGAGCACTGAGGATTAAAGGATTAAGGTCTTGCTTTAACCGGCTGCAGCTTTCCGCTTTCAGTTTTTCGTTAAAATTTTACTGTAATAGCTATTAATTTTTTCTGATTCATTCAATTAAAGAACAAAGAAAAATAAAAAACACCAATATATCTGAGCGGACATTGCAAAAAAAAAAGGAAACAACAAAAAAATCTGGAGCATATATGTTTCAAGTAGTGTCTGCCTGTCTGGAAACAATAAACCGAAGCCACTTGAACGGGGATTCGGTTCCTCTGCCGTCGACTGCACCGTGACGTCGTCGCCCACACGTCAGCGACGACGTCACGGTGCAGTCGACGGCAGAGGATCTCAATCCCTTGAACGGCCCCTAAAAGTCCATCCACTGGCCCACACACAGGATGACAGCACACGTACTTGCATGTTTCGCAATATATCTTATGCTGCACTACGTACAATTTCAGAGCCCCAAAAGCTTGAGCTGCAACATCCAGGTGGGAAGGAGACTCGGCATGCAAAAAGAGAAGAACAATTGGGCCTCGAGCTCCCATGGTCCTACTTAAAATTGAACCAACAACGAGCACAAGGAGCTGCAATGATGCGTTCGTCCTGTAGGGGAGGAATGCATTCCAAGCAATCAAATGTAACTGCTTTTAACTTTTAGACCACATTTAGATATGTGCCCTCCAGACAAGTCCTTAAGGTGAACTGTCGGTACATTGTCTGTATGCTGCAAATTTTCGCCAAATTTGCCCATTGGCTAGCTGCCAGTTCCCCGTTAGCATCTTGGCAAGGATAGCAATTTCACCCGAAGTTCACGAAATTCAGTTTTAGCGGCACACCCTGAGAAAAAGCTCAACCAGCTAAAAATTCGGCCCAATTCGAATTTGATGCGGAGTTTTAATAATTTTGGACGAAATTTTCGGATTTTGTGTGAAAACTGATTCTCTCGGAGGGGTCCGATTTTTTTCTCCACCAAGATTGTTTTCCCTGCACACAGGCATGGAACTCAGGCTTTAAGATTAATTCGCTCATGTGCCCTCGAAATGTGCAGTGCAGTAGCTACATGTATCGGCGTACAAAATCGCCCAGCGCGGCAATGCATACTTCAGAGTGTTAATCTCTAGATCTAGGATCTCCTAGGGTAGATCTAGTAGGGTGCTTCTTTTCTCTAGGGTTCTTGATGTTCTACCGAGAGGGAGAGAGAGGGGTACCAACCTTCCGACGTGGAGGAGGAAGAGCCGGCCATCGCGGTTCGTCGGTGAAGCTCTGCGCACGGGCAGCGACGGTCGGGGAAGAGGTGCGGAGCTCCTCGGCGGCTGCGCGTCCCGGGCGGCGGCGACTCCCTGGCGGCGGTGAACGGCGGTGGAACTTCCCGTCACTTCAGCGCCCCCTCAACAGATCGGTCTAGGGTTTGTCGGTGGGGTAACGGCGGCGCGGTCAACCTCGTGATGCGTGCCGCCCGGCCCCCACCTCTCATTTATAAGCGGCGGCGACGGGCCCACCAGCCAAACGGGCTGGGCGCCCCCGATCAAGGCGCGGTCAAGGGATGGGCTTTGGCCGTTGGGCCAAAGCCCTGAGATCACTCTAACATTCTCCCCCTTGATCTCAATCTATATTTTATCTTCAATTACTTTTGACTTTACACATTCCATCACAGATTAGTGCATAGAACATGTCTCATCGTCACGGTCAATCGCCGATAGATTCAATGATTACAATACACCTCTGCTCAAACAGTTTACTTTAATCTTTGGGCCATCTTTTAGTCCAGAATCATAGGCTTTCCATTAAACCCATGCCGGCTACATGTTCTCTCGAACACGTTGGGTGGTAAGCCTTTGTAAGCGGATCCGCTAACATCTTTGCGGTACTTATGTGCTCAAGACTTATAATTTGATCCCGAACTTTATCTTTCACAACATAGTACTTTATGTCAATGTGTTTGGCAGCACCACTTGACTTATTGTTGTGGGCATACGTTCTCGCGGGTTCATTATCGCAGTACAACTTAAGTGGTCTATTGATGTCGTCAACCACTTTTAAACCGGTATGAACTTCTTTAGCCGTTCACCGCCCGTAGCCTCATAACATGCTACAAACTCGGCATACATTGTGGACGATGTAGTGACGGTTTGCTTTGAGCTTTTCCACGATATAGCTCCTCCAATGAGAGTGAATACATATCCGGATGTAGACTTTCTATCATCTCCCGCAAAATCGAATCAGATACCCCACTATATGGAGTGAATCGATCTTCAGTATGTCATCATGAGGCCTTTTGTTCCTTGCAAATAACGCAAGACTTTCTTTATCAATTTCAATGTTCTATTCCGAGATTGCTCGGAATCGCCAAGTAACCCGTAACAAATGCTAAGTCGTATGCAGTACACTTGAGCATCTTGTAAGCTTCCGACAATTGAAGCATATGGAACCGCTTTCATTTGATCGATCTCATATCGGTTCTGGGGCATTGAAAATCCCCATATCTGTCGCCCTTGACTATAGGTGCAGGTGAAGGACTACTTTTATGCATACCAAATTTCTTTAAGACTTTCTCTATGTATGCCTTTGTGACAGTCCCAATATCCCTTGTTTCTATCCCGGTGAATTTGATCCCTAGAACGAATGAAGCTTCACCAAGATCTTTCATATCAAAGTTTGAGGACAGAAACTTCTTTGTCTCCAGTAGCAGACTAACATCACTACTAGCTAGTAGGATATCATCCACATACAGGATTAGGAAGATAAACTTCCCATCTTTAAACTTTGCATAAACACAGTTGTCCTCAACATTCTCTTTAAACCCAAATTTTCTTATTGTACTGTCAAACTTCAAGTACCACTGTCTTGAAGCTTGCTTTAACCCATAAATCGATTTCTTTAGGCGGCATCCCATTCTTTCATTTCCTTCCATGACAAAACCTTTCGGTTGTGCCATGTAAACATTTTCCTCCAAATCCCCATTGAGAAATGCCGTCTTTACATCCATCTGATGTAACTCTAAATCATAATGTGCTACTAATGCCATTATGATTCTGAAGGAATCTTTACATGAGACTGGAGAAAATGTCTCATTGTAATCAATCCCTTCTCTTTGCGTAAAGCCTTTTGCCACAAGTCGCGCTTTATGTCTTTCTACATTCCCTTGGGACTTGGGAGTCATGTTTAGTCTTGTAGACCCATTTACAGCCTACTGTTTTGGCTCCTTTAGGAATAATTTCCAAGTCCCAGACTTTATTAGTCTTCATGGACCTCATTTCCTCTTCCATGGCCTCAAGCCATTTTGAGGAATTTTCGCTTCTCATGGCTTCTTCAAATGAGGTGGGATCATCCTCCATTTGAAATTCCTCTGTATGATAAATCTGATAATCATCAGAAATAGCTGATCTTCTTACTCTTTGAGACCTCCTCGGGGCCTCCTCATTTGGTACATCTACTATTTGAGGCTGCTGTTGCTCCCCCTCATCTGTGGCAATAGGTTCTATATGATCCTGAAGAACAAGTTCTTCGTTCTCATTCATTGTTGCCACGGAGGAACAATAACAGTCTTTGGCACCACGTTGTCTTGCACCGTCGGTGCAAATGCAACGCAGGTAGTGTGAAGAATGGCTCTTGAATCATCGGAGTGGGCGCATACACCCGCTTCTCTTCAAGGTCAATCTCTCGAGCTACCATGCTCCCCCTCATCATTTCATCCTCTAAGAAGATAGCATGTCTCGTTTCTACAAACTTTGTGTATCCGTCGACAAGAGAAACGATAACCTTTGACTTTTCAGGTAGCCAATGAAATGGCAACTTATTATTTTGGGATCAAGTTTCCCAAGGTTTGGGTTAAATACTTTAGCCTCAAGTGAGACTCCCCACACGTAAGTGGTTTAGTGAGGAACTCTTCCATCCACAACTCGCACGGTGTTTTGGGCACCGACTTACTAGGCACTCTGTTGAGAATATGAATGGCGGTTTTTAACGACTCCATCCATAAACTCAATGGGAGTGTGGAGTAGCTCATCATATTTCGCACCATATCCATCAGGGTACGGTTGCGTCTTTCAGCTACTCCATTTTGCTGAGGTTCGCCCGGCATAGAATCTCGGGCCACTATTCCATTTTCTGTAAAAACCTCAAAAGGTCCAGAACTTGTCCATATGGGGTATGTCGATCGTAGTACTCCCCACGATCAGATCGGACTATCTTAATCTTTAAATCGTGTTGGTTTTCAATTTCAGCCTTAAATATCTTGAATTTATCCAAGGCTTCATTTCTTTCTTTGATTGGATAAATATATCCATAACGGGAGTAATCATCTGTGAATGTTATGAACGAGTCATATCCATCCACACTTTTCACAGGAAAAGGACCACAAATATCTGTGTGAATAATTTGTAGAACTCCTGTGCTTCTTTTAGCGTCTTTCTTTATTTTCTTTACATATTTTCCTTTAATGCATTCTCTGCATTGTTCTAAGTCTGAGAACTCTAATGGAGGAAGAATATCATTCTTTACTAGTCTTTCTATTCTCCCCCTCGAAATATGGCCTAAACGACAGTGCCATAATTTCGACGACTCATCTAGAGTTCTCTTTCGTTTTCTGTTTACATTCGTAGACGAGGATTCAATCACTTTCTCGCACGCAACGTTCTCATTATCGCATACGACATTCACATCATCACATAATGATAACAAATAAAGCTCATTCTGTAATATGGCAATACCAACACATTCTTTATTAAACATTATTTCGCACTTGCCATTTCCAAAATTGCAATCATAACCATCTTTGTCCAAATTTGACACACTAATCAAATTCCTCTGTAAAGAGGTACAAAAAGGACATCTCTAAGTAGAAGAGTGGAGCCATTAGCTAATTCTAATGAAAGATCGCCAACGGCTTCAACTTCAACTTCACTCCATTTGCGACTTTAACGCATCTTTCTTTTCTTTGCGTAGTCCTCGTCGAACGGAATCCTGTAAGAATTAGCAACATGAACAATTGCTCTGAGTCAATCCACCAAGTGGATTTCAATATTTCACATACAGCATTCATTAATAAAGGTAATAATGTTCTCACCTTTCTTAGCCATTATCATCTTTAAATAGTCGGACAATCCTTCTTGTAGTGTCCCGTCTTCTTGCAGTGAAGGCACTTGGTCTTTGTCTCACACAAATTTGTTCTGTTGAGGCTGATGTCAGAGGCTTTGCCCTTGTTCTTTGAGAAGGGGTTCTCGTTATAATTCTTTTCTTGTTTTCCCTCACAAAGTTGATAGAACCACCATGTGAGGTTTTGATTCTTTCCTCCTCTTGCACGCACATGGCTATGCACTTTTCCATGTCCCATTTCTGGCTGCATATTATAGTTGACAACAAAAGTGTCAAACTCTTTTGGCAAAGAAGCAAAACCAAATGAATAAGGAACTCATCCTTGAGAGCCAAATCCATCGGTTTCAGTTTAGATGCCAAGTTGCTCATTCTAAGAATGTGCTCTCTTATGCCATTGCCACCGCTGAATACCTCTCATACACCGCTTAATCACCGTGTAGCATAAGTCTTTGAAGAGCCGTGAACCGACTCTTTATTTTATCAAGGTATTCAAAGGCGATGTGTCACACTCTGCAATTGAGCCAGAATAGCAGGCTCAATTGTGTTCTTTATCACAGCCATACATTTCTTGTTGGCTGTGGTCCATTTCTTATGATCAAGGTCATAAGACATCTGTAAGGGAGCATGATCCCTCTGTCTTTTCTGCCATGCAGTGTCATCCTCATTCTGTTCCCTCACTGGCGCCAAAGGCTCAGTGGGACGTGCTGTAGTGAGGACCCAGTCCACCTCAGCCAAGATAAAAGCTAAATCTAACTTTTTCTTCCACTCTCCATAATTATCACCTTTGAGAGTGGGGATTTCTCTAATACAACTCATCAAGTTGTATCCTCCTGAAAAATATTTCAAATACAGTGAGAACGTAACATCAAAATCATATGCCTTATTTCCAACGTTGGTCAAAAATACGACATACAATTAAAAAAAACAATTCTATCATACATTAAATCTACATCACCGTTGGGCAGAAATAGAAATAATGCATGAAATCAACATTAGAAATTTATAATACTGATATTAACAACGTTGGTCAGAAAATAACAATATCATAAATCTCTGGGAATTTTTATCTATTTTTCCAAAATTAAATTCTCCCGTTGGTTCGAATTTAATAATGAAAAACAATCAATATTAACTTTTTGCAGCGGAAACTGTAATTATTCTAAAAATAATTCAATATTTAGAAGCATTATACTGTAAACATTTAATCTCTGAAAAATAACACGTTGGTGCAAATATTTTCAGAGATTTTAAAACAAAATTCATTGAAATTCATTAAAAATCGCTTCTGAAAATCAATAAAAATCCTTTTCGGATTTTACTGTGCGAAATGGCCATTTGGCCCATTCCTTCGCGGGCGCGGCCCACGGCCGTCCACTCGCCTGCGCCGCCGGCCTCTTCTTGCGCGCAGCTGGCTCGCTGCGCCGACGCCCGCTCGCCCGCCTCTATCGTCGCCTCACGCGTGCGTGCGCGCGCTCCGCGCCAGGGCCGCAACCCGGGCTCGGGCCGCAAACGCCTCCCGCTGGGCAAAAAGTGACCCAGGGTCCTCGGCCGTCCGATCTGATCGGACGGCCGATCATGCGCGACGGGGATTGAAACCCCGAAAAACCCTAACCCTAGCCCCAAACCCGCCGCCTCCTCCGAAAACCACGGACGGCGCGACGGCGCGGCAGCAGCGCGGAGGAGCGGCAAGCGGCGACGGCGGCACGCAGCGCCGCGAGGCGGCGGCCCCATCGGCCCCAGCGGCGCGCGCGCGGCGCACGGCGACGGCTGCCTGGCGGAGCACCACGGCGCGCAAGCGCGCGAGAGGCGCGGCTGCCCGCCCGGCGGCGGCCCCAAGCGGCGGCCAGCGGCGGCGCCATGCGGGCGCGACCCCAATCGGAGTGGCCCGCGCGCGCTACAAGACACCCAAACGGCGACGCGACCGTGAGTCCCCCTCTTTCTCTCCTTGCTTTCTTTTGCCGTTTTTCTAGGGTTGGGGTCTCTTTTCTTTTCTTTCCGCACGTCGGTTAACCGACGGCGGCCGTTCATCTTTCCCCGTCTAGATCTACACCTAAGAGGCTCTGATACCATTGTTAATATCTAGATCTAGGATCTCCTAGGGTAGATCTAGTGGGGTGCTTCTTTTCTCTAGGGTTCTTGATGTTCTACCGAGAGGGAGAGAGAGGGGTACCAACCTTCCGACGTGGAGGAGGAAGAGCCGGCCATCGCGGTTCGTCGGTGAAGCTCTGCGCACGGGCAGCGACGGTCGGGGAAGAGGTGCGGAGCTCCTCGGCGGCTGCGCGTCCCGGGCGGCGGCGACTCCCTGGCGGCGGTGGAACTTCCCGTCACTTCAGCGCCCCCTCAACAGATCGGTCTAGGGTTTGTCGGTGGGGTAACGGCGGCGCGGTCAACCTCGTGATGCGTGCCGCCCGGCCCCCACCTCTGTATTTATAAGCGGCGGCGACAGGGCCCACCACCCAACGGGCTGGCGCCCCGATCGAATGCGCGTCAGGGATGGGCTTTGGCCGTTGGGCCAAAGCCCTGAGATCACTCTAACACAGAGAAGTTCGTTTTATCTAAAATAAGGAGAGCGCACAAGGATCGGACCACCAGCAAAGAACAAAAGTAGCTGCGTGCAACGATGTCCCTATTGGATTCCCAACCAAATGTAGCTGTTTTATGGTGACCCATGTTTATACCTGTCGGCAAAAATTGCTAGCACGAATGTCTGTAGGATCCAAACTACATTTTCCACGTCTCGATAAAATCGGATGCATGCATGGGCTGAACAGGACAGTATATTGCTGTTCCCAGATTTACGTAGAGAAGCAGTCACTAAAGATAACGGCCTGTAATTTTCGGCTACAGTTGATGTTTTATGTTCATGGTTCATGATTTTTGCTTCTACAGTAAGCACTTATGTAAACGAATCGAATGTCGATAAACTGTTTTGAAAAGGTGATAAAGATATCGTTCTTTCTATTTGTTCATAAGAAGCTCTAATTAGCCATAGGCTAAAAGGAATGGTGCCAACCTCATGACCACGTACGTTATATCTTTTCTGGGACTTAACAACTTCGAGCTTGAATTCTCGCATGTCTGATCTATTCCACTCTGCATCAAAGTTTCGGTAACCTCGCAAGGAAAGGAATCCATCACACAAATATTACTGTAGCACCATCGAGTGACTGTAGCCTGGTATGCTTGCTGCCGTGTGCGACAGGTTGACCACAGCGTTGTCACATGTGGTAGGTCCGAAGGAGAGAGTTAGATTTACAAAAATAGATGTTCGAGAGTTTTTAAAAGAGAAGATTGCTAGAATGATATTTTTCAAAATCGATTCCAAAGAAAGAGAGTTACCGTACCGGCAATTGTAGCACGCGCCTTCTGATTCACACATGGAATATTTCTGCTCCTCTAGTTGATCGATCGCCTGTAGCGTGTTGCCAGAGGCAAGGATATGTACGAGATCGACAATCTCAAGAGCAATGGTGGTGGATATTGGGGTCCAGGCTTCTTTTCGCCTTTTCCTTTTCGTTGGGAAAAAAACAATAATGAAATACACCACCTGGTTGTCGCTCTGAGTTTGGGAAAAAATACTATGAAATTTATTTTGAGACTATTCGGGGAGAGGCCCCCACCTTGATCCAAATAGCTCATGGCGTCAAGAAAGCCAAGCCAGCAGTTTCGTGGAAGCCCACAAGGCTAACAAATGTCATATATGCTTCTAGAAGAATAAGCTTAAATCATACCCCTATAGTTATATATATGAGCCTGAGTGCGCCATGGGGGTAGAGTACTCTTTTTTAGTGAAGAGTCAGGCATTATCAACTCTTACTCTTAAGATACTAGTACAGACTTCTAGCGTCACCTTAGAGTGTTTTAGTCTACAGACAGTCTCTCCAAAGTTCCTCTGTTGCCCTCATACTCTACTATTTGGTGTGTAACCACAATAGAGACATTTGCACCATCCAAATTTGCAAACTCTTTATACCAAAAAGGAATGTGAGGATGGCCTTTGGGCCTTTTCCCTCGGCGAAGGGGGTAAAGCCTTGAGGTCCTAGGAAAGGAATTGGGAAACCGAGAGATTGTTAGAGAAGGATTTAGCGCCGCAATGCATACTTCAGTAACCGGAGTTTGATGGAAAAGAGTCAAAAGGCGCATCCTAAGAACTAGTGGTGGAACCAGGATTTCACCGTGCCCCAGGCTAAATGCTAAAAGGCTAACAACCTAGAAGTAACGCCAATTTTTACCCACACAACAGCATAACAAAAGTATGTCGCAAATGTATCATTGACATGAAACTTTAGCTCAATGCTTCAACATACAACGTAATAAGAAAAACATGGCAAAAACAATGATACGACATACCGCGATACGATATTTTGCAAAAACAAGGATACAACAATACGGCGAGTATATATGTATTTAAAATTTTTTAAAATATAGATAGACTATGAGAGAGCAAGAAACTAATATTACCTTGTTGAATGTTATATATTCCAATATTCCTTGCCACTTCAATCTTGCCGGTCTCTGGCTTGTTAGAACTAGAAGTAACTTTTGATTTACTCTCCTCAGGATCTACAAATTACAGAGACAAACAAGGTTCTCACTTCTCACTGTGACATGGGGAAGCAAGGAAGTATAACTAACTGATGTGTAACTTTAAGTCCAGGCACCATGAATTTTTTTGTGGACTTGTAAATTTCATAGATTTACTTGTTGCACCCGATTCTATTTTGTTACTTGTATTCTCCCCACCCTTTGGTCTTGTTTACACCATAGGTTCTTCTTAAGAATTAGGCTCTACACCTGCATATTGATCAATGCAGAAATAAATCCTTTCAACGATAGCAAAGAAAAAGGTTCTCTAGGCAATATTACATAACTGGCCAAAATGAGTCGAGAGGTCTCATAAGGCACAGGCCCACATATTCGATACATAAGTCATGACTATACTAGGGCATGTATAAAAGCAACCTTTGCTTTGATATTTGGCCTCGCCGATCTCAATCGGATAGTTAGGGAAATGGCATTTCTTCCCACTTTCCACAAACTCCCCAACTTGAGGTACCCGCTGCCTAGTACTTCACCCTCTTCATCCAGCAAAACAACCCCAACTTGAGGTACCCGCTGCCTAGTACTTCACCCTCTTCATCCAGCAAAACAATCTGAAACATTTTAATTCACAGAAAACATCACAACATTTTATCCAATCTACTGCTACAACACCCTAAGATAAACTGATCGCATGCCAACCAAGCTATCCTTATTCATTAGAAACCTCACAATCTCCAATCTTCAGAATATACATGGAAACAATTATCAAATGCACATTGCTATTTACCTGTTTCGCACTCGGGTGGTCGGGACAGGAGGGGAGATCCGCCATCAGGCGCCGGGCGAGATGGGAGACCCACCACTCGGGCCACCGGGCATCGGGGGAGAGCCACCGCCGAGGGAGAGGGGAGAGGCGGCGCCGAGGACAGGGGGAGCCGAGAGTCACCATCGGGGAGAGGGGAGAGCCGAGAGCAGCCGCTGGGTGTCGGGGAAGAGCCACCACCTGGGAAGAGGGGAGAGGCGCCGTCAGGGAGAGGGGAGAGCCGAGAGCAGCCGCTGGGTGTCGGGGAAGAGCCACCACCTGGGAAGAGGGGAGAGGCACCGTCAGGGAGAGGGGAGAGTCGAGAGCCACCGCCGAGCACCAGGAAAGATGGGAGACCCGCCGCTCAGGCCGCTGGGCGTCAGGGGAGAGCCGCCGCCAGGAGAGAGGGGAGAGGCGCCGCCGGGGACAAAGGAGAGCCGAGAGCCACTGTCGGGGAGAGGGGAGAGCCGAGAGCAGCCGCTGGGTGTCGGGGAAGAGCCCCCGCCAGGGGAAAAGGGAGAGGCGCCGCCGGGGAGAGGGGAGAGCCGAGAGCCGCCACTGGGCTCCAGGGAATATGGGAGACCCACCGCTCAAGCCGCCGGGCGTCGGGGGAGAGCTGCCACGGAGGAAAGGGGAGAGGCACCATCGGGGACAGGAGAGAGTCGAGAGCCACCGTCGAGGAGAGGGGAGAGCTGAGAGCAGCTGCTGGGTGTCGTGGAGAGCCGCCACCGGGGAAGAGTTGAGAGGCGCCACCCGGGAGAAGGGAGAGCCGAGAGCCGTCGGATGCCGAGGGGGAGCCACCGCTGGGGAGAGGGGAGAGGCGCCGTCGGGGAAAGGGGAGAGTCGAGAGCCGCCGCGACGCCGGACGTGGGAGCACAAGTGACGACTGGGAGTGCAAGGCGGCAGCCGCCTTCCTGCGTGAGCGCAAGGCCGGCGGATGGGAGATGCGCGGCGTGCGTCGGCAAGGCGGCGACGAGGACACAGTGGCGCAGAGGCAAGTGCGGTAGCCAACGGCGAGGTGCACAAAGAGGTGGTGGGGCGCGGAATCGGGTGTCGGTGGGGCTCGGAATCGGGGTTACTGGTGGGGCTAGCCACTGCAGTTATGCCTTTGGGGATTTAGCTTTAGGGTTTCTTTCTTGTGACTTCTTGTCTTCACTTGTGGGCCTGACGAGGGGGCATGTGTGGGGGCCTGCCGCCTGCTGTTGGCCTGCTGCCAGCCAAGCTGCTTGACGAAGGCCTCGGGCTAGGCCGGTATCAAACAAAAATACTTTTCTAGTTGCTAAAAGGGGTACTACTAATGGCATTTCTAGGCCTTGGGTTGTAGCTCACCTAGTCCGAGGCCTGATTCTGCCCTGCCAAGAACTCTGCCTGGCCTGCAGCTGATGAGAATTCGGACAAGATCAGTGTTCAAAGTTTAAAGTTTAAGCTGCGATAGCTTTGAAAAAGGAAAGTTGCAGATCGAGAGAAGTTCGTTTTATCTAAAATAAGGAGAGCGCACAAGGATCGTACCACCAGCAAAGAACATAAAGAGCTGCGTGCAACGATCTCCCTATTGGATTCCCAACCAAATGTAGTCGTTTCATGGTGACCCTTGTTTATGCCTGTCGGCACGAATGTCTGTGTAGGATCCAAACAACATTTTCCACATCTCGAGAAAAGCGGATGCATGCACAGCCTGAACAAGACCGTATGCTGCTGTTCCCAGATTTACGTAAAGAAGCAGTCACTCGAAGGCATCATGACCGCATACGTTATATCTTTCTGGGATTAAACTACTTGTGCTTGAATTTCCATATGTCTGATCTATTCCACTCTGCATCAAAGTTTCCGTAACAACGCAAAGAAAGAGAGTTACCGTACCAGTCAGTTGTAGCATGCGCCTACTGATTTACACATGGAATAATTTTTCTGCTTCTCTAGTTGATTGATCGTCTGTAGCGTGTTGCCACGGGCAAAGATACGTACGAGATCGACAATCTTAAGAGCAAAGGTGGTGGATATTGGGCTCCAGGCTTCTTTTGAATGTGGGGATGGCCTTCGGGCTTTTATCCTTGGCAAGGGGTAAAGGCTATTCTCCAAACGATTTTAGCTTTTGTCTTATTTTAGCTTTTAGCTAAGTTACATCAGAAACTACTTAAAAAGCAACGGCTTCTAATTTTAATTTATTTTTGCTTTTTTGGTTTTTTTTCCTTATTTTTTTGTATTGTTCATGATGATATCATGGTTTTTTATTTTTTCTCAGAAAAAATAACAACTGTTATAATACAATTTCAGCTATAAACCAGAAGCTTAAGGCATGAGCCTCTTAGAGTGTACCCAAAGCCTCCAGGTTCTAGGAAAGGAATGGGAAATAGAGAGGTTGTCAGAGAAGAGAAGGTTGCTAGAGAAGGACTCCTCGGCAACAGTGGAACGTGCCAGACCGTGAGTAGTAGGTGTGCAGGATACAAAATGGGATTGACTTGTGTTTCCTCCTCTAGAACGGCTTCTTGTTGTAAACGTCATCGACTCTTTGTACATCTACTATGTCTATATATACTGACGAATACAATCAACTAAGGCACTGCGATTTGCATCCTTGCTTTCACCCTTGCTGCTGCAGCTTGCCGCGTCCCCGCCGTGGCAGCCAGTTGCGTCTGCCGCAGCCTGCCACGTCTGCCGCACCCCTGCCACGGCAACCTGCTGCTGCTGCTTCTTCTGCACTACAGCAGCTGTACCCGCTCTGGCTGTGCATTCTTACGCTACGCGTGCACGCACTAGGCATCTTCCTTTGCCTCTCGCTAAACAGCGACTTAATTGTAACAGCCCAATTTTGCCTCAAAATAAACCATGCATGATTTTTATGAATTTCTAAATTTTTTGATGCATTTTTAAAATTTTTCTTAAAAGCCTTGTTGGAGTTTGAGATTTTTTAAAATAATTTCCTTAGCCCAAAAATGTGAATTCAAAATTTCCAAAAATCAATTGGATGTTGAAGAATTTTTATAAAAATTTTGTGTGCAAATACATCTTGAAATTCAAACTCAATTCAAAAACAAAAACTAAAATTTTAAACCTTAAAATTTTTCTCCCTGGCCTTCAGACTGAAAGCCTTCAGACGGCCCACTCTTGTTTCCCCTTTCTTCCCCTGCGTGGCCCATGCCCATGCCCGCAGCCTAGCAAGCGTGCCAACCATGCCATCCTCTCTCTCGCGCGTCACTGATGACCGGGCCCACAGTCCCACCTATCAACACCCCTTTCATTGTTCTTCTCTCTTCATCTCTCTCTTGCCCGAGCTCTCTCTCACTCGTTCTCTCTCCGTGTCACTAGGATAAGCTTATGAAGCAAGCATTGAAGACCTACAGTCACCACCCTTGAGCATTGCGTCACCGCGAGGTAGTCCCATCCACGCGCTAGAGCCATTACACGCCACGTCTCTCAGATGCCCGCGCCATGACCGAGCGCCCTCTTCTTGTTCTCCTTCCTTCCCTGTATTTAAGCCATGCCTAACAGCATCAACGAGTGCGCTTTCTATCCCTCTCCACTTCCCCCAAGCTTTCCCCCTTTCTTCACTTTCAGTTGAAAGCAAATCTAGCTATCGACTTCAACCCCGACCACCAGCTTCCACCGATGAATTCCGCCACTCCAGTAAGCTTCTGCTGCCGCCAACATTCCCATCAAAGTCACCTCGACCTACTGTCCAGTTTGTTGCTCACCTCACTTTCGCATGTTCCCCCACCATTAGACTGGACACCGTTAGCAGAACTCGGCTAAGCCCACCATCCTCGTGCACCACCCAGCCCTACCTTCCCCATCCCAAGCTTGTAAGTACCCAAGTCATTTCATGCTCTAGGAGTAATGAAGATTATTAGGTTAGCCGATTTGAGCCTTAGCACACGGTAGCTCCGCGTTGCCATGAAGCCTTTGTTCGCAACTTCGGCCACCGTGGGCAGCCTCACCCGTAGCGCCTCTCATTGGGTAAGTGGCACCACTAGGATCCCCTTGGTGTAGATGCTTATGCATGCCCTAGATGTCGAGTTTAGCCACTAGCTAGCCAACGCTGTCATGGGCCAGATCATCGTCGCTGACGTACATAGTCACATCACCAATAGAACCCATCTATGGCCCCACCATCATCACCCCTAGCATCGCCTTGGAGTGTAGATCATAAATCTAGCCTCAATTTGGGGATTTAGGTGTGAATTTTGTACCACACCATCACTGACACACCACAGCCACCATATTCTGTCACTACCAGCCAAACCACACTAACCATCGGTCCTCGAGCCACTTCCTTGGTCTTGTGGTTAAACCCTTAGCCTAGCATGCAACGAAGTCATTCCCACCTTGTCGTGTACCAAGATCGTCCTTCGGCCATGCTGTCCTGCTGCTCATCACCAGTGAGCAATCGCTCCAGTGCACCTTGTCGACTGCTTCCACCATCCATAGCTAGCATGTGAACCCCCAACCCATTTTGCCCATCGGCTAAGCCCCCTAGTGCCTTTCTCACCACTGGCTAGCACAACAACAACCCTTGCCGGAGCTCCTCTGTTCCGATTGTGGAACTCTATCTCAGTGACAAGTGGACCCCACCTAGTTAATGATTAAGAGAACGTTTACTATTTAATTAGTTGTAATGAGTGACTGATAGCAGCCTCCACCGAGATTAAGAAATGTGTTTAGCCTTCGGATTAACCATTGAGACTGTAACATGGCGGCCCCACATGTAGCCATCGGTTCATGGCTCGGTCCATGCGGATGATGTCACTGCCTCTCATGCCCATGTGTTAGCCTCCCATACGATTTAACATGTAAAAATAAATAAGAAAATAAATTTAGAAATTTAGCAGGCCCACCTATCAATTTTTTTCATCTTTTCCCAATTTTCCCGTTGGGTCAAACTTTGAAATGCCACGATTTTCTCATTTTAATTCCAAATCCAGTGATTTTTGTTTCTAAATTAAAAACCTTTACAATAGCACTAAAATCATAATTTTTAGAGTTTATTTGAATTTTACTTGAATATTGGATTGAATGTGGATGATTTTGCGTGTATAGACTTTGACACACCGGACGCCCCCGTCACTAACAAACAAGATTCCATCGTAGCCACATTTGATCAATGCAAGTCCGTATAATTGTTCATATTGACCTAGTCTTTAAATGCAAATATTTTTCTTTCAAATACAAATGCATGCTTATTATGGATAATTGTTAAAATGCTATGTCAAAAGTTGATTGCATAGTTATAGCATGCACTTGATGCCTAATATTTTCCTTCCTTGATTATTGATATTCCCTTGCCATATTGCCCTATGATACTTACAATGATAACAACTCCACCATTGGTTAAACTTCAGTAAATTATGGTCATGCTTAGAAATACCTTAGTGGTAAAATAAAATATAACACAAACATTGTCAACTGGATTTGAAAATATCATAATGGGATGGTAACATGGGTTGCTACTGGAAATAAAAAAATATATTCTAACATGGTGGAGACTCGAGTGAGTGGTTAGTAAGACACCGATGTAGGGATTGCACATATTAGCCGTGCAAGGATTGCATGTGTCTTTTTTGGATTGGCTGTGCAAAGATTATACGCGTCATTTTTGTATTGGTTGTGCAGGGATTGCATGTGTCGTTTCTTGAATAGCTGTGTAAGGATTGTATGAGTTCTGGGTTTGTGGTTCATCTCGTCTGAGTCATTTAAGGATCGAATTATTGTGCTTCTCTTGTTTACACACAAATTAACAATAAGTATAGTATGGGATGGACCTGGCTCACAAATTTGCTTAGCTCTGTTGTAAATCATATGCAATTATATTGGTATGTGGATTTCTATATTTCTGTGATGATTATTGGGAGCGACCTGTAATGGTCACTGCCCTTATAGATTTCGTAAATGTGAAGGGCCATAGACTTCCTAATAATATGGTCTCTCATTAAATTTTTGTGGAAGCTCTTGACACAGTGAAGATTATTGTGTAATTTTTCTAGAATGTTATCTACCATAGATTTTTCTCAAAAATTCTGTAAAGGCTACTGTTTAGATATAGAATGACTATTTGATTTGAATAAATTTTTGGATTATGTTCAAAATTTTATTTCCAGTTCCAAGAACTTATTTTTGATTTTTTGAATTGGTTTCTATTGTCATTTCTCCTATTCCACTTTTGTGGATCATCTTTTCATATTCGATTTTCAATTCAAATTGAGTTCTATTGATTGCACATTTTTCTTTTTTTAAAAAAAATTGTGTTTGCAACTTATTTTTCAAAGAAACTCCAACAAGAGCCAAGGAAATAAGATGCATGCAAAAAGTTTTTAGTTTTACTCATTTCGAATTCCTAAAAGTTTCAGGATGTTACATCAAGTGCAATAAAAAAACTAAAATTTGGAATAAAAAATTAAAATTATCAGTTTGATTTCATAAAAACTTCAAAGTAATATCTTCAAATATTTGATATTTGGAATAAAAATTCAACGAACAGTAGCAGTTTGATTTGTGTATGAATTCAACCTAAAACTGAAATTCAAATAAAAAATAAAATAAAATTAGAAATTTCAATTCCATATGAATACCAAATTAAAATACCTTAGTAGAACAATTTAGAATACAAATTAAATGAAAAGTAGCCTGGTGCATATAAATTCTTCAATTAAGGGTTGTTTTCTTTCTTTTGTAGAACTTGGAGAAAAAGAAAAGATTTAGAAATTTTCACATTAATCGGAGAAAAAGAAAGCATGCTGGATCGTTAAATTTTTACACAAGATCATGATCTACGGCTGTGATTAAATAGTGCACGGAGTCCATTTCAAAATAATTTCCCCCTCTGAAATCAAACATGTCTTTTTTTGCGAACCGGACTCTCTTTCCCTCTTTCTTTAAAACGTGATTCGTATACACCACAGCTACTACTTAGGTGGCGAAAATATATAATTTGCATAATAATATATCATCTTTCATATTGTAAACTTTAGGCAACTGTAACCTTTTAACGGAAGTTTGATTGATGCGATATCAGCACTTACAAAACAAGTCCATTGTATTGCAAATAGAACTAATATGTGGCTGGATGTATCTGAGCCGAACAACACATCCCTAATGCAAGTCCATTTGTATTATGTATGTAACAAGCAATTATGATGCATGCCCAACATCTTTAACGAAGACTCCAGACACGAACATCAAAGAGAAAAAAATGACGTAAAGCTATTATGATGCATATATGCTCAACATAGATAAAAGAAGAAAAATTCAAAAGTTGTATAATTTTTTTCTATCAAATATACGAAACTTCAGAGTTAACATTTTCCAGTCTATTGTATTGGCTGAAGGCCCCATACATATATATTCAATTCTTTTTCTGTTCCTCCTTCTAGAATCTACATGTGTGGAGTAAAATAATTGATATCCTAACATATATATGGGGTAACATGAAATTTTGAACTGAAAGTTATGATTTCTAAACACAGGAAGAAAAAGTCCACCATGGTCCTCAACTCTTTCGTTCATATAACTTTAATCGCTCATGCGTAAAACCGGGTAGAACACATCCTCCACCGGGCAAAATCGAATGGACTTTTTCCCAAAACACATAAAATACTGGAAGCAAATATTCCAAAAAAGAAGTATGAAAAACATCCAACATATAAAAATATGTAAAAAGAATTCCAAAATATTATTTCTTTTAGAGTACAAGGAGAGGACGCACACCACATTCCAAATAAACGTAAATTCAAACTTAAGAACTCCACAAAAAAAGAGAAATCTAAAATATATAAATTTGTGACTAAAATTTAAAAAATATGGTATATGTTATGACTAAAATGAGAAGGTTTATAAACTAAGGCATTAAAAATGAGAAGAAAACTTCAAAGTTTTGTATATTCAAAGTTAAATTTATAAAGATTATGAATGATAAATATATTGTTGAGAAGTGCAACCCATGCGGATGCACGGGTTGATGACTAGTACATCCAAACAGGAGAGTGTTATGGTCGCCTGCATCTACCCAGAAATAATTTATTCTAAGGTTTTTACAATCTTTGATTGACCTATAGTTCCTACCGCATGGTACCGGGTTCTTCCCTGTGGGGATGCCCTCACATGTAGGGGTGAAAACGGATCGGATAGTTTCCGACTGATTTGGATGAAAACGGATACGGATTGTGTCGGATCGGATTTTCTTCGGATAATTCTCAGATCAAATACGAATACGGATTTTTTGTCGGATACGGATACGAATACAGTAGGCCTGATATCCGGCGAATACGGATACGAATACGGATTATCCGGATAATACAAAAACGGATTATCCGGATAATACAAAAACGGATATCCGAGATTTCAGCCCAACATTACCTAGCCCAAGTCAGCCTCTCTCATCTCCCCTGCCACTAGCCCACTAGCCCAATCAAGCCATAAGCTTCCATTACCATTAGGCATTAGGTTTCTTAGTCATATTAACTAACAAATACCACTAGCAAATATTTATTAAAAAATAAATTTAATATTATCGGTGGATTAAAATTTGTACCGATTAAATTGATGTACTTTCGTTTAAATAGTTTTGATGCAAATTTAAATACTTAATTAATTTATTAGTCACATGTAAATGGTAGAAATCCATTAAGAATTATTTAGGACTTTAGAAAAAATTAACTGCCACTTGAAGATTTAAAATCTGTACAACGGTATGACTATTGTGGATAAAAATACTTATGCTTGTTTAGATTTCATGAATGTTTTGACAAGATAAACTATTTATGTGTTTTCATTGATTTTGGATGTATAGTTTAAGGGGTTTTTTATGTTCCGATAAATATTCGTGACCGTATTCGTTTCAATTCGTATTCGCTCTGTATCTGTACTATTCGATATAATTCGTATTTGTATTCGTATCCGAGGTATCCGTATTCATATCCGCATCCGAGAAAAAATATGAAAACAAATATGATAAAGACATTATCTATTCGTATTCGATCCGTTTACATCCCTACTCACATGTATCCCCATCAAAATTTAGCTACCGTCGACAGTTTTAAATTTTCCCATCCTTCCGAGGATTTTGCAAGGAACGGTCCCACTAAGAACATAAATTTAAATGGCATTGATGTAATTTCACATGTTTATCACACGGTTACTTCGAAACAAGTGAATGTATTAATTCACAAGACGGTATAATAATATTAAATAAGTTATATACCGTAGACTACAAAATGGCAGCGCGGCAATGCATACTTCGATCAGTAACCGGAGTTTGATGGAAAAGAGTCAAAAGGCGCATCCCACGAACTCTGCCTGGCCTGCAGCTGATGAGAATTCGTGGACAAGATCAGTGTTCAAAGTTTAAAGTTTAAGCTGCGATAACTTTGAAAAAGGAAAGTTTAAGCTGCACAAGGATCGTACCACCGGCAAAGAACATAAAGATCGAGCTGCGTGCAACGATCTCCCTATTGGATTCCCAACCAAATGTAGTCGTTTTATGGTGACCCTTGTTTATGCCTGTCGGCAAAAATTGCTAGCACGAATGTCTCTGTAGGATCCAAACACATTTTCCACATCTCGAGAAAAGCGGATGCATGCATAGCCTGAACAGGCGGTATGTTGCTGTTCCCAGATTTACGTAAAGAAGCAGTCACTCAAAGACATCATGACTACGTACGTTATATCTTTCTGGGATTAAACTACTTGTGCTTGGATTCTCACATGTCTGGTCTACTCCACTCTGCATCAAAGTTACCGTACCCTCCCAAAGAAAGAGAGTTACCGTACCGGTCATTAGAGAAGGACTCTCGATCGGCAACGTTGGTACCCTGCCAGACCGTGAAGTAGCCCTGTCACAAATGTGCATAAAAATCACTTCATGAATCGATATACATATGTTTAGAGGGAGTTTTATTTATTTGTTATAGACTTTGAGAGCACTCACTTCTTTAATTCTTTTGAACTCATCTTAAGAATTATTTGCTATCAAAAGTTGAAATCTAAAATATGGAACTTGTTCTTAAACTCTCTCGCTATATATATGTTCAAAATCTTCAATTCACTTATATTGCCTAGGTTGTCATTAATTACCAAAAAAAGGGAAGATTGAAGCATCTAAAACCCTAGAAATTGATTTTGGTAATTAATGATGACAATGTTTAAGGGACAAATATATTTGTTAAGATGATTGAAAAGTTTAGTCCTAGATTTTTTATGATATCGTGGAAATGGCATGCAAAGATGACTAAGAATCGATATGACTTAAGGCAAAGCTATAATTTAGCCTAAGGAACTCTTTCATAGCTTTTTACTAGTCTTGGTGTTTGGTGAAAAAAGAACGAATTGGTAGGATAGATGCCAAATGATAAAGAGGGGTCATGGCTAGTAGTCTGAAGCTAATATTGTACCACTTTGATCAAATCTAGTACATGCCCGCATTTGGAAATTCTTTTTGGAACTTGCTCTGATTCTCTTTTGGAAACTGGTATGACCGCAATTATGTTAGTGGTGGTACCACTCCTTTGGTACTACTAGCTTTTTTGTGCTTGTACATAATTTCTAGAGAGGTGCATATTTGGTCTTGATAAAAAATGGTACTACCGCTGTTGTGGGTCGATACTACCACAACAATATGACCATGCTTCAAGTTCGGTACTACCACAGTGCGGTATGATCGTGCTTTAGTTGACGATAGCTAATTTCTAGAGGGATATATCTTTTTAGTCTTTCTCCTCCATCTAAAAATCGGTATTACCGCAACAGAAGAGCGGTACTACCATAGAATCAATACTACCAGGGCTTGTGAGTGCGGTATTACCAAAATTGGTTTAATAGCTAGTTTTTGTGCATTTAATGGACCTTAAATAGCCGTTGTATAATAGGTGCACTAGTACCGGACATTACATGGCAATAATACTGCATCCCTTGATTTTTGGGGATTTCGTCCCTAACGGTCATCCTGGTCATTGAATGCTATAAATATCTCCCCACCAATAGCAAGCAAGCACTCTGGGATCTCATTGAGCATATTTGAGCCCTTGTCATTCTCTCTTCAACTCATTTGCTCTATTTTCTCATTTTGTAGTTGTTGAGAGTATTTAAGTGCATTGCATCATCTAATTGATCATTGTGGCACTTGAAAACCTTCAAGCAAATGCCATTGGCTTATTACTCTTAATGGTTGTCGACACCTAGATGGTTTAAAGGAGTTAGTGCGGTGATCTCTTCAAAGAAGATTGTGAAAAGACCTGGCGTGATTGTCAAGTTCGAAACTCACCTTCCGAAGCAGGAAAGAACTATCATAGTGGATTAAGGAATAGCTCAAGTTTGTGCAAGGAACCGATTTGATTGGTTTAACTTCCTCAACGTAGATTAAGGGAGACTTGTAAGTTTTTGAGGCCACGGGAAAATTCTCATGTCCTCTGTGTGTTTTAATTCCCTTGCCTTTACTCTTTGTATTTATATTTCTAGCAATTATTTAATTAACTTATTTAGTTAGAATTGTATTTATTTGTCAAGATTTAGTTTTTTGGTGCCATAGCAAGACATAGAGTGCTTTGGTCTTGAATTGTGAAAACAATTTTATTTACTCATGCTTGCTTTAAAATTGTGATTTAGTTAAAATAATTTTAAAACCTCCTATTCATTTATTCTAATCGATTATCCTTGATCATTGGTTGGCTAAGGGTGAAGATGGCTCTCGCTATAAGCAAGGGCAATCGGACCAGCTGGGCCGATGGCGGTGTCCTCGCCTGGATTATGGCACCACCGTCTTCGGATTTCACTTCACAGGCTTTGTTCGTTGTACTTCATGTGGGTAATAGGGCCGGTGGACCCTGCAACACTCTCGCTGTTGTTACCTTTTTCTATGCTATTGATACTTTTTTCTATTGATTGTGATATAAAATAAAATATATAAGAAACACAAGGTGATAGTGTTTCATATACACGTCTCATTTGAGATACAAGATAAGTGGAACCGTACACGGGTCAGCTTGTCGATGGCTATTCTGAAGAACTATGTGGTAGGTGCTACTATACATCGAGATAACTTCTGAGGGTGTTAATGCTAACTCCCAAGTGACATGTAGAGGGCTTTTGCAATCATCCCTTTTTTTTCATTTTGCCAATACGTACGAGCTCATACATGACGTCTTGGGTGATCTTCATTCTCTACAGCAGTCATCATACTAAATTTTGTGTCGGCCGTAATTTTCTTTTGAGAGGATCAAGGGTATAATTTAGCAACAGGCGTTTCCAAATGTACGTAACTCCGGATCACCTTTTAGCACACATTTGGCACGAGACCCAGTAAACAAATAGAGAATATGTACAGACGCACAAAAGCACATTCATGCGCGTCGTGTATATATAGAGAGTATGCCTGCATAACTCAGCCGATCGACCATGCACACAAGGAACTCTTGTGCGATCTAGAAAAAAAAAACCTTCTTATACATTGAGATTGAGCATCCAACGACATAGAGAGGAGGAAGTTAGTTTGCTGACTGCAGCTGGTGCGGTTGATGGCGTCGAGCAGCGCAGAGCGGTCTCCCTCCCGCCCCGCAGGGGAGATGGACGCCAAACTGATGATGGCCACAGGCCGTGGCAACTGCCAGCGGCTGAAAGATCTTCTCAACCAGGAAGAAACCACGACGAGGGTGGTGGTGGTGGCGGCAGTTATGAATCCGCTACTGCTAGCATCGGCATGCTTTGGCTCCTGGAAGGCACTGAACTTTCTTTTCAACAGAGAAGACCCACAAGCGCCACCAATGACGATGCCTACTCAAGCATTTCTTGACTTGATAATGCAAGACTCCTCCGACAACAGCACCGACGGAAGCTCCGAGATGTATCAAGCTTCTGATGATGTCGAAGAGGGCGTGGACCAACCTACGTCACCTGCATCGCTGCTTCTAGAGGGCGTCACCATTGAGGGCGACACCGCACTACATGTGGTGGCCAGCCATGGGGACGGCGACAACTTCTTGAAGTGTGCTGGCATTGTCTACGACAGGGCCAAACACCTTCTCTTGGCGCTAAACAAGAAGGGTAACACGCCCCTGCATTGCGCTGCCAGAGCTGGGAAATCCAAAATGGTCTGTCATCTAATTGATCTAGCTAGACGTCAGGATGAGGAAAACAGTGATGATAGTCTGCACAAACTCCTGAGAACGGAGAATAAGCGAAAGGAGACGGCCTTGCATGAGGCTGTCTGCACTGGAAAAAATCATACAGTCGAGCTTCTGCTGACGGCTGATTCAGAATTGGCCAGTTTTCCGAAAGAAGGCACTTCACCGTTGTACCTAGCTATCTTGCTGAAAAAGGACATCATTGCACGTACACTGTATGAGAAGAGTAAAGGGAATCTCTCGTATTCCGGACCAGATGGTCAAAATGCACTGCATGCTGCGGTTCTTCGAGACTTAGGTACACTATACGTATCCACCTTCCTTTCCAACTTATACATTCAGGCTCCTGTTCTGTTTTCCACATATTTAGCTATGAGCAAATATCTTTAGGATAGATATGCATGTTTTAGAATTTACACACGAATTCTACAGTACTAGTTAGTTTTTTTTGTGTGTAAAAACTGCAAAAAGAATCATGGGTTCTCGCTAAATGTTGCACTGTGAATTACTTTAGGGAATGTTTAATAATAGGGAATTTTTCCTCAAGTTACTTGCGTTGTCCCCCTGCGAGTGAATTCCTCGTCCATAATCCCCTTTTTTTGAGCTTTCTTACAGTACCTCATAATGTTTCTCAATCATTCAATCTTTTTGATCCAATACTACCTTAATTATCAAATACTTAAAGTGCAATTTCCTAAAGGGTAAAATAGTAACTCTTCAAAGGATCAAAACTAGTCCAAGCCATTTCTCCCTACGAGGAGCTGCCATCGCCATCTGCTCAAGCAGGTCCAATTTCTAGGTTCCGACCAGCTCGTGACCCTAATAGCCGCCATGACCACCAAATCACATTGTAATTAAGCCCAACTCTAAAGCAACCCTAGATTGAACAACAACCGCTGCCATATGCATTCATGCATGAATCAGTTTGATAGTTAGACGCACGCTGCTTTTACTAATCCGATGTGGAGATCACGTGCTTCATTATGGCGGCGCGGCAGAAGAACTATCTAGCGATAGCTTGTAGTAGTTAGAGTAAGTCTAGTTAAACATAATTTAGGGTTGAAAGAAGAAGTCTATAATGTCCTTAAGAAATTGATAGCTAGATTTATTTTCTACTATTACTTTTTACTACCAGTA
The DNA here is from genome assembly GCA_036346575.1 of Dendrocalamus sinicus. Classification (NCBI taxonomy): domain Eukaryota; kingdom Viridiplantae; phylum Streptophyta; class Magnoliopsida; order Poales; family Poaceae; genus Dendrocalamus; species Dendrocalamus sinicus. The sequence continues at coordinate 227,970 of JAYEVI010000473.1, read as the reverse complement.
AAATATACTATAAAAATTCACTTTTTTGTCTCTTCTCATTTGGGTACACTGTAAAATAGAAGCCCAACACTACGGAATATGCCATTGAGACTCAAAAAAATGGTAGTGGCACATTTTTTTTCAAGAAAATACGGGAGAACGGCTCATCTTTTGTATTGAGGCCAAAAAGGTTTATTTATAGACATGCCTATACAGAAAACCACCCACAAGAAAAAAGGACTTTCAGACAATTTACAAAAAAAATGTCTACAGTAAAAATTAGTCCTTGATGTCTCCAACTGGGGTGTTCACCGACCGCTCGGCATTTCTGAACACTAGACCATTTCTCTCCAGCCATAACACCCTCGTCTCGTGCCACTCGGTGTGGTGCTTTGCAATGTAAGCCACCAGTCCTGCATGGAATCCTCTGTACCCGGAGTGAGTCGCTGAAGCCATACCTAAGGAAGATGTAGTAATACCAAACTTGCCGCGAGTAGCTGCATTGCAACAGGAGGTGACTGATTGTTTCATTCTCCTACCACGCGCACTCCAAATTGCCATGGAAAAACTTTTGAGACAATCTTAATTTCCTTATGTTGGTTATGGATTTGAAGTGGGTCCTTTGATTTCTTAGTATAGTTACCAGATTGTTGCCTTGTTTTATTTTATTTTATTTTGTTCACTTAGCTTAAGACTAACATAAAGAGCTCATTTGCAGTGATGACAGAAAAGCTATTGGAGTGGAACAAGAGCCTTACCACACAAGGGGACAAAAATGGGAGTACTCCTCTTCACTTTGCTTCATCTCGCTCTCCACAAGACTTTTGGCGTCCGCTCCACCCTAGTCTCCCCTGGATTCGTGTTCCGTTTCGTTCCTCCAGCGTAGCCAGGGTATTTGAAGCTAACCCAGCTACAGTGTATCAACCAGACAACTGTGGATTGTTCCCCATACATGTTGCTGCCTCTGTGGGTGCGCTAGAGGTTATCACCATTTTTCTTAAGAAGTACCCCAGTAGTGCCGGTTTGCGTGACGCTAAGGGAAGGACATTCCTTCATGTTGCTGTTGAGAAAAAGATCCTGGATATAGTCCGTTATGCTCGCGGAAATCGATCGCTAACATGGATTTTGAATATGCAAGACAATGATGGGAACACTGCACTGCACCTAACTGTCCAGGCTGGGAGCCTTCGAATGTTTTGTGCTCTGTTCGGGAATCTGCAAGTAGACTTGAATTTAACAAATAAGAAAGGGCAAACTCCTCTAGACATAATACTACTTAAGATCCCCCCAGGATTGTTTTATAATCAGGTAATCCACTCTCCATTTTTTTAGGTATGGCCCTTCGAAGCCAAAGAAAATAACTGAGGTTTGCTTGGTTCGATTTATCGTATTTATTTTGTGTTTGCAGAACAGTGAATTACTAATACGCCAAGCACTCGGAGAGGTCGATGCTTTGAATGGCATTTGCCGCCGTGATCACTTTATACAAAGCTATGAAGACATTCACCGGATAAAATCAGATGGTGAAGGCAAAGAATTAAAGAACGTGAAAGATTCAACACAAACAATGTCTATCGGCTCAGTTCTAATAGCAACTGTGGCGTTCGGTGCCACTTTCGCGCTGCCTGGAGGCTACAGAGCTGACGATCACCCTAACGGAGGCACACCAACGCTTGCTGGGAGGTATGCTTTTGATGCATTCATGGTGGCTAACACAATAGCTTTCATTTGCTCCTCGATAGCTACCTTCGGTCTCATGTACTCCGGAAATTCTACGGTTAGCTTGGCGAGTCGCAAAGTCCACTTCGCCACAGCCTGGTATTTCATGGAGACTTCGATCACAAGCTTGACAGCAGCCTTTGCACTTGGTGCATATATGGTGCTAGCTCCGGTTGCTCGTAAGACTGCCACTGCAATATGTGTCATCAGTTCCCTTGTACTGCTATCGACAAAAATGGAATTTTGGCGGAATAAGGCTCTTCTTGCACGACCGTTATGCATAAGAAAGGGGCTAATTTGGACATCAATATTCTTCGTAATGGTAATCGTGGGTAATATGGTAGGCGAATTTTGGCCCTTAATATTCGCCTTTGGTTGGGCCACACATGCAAAGGACCACCCTGTTCTAAGAACGGAACCACCGATACAACCACCAACACCATTGGCTTGAAAAGACATCAAATATGTCGTGACAGCAGGTATGAGATGAATCAGCAATTTTCTTTTCGAGTGAGGGTGCATTCACCTGTCGGCTGGGGATTTAGGATTTACTGTCATCAACACTATGTTTCCTCAGATTTTTTTCCTTTGAATTTTGGCGTGTGTTCAGTTGTGCTTGTACCTTTCTTGCTCGAAAGTTACTGTGCTCGTAATAATGTAAACGTTGGTACTGTATTTGCCTATAATTGCTTTGTATTTCCAACTGATATTTGTGATTTGGGTAAAGCTTGTATGAACTATGTTGATTTACATAGTCTAACATCGCAATTACATCTTTCATATATAGCTAAAAGGTTTGTATTAAACATACGAATTTAGTATTACTCATGCCATAATTTTAAAATATTTGCCTCAAATAAGTGATAAGTTTAGTCACTCGAGCTGTGCTGCTCAACCTTATTAGTGATTCAGTAAGAAATGGAGGAACTGGATAAGCTTAATAATATCTACTATCACAGATAGTTTGTATTAATAATCATCTATGGAATATTACATATGATTCTAATTAAAAACCGTCTGTGACGTCTATAATTATCACAGATGGTTCGTATTAATAACTATCTGTAAACTATCACAGACGGTACACGGTCACACTTGTAAAACTGTCTGTGTTAATTACAGCCCATGAACCGTCTGTGATGAAGTATTCAGTATAGCTTGTTTTGTAGTAATGGCTGCCTCCCCTCCTACTATTAGCGCCTCCTCCTCAGTGTTGCCTCCCCTCCTGCAGCCAGTGCTGCTTCTCGCTCCCACCGCCCGCGCCGCACACATCCACCCACGCTGCACTTCTTTCTGTGGGGCATGGCATCGGGCCAGCTTTATGTGGGATGGGTTAGGCACGGTGGGCCAGAAATTTTGAAGTGGACCAAAATTTTTGGCTGGAATGGGCTTCTTTCAGGATGGGTCGAGAAAACCAAAAATTATGAATTTCGGTCCAAAAAAGTATTTCCTGTTCCAAACCATTTGACCTAATCAATTTATAAGTACATGATTCACCAAAATGACCGAAAGAAATTGTTGTTGGCCTAAACCCTAGAGATAACTCATTCATGGTTTCTTCCTCTCTCTTGTGTTTCACACACACACATGAGGTGAACACAAGAGCTTTTGGTGACGCTGCATTATCTCATTGAAGCAAAGAACAATACAATTAAATATACATGGTATGTAACAACCTGCCTCATTAACTCACGCCATGAACCACTAATTATTCGGTCCACTAATCAGCAACTTAACTTAGCTAGTTACTTGGTGTAACAAACAACAGCTTTAACCCCTTCTTGCGGCACAAACTACATACAAAGCACGTTCTCTCCTACAAACATGCACTACATGCAACGCATCCACTATTTGACATGACAAGGCCACAATGCCATACAAACACACACTAAACATACTTAACATGACAAGATAATTTGAACATTCTCTTTAATCTTGTCATATCGATTCCTAGATGTGGATCACCCACACCTTCTTGCCACACATAGTGACTTTCTTCACCACAAATATTGGCATAGCCCCTGGATCACTCATGCTATCTGAGAGACCATGTGGAGGTCCTCCTGTGTGTGTGATGAGTTATTGACATTGGGTTAGCTAAGTCGAGTTTGGTTTGGGTGGTTTGGACCCTGACGTTGCGTGGTGCAATGGGCTCGGTCGGACTTTGGTCAAACTTGGTCGTATGGGATTAGGTTGCATATTCTGCTGATTCGACAGGTTTGGACTTCATCATGGTGAATATGATGTTATTTACGCTTTCATGTATCGAGCGGTACTATTTGACGTGTTTCTTGTCTGTGTGACGGCAGGACGTCGAGACGGAGTCGTGGTGAGACACGGAGGACTGGACTAGGCGCAGGTGGCACTGAGGTCAGAACAGTCATGAGGTGTTGAAGACGACGTGGACTCGAGGTGGTTGCGAGGCGTGCGAGGCAAGGAGCGCGGAAGCTTCCCGGAAGGTGCAGGAGGGGCGATTCGGGTATAGCAGGCGTAACGGGTTGGAGACCCGTTAGCCAAGGCTATAAATAGGTGGAGGGGCTGCATGCCCTCAATATGGATTCTAGTGAGAATTAGGGTTTCTTGGGTCAAAAGAGGCTTTGGGAGGTTGTTTCTCCTTTGCTCTTTAGTAGTTGGAGAGTTGGTAGAGGTAGCAGGATGTGTCTCCTCCCGTAGCTCTTCTCTGTGTGTGGAGTTCATCCCCTCTCCAAGCATGTATGGTTGAGGGATTGAGAGGGAGAGGGAGAGGATTGAGTGGAGAGTCATGTAATCTTTCATCTTGTTCTAATGTCCATGGTATCGTGACTCCTCTGTAATCTTTATGCTTCAATGAATGGAAATCTGAAGTTTTCTCCCGTGCTCTCTGTTCTTCCTTCGTTCTTCTTTTTGGGTGATTTTTGATCTTTTGTGTTTCTTGTTGGTTGTTGCTTGGGAGTGCCAAAATGGGTTGCTCAATGATGGGAGGATGCCTCAAGATCACTTGATTGATTTCCCCAAGTGCCAACTTCATTTAATTTCAGATTTATGTTTTGAGCCTCCCCTGTTCTTCATTTTGCTTTTCTAGGGTTTAATGCAAATCTTGATTGCCTTCGCGAGATGGCTTGAAATTTGGCATGGAGAGTCTAGAGGCTATTAATTAGCTATCCTCAAAATTTCATGGCCAAAGGATCAAAGGATGAGGAGTAATTTGATTTTTGGCTCGGTTCTTACAAGATTTCAGATGTTTACCCTAATCTGAAATTCCTGTTTCTTGGTGTGGTTTCTTTGTTTCCCAAAGCCCCCTTACTATTTGATATGTTGTAGTAATGCTTTGGGCCAAAAAGAATGAAAGAAAACCACCATTTGCCTTGATTTTCGAAGAGCTGCAGTTCTACCCGAAGTTCAGTTTTTCAGGTTTCAGTTTTCTGTTTGCTGATTTTCTCGAGAGGTACTACCGCTCCTCGAGAGGTACTACCGCTCGGATCAGCGGTACTACCGCTCGTATCAGTGGTACTACCGCTTGCAGTCAGACCTGTTCTGAATTTAATTTTCTTGACTGCTTCTTTCTGGATCTGGTTCTTCCTTGTTGCCTTGACTTCCAGTAGTGCATATCTTCTATCTTCATAGCTTCCATAGCTATTGGAGAAGAAGTATAAGTGTGAGTACTTGAGGGGCGAATTTAATTTTTAGAAAGCGTCATTCACCCCCCTCTGTCGCCATTTCGGTCCAACAATTGGTATCAGAGCCGGTTAGCTCTAATCAATAGATCTTAACCGGTCTCAAGAGCCATGGCGACGGATAAGTACTCGACCAAGCCGCCCATTTTCGATGGCATCGATTACCCTTTCTGGAAGAGCCGAATGGAGACATACATCCAGGCTCAGGGGTACGCTATCTGGCGCAAGGTCAAGGTCCGGTTTGTTGTTCCTGCCGATGAGAACATCAATGCTGGGAATATGCATGATGTTGAGGTAAACGCTAAGGCAAGGAACATCATTATCCAGGGCCTGAGTCGTAGCGAGTTCGATCGTATCTCCCACCTGTCGTCCGCCTACGATATCTGGGTGATTCTCGACGCATACCATGAGGGCATCACCCAGATCAAGACGGTTCGACAGGACCAGTTCAAGCGAGAATACAACAAATTCGAGATGCTTGCTGGTGAGTCCCTCGATGAGTGCTTCGCGCGTTTCCACAAGATCTTGAGCAACCTCCGAGCGGTCGGTCTCACATACCCCGACTCGGACAACGCTCGTCAGATGCTCGCGTCACTTGATCTGCGTGTGTTGGGAGATGAAAGTGACCACCATCAAGGACACGACAGACCTCTCGACCTTGACTCTTGACGCGCTGTACTCGCGCCTCAAGACGAACGAGATTGACGTTGTCTCTCGTAGGTCGAAGTCATAGTCGATGGCTTTAGTCACTGATCCCACGTTGGCTTCTGGTTCCTCTTCTTCTAATTCTCTTTGCGGATTCTCCCTTGCTGCTCTCTGTGACATAGCGATGATCGATTAGAGCGACTGCGGATGAGCGGTGGCCCTCCTTGCTCGAAGATTCTCCCATGCTTACAAGGGGAGGAGGGACAGAAAGAGAGGAGGACCGGTGATTTGCTTCGAGTGTGGTGGCCCAACCACATTCGGGCAAACTGCCCCAAGCTGGAGAAAGACAAGAACGACTACGGCGGTTCGGGCAAGAACGACTACACCGACAAGAACCGCAACAAGAAGCCTCCAGCTCCTGCACAAGGCAAGAAGAAGTTCCGCAACCTTGGCAAAGCCAAGAAGCTCTTCCACCGCGTCCTCACCGCCTTCGACGACCTCGACCTCAGCGAGGTGGAGGGATGGAGCGACGACGACGGGACGGGTGACCAAGAGCCCAAGGATGGCGGCGACGACTTCTACGGCATGTGCTTCATGGCCCTCGAGGGCGAGCTCAGCGACAATGCTGTACTCGACTTCGGATGAGGTATGTCCCACCTCGACCAGCTCAATCATGCTTTTCTTAAGCTAGGTGGTTTTCATGCTAGAGCTAAGGCTAGGTGTACTGAGTTAGAGAAGGAAGTAGATAGACTGTCACTAGAGATTATTGCTCTTACATCTGCTCCCTCTAGTGATGATTGTGATACATGCTCTGCTTAGCTGGTTGATATGGAGAAATTAAGGACCTCGCATGATAGTTTGTCCTCTGAGCTCGATATTGTTAAGGTGGAGAATGTTAGTCTGCTTGCTGAGCTTGAGATGAGTAGAGTAGCGCCTACTTCATCTACTGTTGTTGAGACTACTTCTCGCACCTCATGTGAGGATAAGGACAGTGCTTTTAGAGGTCATTATACCATGCTTCTTGATCTGCCTGAGTCATGTGAAAATTGCAATAATTAAAAGTTGAATCTAAAGAAGGCAGATCATAAAATTTCTGAGTTGTATGCTTGGTTGTGTGAGCCAGTTGCTTCATGTTCAAATTGTCCTAAATTAACTACTGAACTTGAATCTATTTCCAAACAATTTCAAGAAATGATTGACAACAATAAGAAACTGGCTAATTATGCTTCTAAGGACCCTGTTAGCTCACCATGCAAAAATTGTGAAAAACTAAAAGTTGACTTGATTGCATTGGATGAAAAATATGTGAAGCTAACTAAGGACCTTCTAGAGAAGCCACTTTGTGCTTGTAATGTGATTGTGGAGAAGGGGGAGAAGCCCCAGGGTAAGGTTGAGGCGCTTAGCGGCGTGAACCAAGCGGCTAGCGATGGGATTGTCCCTTGAGTCGGTGTGCGTGCACAAGCCATTCTTTCCTCTGCTGTTGGTTCTTCCTCTGCTCCCTTACCTTCTGTTGTCTCTTCTTCCCTCTGCTCTTCTTGCACCTCTCTCTTTCGGGAGTGTCAGTATCTTATGAACACTCTCGAGAGATTTGTAGGCGGCAAGAAGAAGCTTAATCTTATTCTAGACCAATCCAAGATTTGCAAGTTCAATCAGGGTCTAGGATATGATTACTATGAGGACATTAGGAAGCATCCACCTGCTATTCTCAGACCCATAGTAGGAGGTGCGATCGAGGTTGAGCCCAGGTCTGATGAGGTCAAATTCAAATCAGCGGGCTTTGTCCAAGGGATCTCTGACAGCAAGGTGAGTCCACCTGCTACTTCGGCGTCTCAGAAGCCGAAGCCCTCGCGTGCTACTTCCACCTCTCCGAAGGTGAGGTACCACTGCACCTTCTGTCAGAAGGATGGACACACAGTCGATCGATGCTTCAGGCGCGCCAGGATTGCGCGTAGAGACCGTGCTGATGTTGGAAATATGCCCTAGAGGTAATCATAGAGATGATGATATTTCGTTGTATCCATGATTTAATAAATGTTCCTTGAATATTGCTTTTGTGTTGATTAACAAGTATGTGACTTGTTTGTGAAACTCTTTACTTATATGGTTATTCTAAAGTTGTCCCTAGTCGGAGTTCATGTGAGGACACACGTGAATGATGGATTAGCACATGTATCGGTTGATGACCATGTTTCACAGGTCATAGACATGGAGATGTCAAACCAATAATGTGGACACATGTTTAGAACATGGGGTTGGACCGACCCAACATGAGACATAGCTATTATACTTATGATTCTCTCTACACAATGTGTACGCCTTGTCCTTAGACCTGAGATTGTCGCATGTACTTGAGATGTGAATCGACCTACTTAGGGGCTATCAAACGCTACTCCGTAACTGGGTAGTTATAAAGATAGCTTTCGGGTTTGTCATGAAGCATGCTGCGAGGCATGGTCAGTCGAGATGGGATTTGCCCCTCTCTACCTGAGAGAGATATCTCTGGGCCCCTCGAGTGATCGGATCCAGAAATGCATGGCCATGCTACTTAAGGTTAAGAGTTAACCTAGTAAGGGATTTCGAATCACAGGATCGAGAAAGACTGGTCAGCTTGGAGCTCGACCGAATATCGTGAGACAAAAGGATTGGCATGTACATAACGTTGTGATGGTTCGTCCGATATGATCTTTATGTGCGTTTAGGAGTTGGCACGTCTTGCTAGAGGCCGCTACCAACTATTGACCGAGTAGGTATACTCGCGTCATGTCTAAACATACGTGAACCTATAGGGTCACACACTTAAGGGTGAAGCCTAATTCGGATTGGATCCGAGTTAGGCTGGTATTGAGTCCTAATGGGCCTTTATTCGTAGAAGCCCATTGTAAGGGCGTCTATAAAAGGAGAACAGGCGCGCGGGGTTGGGGTAGAAGTTTCGTGACATCCTCAAACCACGGCGCCACCCTCCCATGCCACAGTCGCTCGCGCAGATCTAGTAATCCGGCGTGCGTTGCTTCCTCCCGTGCGTGTGGATACTTTTGGCGGCGCTGCATCTGTAGCGTTTGGATGAACCGCAATAGAGGAGTTGTGCGTGGGGCGCGCGGCGTGGGCGAGGAAGTAGTACGACTACTGCGCTCCGACGTCTTTGCATCAACTTAGTGCGACTACTGCCTGACGTCTTGCATCATTCCGCACTGCGCGCGTCTAGTGGTAAGACCGTGATCTATAACTGCAGTGATCTTGGTTTACGGGTAGAAATTTTAATTTGCGCTAGTGTAGCCTACCCGTAGCACTTCAGCTGAGGCATTTAGGCGTATTCAGGGTCAGCCCCAGACCCTGAGTGCACCTAAAGCCAGCATGAGGTCTAGGTCTGGTTTTCTTGATGGTTTTGGGCAGCATCGAGGACTTGGTTTTTCTGAATCTTTTGGTTTTTGTCCTCATGCTGCTCCGGTTCATGGTTTCCGCCATCCTGAGGGTACATCTCGTTTCCCCCGTCGAGACAGCTACCCGCGGCGTGTTCAGCTTGTTGCGGGTGCTCCGATTCGCTTGCCCATATCATTCGGATCCAGCAACAGCTTCGGTTCTACACACAGACCTTCTGCTTCTTTGAGTCACAAAGAGCGTAGGGTAGATAGAGGTCAGTCGTGCTTGACTACTTCATCTGCTCGACGTGTTGTTCAGTATTTGGTGCCAAAATCACTCTTGATTTACCCCAGTACTGAGACTTTACTCTCTCGTTGACTCAGGTTCGCCGGGTAGGGAAGGAGAAAGTTTGGCTTGTAGACTCCGGTTGTTCTCGTCATATGACCGGAGACTCCCGTTGGTTCTCCTCCCTAGCCCGCGCTCCAGGTGATGAGACGATCACCTTCGGAGACGCTTCGTCTGGGCACGTCATCGCCAAAGGTACTGTGCATGTTAATACTTCTTTTATTCTTAAGGATGTTGCCTTGGTAAGTAAGCTGCAGTACAATTTACTTTCCGTTTCTCGACTTACGATGGCGGTTTGAGGTGAGCTTCAAGAAAAACAAGCGCAAAATTCTTGACTCTTGGGTAGTCGGTTTGTGGGATTTCTCGTTTTGGGAGGATCTTTCGTGCTGATTTTTCTGAGTCTTCTGGTGATCCTCTCAGGTCTTTAGTTGCTTCTGAGTCCCGCGACCTCTCTTTCTGTCATAGGAGACTTAGTCATATTGGATTTGACCATTTGACCCGAGTTAGCGGCCACGATCTCATTCGTGGTCTGCCGAAACTCAAGATGGTCAAAGATCTTGTTTGCGCTCCATGACGACACGGCAAGATGGTTGTTGCTTCTCACCCTCGGTCCACGATTACTATGACCGATGCAGGACAATTGCTCCACATGGACCGCAGTTGGACCAGCTCGAGTGCGATCGGCGGGAGGGAAGTGGTATGTTCTTGTCGTGTTCGATGACTATTCGAGGTTCTCTTGGGTGTTTTTCTTACCCTTGAAGGATGAGACATTTTCATATTTCCGAGGTCTTTTCGGTAGGCTTTCTGTTGAGCTCCCAGGTGCCTTACGAGCGATCCGCGATGACAATGGCACGGAGTTCAAAAATTCCTATTCGAGAGTTTACGTGGTGAGGCAGTGTAGAGCACCGATTCTCTCTCTCACGTCCACAACAAAATGATGTTGTGGAGAGGAAGAACCGTACCTTGGTCGAGATGGCCAGGACGATGCTTGATGAGTACTCTACACCGCGGAAGTTTTGGGCTGAGGCTATAGCCACCGCGTGCCATGTCTCAAATCGAGTTTTTCTTAGGGCACACTTGCATCGCACTTCTTATGAGTTGAGATACGGGCGAAAGCCCAGTGTTTCTCATTTTCGCGTATTTGGTTGCAAGTGTTTTATTTTGAAGTCCGGGAACCTAGACAAGTTCGAGTCACGCTCTTGTGATGGGATCTTTCTAGGTTACTCGCCTTCTTCGCGGGCTTATCGGGTTTGGAACTGCGAGTCTAGTAAAATGGTAGAGACCTGTGAGGTGACTTTCGATGAGGCCAGTCCGGGGACTAGGCCCGATATCTCAGGTTCTTTAGAGCAATCTTGAGCCCATCTTCGTGGATGATGAGGATGATGGAGATGAGGGTTGTCTTCCCGATCCAGTCCTTCATCCACCCCTTGAGGTGCCGTCTTCCACCGCACCTAGAGGTGATCAGCCTCTGCCTTCCGCTTCTTCTGGAGCTAGTGGCTCTGTTCCTACCTCTTCTGCTCATGAGGTAGATGCCACTTCTTCATCTCATCCTGGACCTCCTAGACATATCCAGAAAGCTCATCCTTCAGCGCAGATCATTGGAGACCTTTTCGAGCGTGTTACCCGCTCAAAATCTGGCTTATCTCAATTCTGTCTTCATTCTGCTTTCATTGCCTCCTTTGAGCCCAAAGATGTCTCTCATGCTTTATCTGATGAGTCTTGGGTCAATGCCATGCATGAGGAGCTAGAAAACTTTGAGAGGAACAAGGACTGGTCGCTTGTCGAGCCCCCACGAGGTCACAATATCATTGGGACTAAGTGGGTGTTCAAGGCAAGCAGTGAGGATGGTGTGGTTATTCGAAACAAGGCTAGACTGGTAGCTCAGGGGTTCTCCCAGGTTGAGGGTCTAGATTTCAAGGAGACCTTTGCCCCTGTAGCTCGACTTGAGGCCATTAGAATCCTGCTTGCCTTTGCAGCTTCTAAGGGTTTCAAGCTTTACCAGATGGACGTCAAGAGTGCCTTCCTTAATGGAGTAATTGAGGAAGAAGTCTCGTCGAGACTGACCTCCAGTTTGAAAACCCCAAATACCCAAACCATGTCTTCAAGCTTTCCAAAGCATTGTATGGACTTAAGCAGGCCCTTAGAGCTTGGTATGAGAGGCTTAAGTCCTACTTGTTGAGTCATGGGTTTGAAATGGGTAAAGTAGATAAGACCTTGTTTATCCGTAGGCACTGCAATGACCTTACGCTCGTCGGATCTATGTCGATGACATTATCTTTGGCGGCTCTTCCCATGCTCTGGTTTCACAGTTCTCGGATGTCATGAGCACCGAGTTTGAGATGAGCATGATGGGCGAGTTGACCTTCTTCCTTGGCTTCCAAATCAAGCAGACTCGGGAGGGTACCTTCTTACATCAAGGAAAGTACTCTTGTGACCTCCTGAGACGTTTCGACATGAGTGATGGTAAGCCGGTGTCAACTTCGATGGCTTCTACAGTCTATCTTGACCCAGATGAGGATGGCGAGCCAGTTGATCAAAAAGAGTACAGAAGTATGATCGGCTCCCTTCTTTACCTCACTGCATCGAGACCAGACATACACTTCTCCGTGTGTCTGTGTGCTCGTTTTCAGGCTTCTCCTCGCGTATCTCACCGTCAGGCGGTGAAGCGCATCTTTCGGTACCTTCGAGCTACCATTCATTGACTATGGTATCTGGTACTCTTCCTCATCCCGTCTTTCCTTGAGAGCCTTCTCGGATGCAGACTTTACCGGCTGTAGGATAGATAGGAAGAACACTTCTGGCACTTGCCAATTCATTGGCACTTCTCTCGTTTCTTGGTCCTCGAGGAAGCAGTCCGGTGTTGCGCAGTCCACCGCAGAGGCCGAGTATGTTGCTGCAGCTAGTTGCTGTAGCCAAGTGCTTTGGATGGCTTCGACCCTGCGGGACTTTGGGTTGGTCATAGATAGTGTTCCACTCTTCTGTGATAACACTTCTGCGATTAACATTGCTAAAAACCCAGTGCAGCACTCCCGGACTAAGCATATTGATATTCGCTTTCACTTCCTTAGAGACCATGTAGAGAAGGGCGACATAGTGCTTCAGTTCGTGGACAGTGATCACCAGTTGGCTGATATCTTCACCAAGCCATTGGATAGCTCTAGGTTTTCAGCTCTGTGGGGAGAGCTTTGGGTGGTTTGTCCTTATGGACTGTAGTGAGGGGGAGCTTTGGGCTTTACTGCTTTACTGTATTGATTATGCTTCTATCTCATTTCTGCTGCATTGCATTCGGGGTGCATTTGAGTTTAGTCCTTCCAGCATAGGTTAGAGTGGTTTTCTTGCCGAGTTGCTTAGATTTCTTACTCTTATCTTGTGCTTCTAGGATGCTGCATATTAGTTGTTTCTTATCTCACTAGGTTGAGCTCACTCACTTCTTGTAGGCTCTAGCGAGGGTTGGGCCACCCTCGGGTAGACAGGGTACGTGTTTGCTCTCTAGTGTGTATTTTACTGTCAGCTGATTGTCCTGGAGTCATATGGGGTAGATGAGAGTCATTTTTGAGCCATAGTTGTCTCTATATCTTATCTATGCTTTAAGGACTGCCTGTTTGGTTTTATTTGCCAGCTTCTCAATTTTATTGCTTTGGTTCAGGGGGAGTTCATTTGGGAGCTTCTGGAGCTTAATTGTGACTTAACTCAACTTGATCTAAATGTTTCATCTCATGTTGAGGGGGAGCTGGATTTTTCTGCATTTTAGCATTTAGCATTGTAATATAACTGCTTTGAGCCTTGATTATTATCCTGTTATGACATGTTTACAATGTTGTACACCTTGCCATGACTTGTGCTTTATATGCTAGATTGATCATGATTTCATATGTGTAGACTAGTTTTTACCATGATAAGTTAATTAAAATTGCACAACTTGAAGTAAAACTTGTCATGCTAGCATTTGAGTCTAGTCCTTCTTAAGCTATCCTTTTATGATTCATGCCATGTTAACTAGGCTTAGCTGAGCGTTGAATCTTTATTGAGCCTTAGATTGAGCTGTTTTAGTTTCTTGATGATGCATAAGTTAGTACAACATGTTTACAAAGCAAAAAGATCTCTTTTGTGCGAAAAAACTAATTTCACCAATTCTTTCTCATGAGACGGCTTGCCATTGCACTAGGCATGAACTCAGGGGGAGTTTTGGATGACCTAGACTGTCTTCTTAAGCTTCTTACTTGGAGTAGTCGCATAAGGCTTGAGATCTAGCACATAAACAAAAATTGGGTTGGAAACAACCATTAACTTTAAAAAGACAATGTTTTATGTGTTCAATTTGCTTAACCTACAAAAAGAACCAAGTACTTATACAAATGTTTCATTCTTGAGCATAGCACTCTATTTGGTCTCAATTGTAGCTTCTTGGTTCCGCTTAGCTTAATTGACATGGCCTGCATCATCCTTGGATATCTTTAGTTAGACTTTACTCCTTGATGACTTGACATACTCACATAATGCACTATATTTCAGATTGTCATCTATGTGTTCTAACTAGCTTATACATGTCATATCATGATCTAGATAGCTTTTTATTGAGTTATGGCTTGGTGTATCTCATTTTGGTCATTATGGATAATTCTTATGGCTCAAAATGCTTAGAAATAATCAAACTTCAGCCATATACATCCATTGATATGTCATATTTTCTCCTTTGCATTCTTGATGTGTTTATTGCCAAAAGGGGGAGAATAGAGTAGAAAAAGTCATTTGGGAACATTTTAGAGCTTTGGAGAACAATTTGCTCTTTCAGTTGTTGCTCTAATGTTCTTTCTGTCGACATGGTCATTAGCTTCACTTACGTTCTTCGGACCATGTTGGACTTTTCAAACTCAAACTCAACTTATTGCCTTTTCGGAGTTTGTCAATATACTCATCAAGGGGGAGATTGAGAGACCATGTGGAGGTCCTCCCATGTGTGTGATGAGTTATTGACATTGGGTTAGCTAAGTCGAGTTTGGTTTGGGTGGTTTGGACCCTAACGTTGCGTGGTGCAATGGGCTCGGTCGGACTTTGGTCAAACTTGGTCGTATGGGATTAGGTTGCATATTCTGCTAATTCGACAGGTTTGGACTTCATCGTGGTGAATATGATGTTATTTACGCTTTCATGTATCGAGCGCTGCTATTTGACGTGTTTCTTGTCTGTGTGACTGCAGGACGTCGAGACGGAGTTGTGGTGAGACACGGAGGACTGGACTAGGCGCAGGTGGCGCTGAGGTCGAAACGATCGGGAGGTGTTGAAGGCAGCGTGGACTCGAGGTGGTTGCGGGCGTGCGAGGCAAGGAGCGCGAAGCTTCGGAAGGTGCGGGAGGCGAATCGGGGATTTCGCGAGGTGCACAAGTGGGAGACGGTTCCGTTCGGGTATAGCAGGCGTAACGGGTTGGAGACCCGTTAGCCAAGGCTATAAATAGGTGGAGGGGCTGCATGCCCTCAATATGGATTCTAGTGAGAATTAGGGTTTCTTGGGTCAAAAGAGGCTTTGGGAGGTTGTTTCTCCTTTGCTCTTTAGTAGTTGGAGAGTTGGTAGAGGTAGCAGGATGTGTCTCCTCCCGTAGCTCTTCTCTGTGTGTGGAGTTCATCCCCTCTCCAAGCATGTATGGTTGAGGGATTGAGAGGAGAGGAGAGGATTGAGTGGAGAGTCATGTAATCTTTCATCTTGTTCTAATGTCCATGGTATCGTGACTCCTCTGTAATCTTTATGCTTCAATGAATGGAAATCTGAAGTTTTCTCCCGTGCTCTCTGTTCTTCATTCGTTCTTCTTTTTAGGTGATTTTTGATCTTTTGTGTTTCTTGTTGGTTGTTGCTTGGGAGTGCCAAAATGGGTTGCTCAATGATGGGAGGATGCCTCAAGATCACTTGATTGATTTCCCCAAGAGCCAACTTCATTTAATTTGAGATTTATGTTTTGAGCCTCCCCTGTTCTTCATTTTGCTTTTCTAGGGTTTAATGCAAATCTTGATTCCCTTCGCGAGATGGCTTGAAATTTGGTATGGAGAGTCTAGAGGCTATTAATTAGCTATCCTCAAAATTTCATGGCCAAAGGATCAAAGGATGAGGAGTAATTTGGTTTTTGGCTCGGTTCTTACAAGATTTCAGATTTTTACCCTAATCTGAAATTCCTGTTTCTTGGTGTGGTTTCTTTGTTTCCCAAAGCCCCCTTACTATTTGATATGTTGTAGTAATGCTTTGGGCCAAAAAGAATGAAAGAAAACCACCATTTGCCTTGATTTTCGAAGAGCTGCAGTTCTACCCGAAGTTCAGTTTTTCAGGTTTCAGTTTTCTGTTTGCTGATTTTCTCGAGAGGTACTACCGCTCCTCGAGAGGTACTACCGCTTAGCGGTACTACCGCTCGGATCAGCGGTACAACCGCCCAGCTGTACTACCGCTCATATCAGCGGTACTACCGCTTGCAGTCAGACCTGTTCTGAATTTAATTTTCTTGACTGCTTCTTTCTGGATCTGGTTCTTCCTTGTTGCCTTGACTTCCAGTAGTGCATATCTTTTATCTTCATAGCTTCCATAGCTATTGGAGAAGAAGTATAAGTGTGGGTACTTGAGGGGCGAATTTAATTTTTAGAAAGCGCCATTCACCCCCCTCTGTCGCCATTTCGGTCCAACAATTGGTATCAGAGCCGGTTAGTTCTAATCAATAGATCTTAACCGGTCTCAAGAGCCATGGCGACGGACAAGTACTCGACCAAGCCGCCCATTTTCGATGGCATCGATTACCCTTTCTGGAAGAGCCAAATGGAGACATACATCCAGGCTCAGGGGTACGCTATCTGGCGCAAGGTCAAGGTCCGGTTTGTTGTTCCTGCCGATGAGAACATCAATGCTGGGAATATGCATGATGTTGAGGCAAACGCTAAGGCAAGGAACATCATTATCCAGGGCCTGAGTCGTGGCGAGTTCGATCGCATCTCCCACCTATCGTCCGCCTCGATATCAGGGTGATCCTCGGCGCATACCATGAGGGCATCACCCGGATCAAGGCGGTTCGACAGACCGTTCAGCGAGAATACAACAAATTCGAGATGCTTGCTGGTGAGTCCTCGATGAGTGCTTGCGCGTTTCCACAAGATCTTGAGCAACCTCCGGCGGTCGGTCTCACATACCCGACTCGGACAACGCTCGTCAGATGCTCGCGGCACTTGATCTGCGTGTTTGGGAGATGAAAGTGACCACCATCAAGGACACGAGAGACCTCTCGACCTTGACTCTTGACGTACTCACGCCTCAAGACTCACGAGATTTAATCTGGGAATGTGGCCAACTAAAAAGTTATAGAAAATTTTGTGTATATTCAGAACTGGTATGGTTTGTTAGAATATGGCTTGGGAATTGAAAGTTATATTGCTTTTAGTACTACGATAGCAGCAATGATTATCCATTAAAAGGGGAGATTGGTGGATTGGAGAGTGTGTAGGAGCATTTTGGATTAAGGGTTGTTTTGTATTGCTGTGGCATGCATTAAGTTTGGGTATTTATTGTAGGAGAAGTAACTTTAGAGTTGGTGTCATCTTCTAATCAACTTGGTTGTTGTAACTAGAAAGACAAGTGCAGGTAGAATGGCATTTGAGTGTTTGGAATTGTTATTTGGTTAAATTAATACTTGACATAATTATTCATATGATTTGCATGTTTTATATTGCTCACATGCTTATAATAAATGGATGATGATGATGACGACTATGGAAGAATGATAATTATATCAATTGCTTAATTAAGAAAGATAATAATCATTGTATTGCATGTTGAGCATTCATGATGGAAAGATGTGACCTATGAGAGTGGGATGAGGTCCTTGTATGAAAAATATGAGCAATGAGGTTCCCTTATGAAAAGGAAGAGGAATTGGTCCCCGCATGGAAGTGTGCGAGCATGAATGAACACCGACATGTATCACACTTGCTATATCGGTATAAGCAATAGATGAGTTGAGACATGTGCATTGCATGGCATTGCATTCATAAAATGAAAGTTAAGATATTGAAACTTGAGAATGGTAATTGATGAGAATAGATATGTGACATTGAGTTAATGATAACTAGACATGATATGTTAATTAATGTTGTTGCCTTGTTTATTATTCCACTTTGTACTGCTGAGTCGTAGACTCACCCCTTGCTTTGTTAATGTTTTTTAGGTGAACGTTGAAGGCGACATGCATGGGTGAAAGTAGCACATGGAACTTTGCACTTTTGTAGTTCTCCATGCACTTAGAGATCAATAAATTATCATTATGTTCAGTTTAGATTTGGCATGTTATTCCTTAGATGAATAATTATTTTCCTTTCTCTTATGGTTCTTAATGATGCTACTTAATGAGCACCTTGGTTAGCTTTATAATTGATGTAGGATCAAAACGGCAACAGAGGGGGGGGGGTGAATGGTGCCTTTAAAAATCACCTCCAAAGTATCCAAAAAACTCTTCTCCGATAGCAACAGACGCTATGAAGAAGGGGTTATGCTCACTGGAAACTCAAGCACACAGAGGAGAAAGCGAGACAAAGGACAAACGGGAAGAACCAAAGAACTGAAAACAAAACAACACAGTCCTAGAAGCAGGCCGGTCAGACCACAGTTATGTCATCGGTCTGACCACCCATGTCACACCGGTCTGACCGCCGGCGACCACCTGGTCTGACCACTAGGGTTAGCGGTCCGACCGCCATGGGAGGACCGGTTTGACTGCCGGTATAAAACCGGTTAGACCGCACGCATCCAGCGACGGCAATCAGCAGAGCAAAGAAATTGAGTTTTGTCAGCACAGTAAATACTGCAGGATGAACTTGACACAGAGAATTAATTGCATACTAGCTGAGCTTCTCAGGACACTTCAACAGAGCTTCAAATTAAATAAAGGATTGATCTCAGAACCAAGAGATCACAAACAAAAAGACAATAACCTGAAATCTGAGCTGCAAACTAAAGAATCACACAGAGAACATGACTGAGAACCTAACAACTTGTGATTTCTTGAATCCTTTGATCCTGGGGCTTTAATATCAGCATAGTAAGACCCTCACAACTAGAAATCACAAGCCAAGCCACTTCTCAACAAGAAAATCAAGAAAATGAGATTCCTCTGCTCACTGAAGCAGAACACCCTAGAAAAGATGAAAACTTGAGAATCTCTTGAGAATCTTGAGTCCTTTCTCCATGAAACTTGAAATCAGCAAAGCAATGATCTTAGGACTATAAAACACAAACTGAAGGTATCCTTGAAGAAAGAAAACAGGAATTTCAAAGGTCCCCTGCCTCCAAACCCTAGGAGCTTGAGAACAGAGGAAATGCAATGAATCAAATTTGGAGAGGAGTCGCCTGATAAATTGATCGCTCTTAGGAATATGCTAGCCAAGAGGCCTTGAAATATTATTCCCAGTTCAGAGATGATCAATTTGCACTTTCTTGAACCAAGGATCAAATCCAAGAACAGAAGGAGCAGTAAAGAACCGAGCAGAAAAGAAAGAACTGAGACTCAAACTCTGGAAAGAAAGACAGGGAAGCACATCATCTCAAACACAGAATTTTTCATATTGAATCTGAGAGATGAATGATTACATAGGATTTCTTATAGCCATCTCACATCTCAAGAACAAATACTCAAAACAAGAACTCACAAACTCTACAGACAAGGAGATAGAAAGCAAAACCACCTCTCCCCTCCTCACCAACTCCTTAACAGCTCATTAGAAAAGCAAAACTAACCCCTCAAAAGCCTTATAGCCACCAGGAGACACACCTCCTATATATAGCTTTTGGTTACCGGGTTTTCTACTCATTTTACCCGCTAATCTCAAAACCGAATCCGCTTCCTCTTTTGCAGCTCTGCGTATTTACCAAAATGCCACTCCTGCACCTTCCGGGAAGCTTACTCATTTCTTGCCGTCCAAGCCTCGCAACCACCTCAATCCTCGTCGTCTTTGGCATCTCCCGACCACTTTGACCTCAGCACCGTCTGTGCCTAGTCCGGCCATCCATGCCTCGCCATGACTCTGCCTCAAGGTCCTGCAGTAATCACAGACAAGAAACACATCACATAGCACCGCTCGAAATAATGTAACCATACATTAGCATTAATAGAGAATACTTAAGCACGAAACACCCGAAACAAACTCAAACTTTTAGAACATGTGTCAATTACTCGTCAACACACATGGGGTCACCTCCACATGGTCTCTCAATTTATTCATTTTAGTGATTATTTGGTTCATCATAAGTTTATTGTCTTGATTATTGTGTTGCTGAAATTTACATTTAAGATTATATTGATGATTATCCTTGATGCTTAACTGTTAAGTGTAGTTAAATGGTTAAAATTGGTAGTATATATAGTTGTGGGTGATATTCTGAGCTTTTAAGAAGCCGGGGTTTTACAATATGATCTTGGATATTCAACAACATAGCTCTTCTTGTGATGTTGGCCTCTATACCATTGTCGTTATCTCTTTGCCGCCGGTGACACAACTCACCAACAACTCCAACCTCAACCACGGATCCAATTCTCCTCCATCGATGACGCAATTTGACGACGACAGAGACTCGGATCTCCCCATGGGCCCACCGGCTCCTCGGCCTCAAATTTGCATCGGTTGTGCTCGTTGGACATGACAAGCAACTAGCTCTCCACCATGGTCACTAGCACACGCGTGCACCTGAGCCACCACCACTCGTTGCATGGAGCTGCATTGGTGAGCTACTGCTCGGCGAGCCGTCGCTGGGTAGCTTCTCCGCATGTCAAACATCGCTCTGATACCAAATGTTGTCTCAGATCCTAGAGATAACTTGTAACATCCTGAATTTTAGAGCCTTTTTGAAGCTTTCGAAATAAAATTCACCATTTGAATTTTTCTGGAATTAATTAAAGCTTAAATGAAATTTTTATGAATTAAAAGGATTTAATATGATTAAGTTAAACATTAAAATATTGCCAAAAGTATCTTATTTGAGTTCCCTGAGCCACAAGAGTTTTTCTGGAGTTATTTGCTTTTTTTTTTGAGCTCAAAATGATTTAATTGAATTTCTGGAAAAAGAAAAAGAAAAAGAAAAACCAGTCGGTTGAGCCGCAACCGCTTCCGCCCCCACCGCGTGTCAGCCATCCAGAACCCCGCACCGCATCGCAGCCGCCCGCTTTTGGCAAGTCGTACTCGTATGCGAGTGGGACTCTCAGGTCGTATTCCACCCGGACTCGTACTCGTGGCCGACCAGGACACCTCTACGACCGGGTACAAAAGGGCCCGAACCCCTGGTGTCTCCCTCGTCCCAAGTCAAGCCTCGCCTCCGAGTTGAGCCGCAAACCGAAGTCGTGCCGCCCGCCGCTGTGGTCGTGCGCCTCGCGAGCCATGGTCATCTGGCGTGCCGCTGCCGTGGTCGTGCGGATCCCGAGGTCGTGTCGTCCTCGCCGTCGTTTCGCCTTCGCCGATCCGCCGTCGCCGGTGAGTCCCGCCACCGTCCCTAGTCACCGCCGACCAGATTCCGCCGCCATCCGTGGTCATAGATCCGTGTAGTCGTAAGGTTCTACGATTACGTTGAAGAGCCTTAGTCGTAAGTCGTAAAGCCACCGGTAAGTTCGATCATGTGGTCGTAAACGACTTCATGGTCGTAAGTCTGCCTGAGTAGTCGTAGCCGCTGTGCAGTCGTAGCCACCCGTGTGGCCGTAGTCGTAGATTGCTCTGTGTGGTCGAAGTAGTAGGTTCGACTACGTAGTCGTAATCTCGACTGAGTGATCGTAGTCATGTGCTCGACTACGTGGTCGTAAGCCTGCCTAAGTGGTCGTAATCGGCTTCGTAGTCTTAGATTGGTTTGTGGTTGTAGTCGTAAAGTTCTTCGTGGTCGTAAAGTTCTTCGTGGTCGTAAATTTCTCTGCGTGGTCATAGGGATCCTTTGTGGTCGTAACGACTACCCGTCTGTCCCTTTTTCTCTGAATTAAAACTTCCCAGAGCCCGTTCTCCTTCGTCCTAGCTCCGATTGACCCGATTCTTTTTCCTAAATTCATATAAAATTGAGCTCTATCTTTTGGTTCAAGTTTGAGAATTTTTGGAGTTCATTTGAATTTTATTTGATTTTATTTTGTGTTTCGATTTGCGTTCTCTCTCGTTAGATCACGCGTTCGAAGGAGCGGAATTTGGATTTGAAGATCAAGAGCCGTCAACTGAGCAAGGCCAAGGCAAGTCGTGTCCTTTGATCATGTTAAACCCAGTTTTCAATCTATTATGTATTATCTTGTTTCAAGTTATCATGCATCGCTATTTTGTTATCAAACCCTTGTATTGGTAGTTATCGTCCCAATTGGTTATTTCCCTCATTGATATTTTGGAATACCTTGATGCCATTGTCAACTTAGGTTGGGAATTTAATTAGTGATGCTATGTTATTTGTCACATTGGGTTGGTACGATTAGAATGCTTAGCCTTGCTTATTTTGCGAAAGGGTTCATCATCACATGTGGTTAATTAATCTTGACTTAATGATATACTTGAATGTGGTGGTTAACCACGGTTATAAAACTTGTTGCCATGGCATGGGTAGTGTCATTGGTGTTGGTTATACAAAATTGGTTTTCACTTGGGCGATTGATCGTGCAGTAAAGGGGGTGCGAGAGGCACATGGGATGTGGATGTTTCGCCTGAGTAAATTCTTAAGGACTTAACTTTGTGCGCCATTGATCTGAGCTTAATCGTGCAAACCACATGTCTAGTATGGGATAGACCTGGCATAATAATTTGTGAAGTCTCCACTTTGGTTTTACTACCGATGTTGTTGTGGCGCAAGAGGGGGCAATTATCGACTAGGGGGTTACCCTACTCGACGGCGAAACCTTAGCGAGTGGGATCAGGTGGAGATGGATCATTGTAAAAGCCTTGTTGTGATTATCTTTAACGTGAGGATTATCACATCGTGTGGGTACAGTTGTGCAACCTCTGCAGAGTGTAAAACTATTCGAATAGCCGTGTCCTCGGTCATGGACAATGCTCGGTGATCTCACACGAGGGGTAGAGTTTTCATAAAAACCTGGTTGGTTTGAGCTGGGAAGTGAATGGTTAGTTCACTTGTGGTTATATTCAATTCCTTTGATTATTTATTTAACGTCCTTTGTTAAAGTTGCTTTTCAATCTATTTATTGTATCTACTTCAAAGTGTTGCTTTCTGCAAAAATTAACCTTTCAGCCATCCATTGGTAAGCCTTGCATACTATATTGCATTTTTGTTACCAACGACTTGCTGAGTAACAATGTACTCACGGCTTTATGCCCCTGTTGCTCAGTTGAGGAGGAAGGACCAGATCAGCAGGAGTTGCTCGAAGGAGGCTACTATGAGGACTTCACGGAGTAGGACTTCGCTCCCGGTCGATTGCACATGGGCATGTCGAGTGGCTACTACGTTAAATTTTGGATTTCATTTGCTAGTTTCTTAAAGCCCTTGGGCTAGTAATTGTAAGCTTGGCCATAAGGTCGTACTCGATGGTTATTAATATAATTTGGATTTCCTTTAGAATATCGTGATGTGGATGATATTTGTCCTTGTTTGCGCTGTGTGCCTGGCGTGATCTGGACTAGTGCGAAATACACAGAGAGTCGGATTTGCATATTCGGGTCTCGACAGAGATGGTATCAGAGCCATATCGACTGTAGGACGGAGCCCTAGCTAGAATGGTCGAATTAGTCAAGATTTCCAAATATCTTTTCTAAATCAAATCAACCACATGATTGTCTAGTAAATCTTATTCTTACCTCATTCTTAGGATTCTTACTCTTTCCCTCGTCTGAAACATTGTTTTCCAAACTTAATTTGACTTCTTACCCCCATAATGTCCATAGATGTCTCGAGTGTCCCTTAATCCAAGTGAAGATTAGCCTGGAATTCTTCAAGCTGTGCTGTGAAGTTTGGATCAAGGAAGCATCCAGTATGTCAAGAAAAGATTGGGAATTTTCGGGAAGATTAGGAGCCATTAGCTTTGAACCTTGTTATAGTTTTAGCATCGTGTAGGTCGTCTTGCTTCTTATTTGCCGTTGGGTGTGATGTGAGCTGCAGTTTTGCTTCTAGCATTATGATGCGATCATGTCAAAAGTCTTTTGTGGAGTTTATTGCTTCTTTTGTTAGCCTTTTCGGCTAAGTGTTTGCTTAGTTTTAGGATTGCCATTAGTTACCCCTTAGGCGAGTTTACCACTTACCTTTGCTTTTCCTCTTACCTATTGAGCCTTGAAGAGTCGGTTCTCAACAAATGGTCTTTTCCTTGAGCAGCGCGAAATGGTTGACACCGGAGCTCCGCGGGGCGTGGTCAAATGAACCAAGATCCGGAAGCGATAATGGAAACCAAGCAACTCGAGCAGCATGCGAATCCGGTGGTTTAGATCCGACCTTGAGTCGGTTCATGGCTACGGACCCAATTAATGAATACCATGATGCGAATATGAGCGCAATGATGAATCGGCGAGAATCAAGAAATGGCAATGCCCCAACCAGTTCGTCAACGGTCTAAATTTGCAGAATTCATGAGGACAAGGCCACCCACTTATTCACGATCTTGGAGCCTTTGGAAGCCGATGACTGGATGCGCTCAACGAGAAAGAAGCTTAATCTTGCCCGATGTACGGACCGCGAGAAGGTTTTGTATGCCGCCCACCAGCTAGAAAGCGCTGCGGTGAATGGTGGGAAAACTCTGTCTTTGCTCATGAAGATCAAGATAGCATCACTTGGCGGAGTTCGCGCAGCTTTTCGTCATACCCATGTTTTGGACGGAGTGATTGAGATGAAGAAGGAGGAATTCGGGAGTTCTGTGAGAAGAACATGTCGGTGGTGAGTATCTCAATAAATTCACCCGGCTAGCCCGTTATGCCCGGAGGATGTCGCTACAGATGATGCCCGTCAAAAGAGGTTCAAGAAAGGACTAAACCCGGTGCGAAAGTTCAAGTGGTGGGAAATGACTACGCCCGACTTTCAAAACATGGTGGACAAGCGATGCTCATTGAGGAGAGTCGTGCGTGAGTTAGAGGAATCTGCATAGCGGAGGATGATGCAGCAAGGATCACAGATGCACGAGCTCGGAGGACCCGCTTGATGCGTTTCAGCCGCTCGTGTTCCACGGCGGTCGGATTCAAAACACTGCACGGCTCCTCGCCACTTCTCATCGGGACCAAGGCCAATTCGGTTGAAAGCCAACAGCGAGAGGATCACCAAGCCCATGACAGCGATTACTGTTTCAAATGCCATGAAAGCAGGACATTATGCCAACAAATGCCCGCAGAATCAAGCCTTGACACCAATTCGTTTCAACTTGGGCTCTACACGGCATCGGACTCCGCGGCGAGGTCGGGGCGTGGAGCACGCAAACATCAAGTCAACCCAACAGAGGATCGCGACCGTGATGCGCGGCGGGTGAACCATGTCACCATGGAGGAGGCTCAAGCAGCACGAGATGTTGTGATCGGTAAGTTTCAAGTAAACTCAGTTCCTGCCACAGTTTTGTTCGATTCTGGAGCTTCACATTCGTTTGTTTCCCGGAGTTTTGCTCTAAAGCATAAGTTGGAAGTCGTTGCACTTGGTTCCATTTTATTGGTTCAATCCCGAGGCTCTGAGATGAGTACAAACCTAGGATGCCCCAAGGTTAGGATAGTCATCCAAGGAGTAGAGTTCTTGCGGATTTGGTTGTCTTGAATATCCGGTCTTTGGGCGTAATTCAGGTATGGATTGGCTCAAGAAACATCAAGCGGTGTTGGAATGTGGAAGCGACAGTCACCTTGGGCGGTCGATGGAAGCAAAGTGAGATTTGAGGCCGATATGAAGCGGCGAGAAAAAGTGATGGTATGCCAAAGTAAAGGGATTGCCCTAAATGAAGTGCCGATTGCGGAGAATATCGGATGTTTTCTGATGATCTCCACGGGATGCCACCAAAAAGAGAAGTGGAGTTCGCAATTGAGTTAGCACCAGGCACATCACCGATTTCCAAGAGACCTTACCGAATGCCCGCCAATGAGTTAGCAGAATTGAAGAAGCAAATACAAGAATTGTTGGATAAAGGATATGTCAGACCTAGTACCTCTCCGTGGGGAGCACCGGTACTGTTCGTCAAGAAGAAGGATGGTAGCCAGCGGATGTGTGTGGATTACCGAGCTCTCAATGAAGTTACCATCAAGAACAAGTATCCTTTGCCCCGAATTGATGATTTGTTTGATCAGTTAAAAGGAGCTGGAGTGTTCTCCAAGATTGATTTGAGGTCGGGATATCACCAAATGAGGATTCGACCGGAGGACATACCCAAGACAGCCTTCTCAACTCGTTATGGATTGTATGAGTTCACCGTGATGTCCTTTGGCTTAACCAATGCCCCACCTATTTTATGTACCTGATGAACAAAGTGTTCATGGATTACTTGGACAAGTTTGTCGTTGTGTTTATCGATGACATCCTGATCTACTCCAAGAATGAGGAGGAGCACGAAGAGCATTTGAGGTTGGTATTGCAGAGATTGCGGGAACATAAGTTATATGCCAAGTTCAGCAAGTGTGAATTTTGGATGAAGGAAGTTGCTTTTTGGGTCATGTGTTGTGCGAAGGAGTGTCCGTTGGCGAGTAAAGTACATGATGTGCTTACTTGGAAGGCACCCACGTCAGTGTCCCAGGTCAGAAGCTTCCTGGGAATGGCAGGTTATTATCGTAGATTCATTGAAGGATTCTCCAGTGTAGCTCGACCTCTCACCCAGCTATTAAAGAAGGAAAAGAAGTTTGAATGGACGCCAGAATGCAAAAAGAGTTTTCGGAAGTTAAAAGAAAGTCTGACATCAGCGCCAGTCCTAATCTTGCCAGACATCAAGAAAAATTTTGAGATTTGTTGTGACGCATCCCGCAAAGGTTTAGGGTGCGTATTGATGCAAGACAAGAGAGTGGTAGCCTATGCATCGCGCCAGTTAAGGCCACATGAGGAGAACTACCCTACGCATGACTTAGAGCTAGCAGCAGTTGTGCATGCCCTAAAAATATGGCGACATTACCTGATGGGTAATAGATGTGAGATCTACACTGATCATAAGAGCCTGAAGTATATCTTCACCCAATCAGACCTCAACCTAAGACAGAGAAGATGGTTAGAGTTGATAAAGGACTATGACATCGGAATCCATTATCATCCCGGGAAAGCCAATGTAGTGGCAGACGCGTTGAGCAGAAAGGTGTATTGCAATACAGTGATGGTCAAGGAAAACCAACCAGCTCTACACGAGGAATTTCAGAAGCTTAGTTTGGAGTTGGTTGAGGAAGGGATGTTAGCTACCTTGGACTTGCAGCCGACCCTGGATAGTCAGATTCATCACGAGCAACCAGGGGATGAAAATATCCAGAGAATCAAAGAAGGTTTAAAGGAAGGCAAAGCACTCGGCTTTGTGGAGGATGATCAGGGAATCATGTGGTATAAGACGCGTTTGTGCGTACCAAACAAGGGTGAACTGAAGAAGTTATTACTTAAGGAAGCGCATGAGTCCTTATATTCAATCCATCCCGGCAGTACCAAGATGTACCAGGATATTAAAGACAAATACTGGTGGCCAGGTATGAAGCGCGAGATAGCCGAGTATGTAGCACTTTGCGATGTGTGCCAAAGAGTGAAGGCTGAACATCAAAGACCAGCAGGTTTGCTGCAACCCTTGAAGATTCCTGAATGGAAGTGGGAAGATGTGGGAATTGACTTTATTACAGGCTTACCCAAGACTAAAGAGGGCTACGACTCAATATGGGTAATTGTGGATCGATTAACGAAGGTCGCTCACTTTCTTCCGGTCAAAACAACTTATTCTGGAGATAAATTGGCCGAGTTATACATGTCCAGGATTGTGAGTCTTCATGGGGTGCCCAAGAGGATAGTATCGGATTGTGGGTCGCAGTTTACTTCACGATTTTGGAATAGCTTTCACGAGGCAATGGGTACTCACTTGAACTTCAGTACAACATATCATCCATAAGCGGATGGTCGACGAGCGTGTGAATCAAATCACGGAGGATATGTTAAGAGCTTGTGTTTTGGATCACGGAGCTAAATGGGATAGTTGTTTACCTTTTGCGGAGTTCTCCCACAATACGATTACAGACTAGTCTACAAATGTCACCGTTTGAAGCCTGTATGGCGAAAATGTAGAACCCTCTCAATTGGAAAGAGACAGGAGAGTCAAATCTTGGGCGAGAATGTCTTGAGAAGCGAGAAGAGAAAGTACGTTTGATTCAAGAAAGGCTAAAGGCAGCCCAAGCAGACAGAAGAGTTATCTTGATACTCGTCGAAGAGATTTAAGTTTTGAGCCAAATGACTATGTGTATCTCAGATCACACCCTTCAAAGGTGTTAAGAGATTTCAAATGAAGGAAAGCTAGCGCCAAGGTATGTGGGGCCATTTAAAATTTTAAAGCGCAAAGGAGAGGTTGCATACAGTGGAATTACCAAACACCTTGAGCGGGATCCATGATGTTTTCCATGTATCTCAACTAAAGAAGTGCTTGAGAGTGCGGAGAAAGCGATGCGAAGAGGCGGTGGATCTTAAGGAGGATCTGTCTTATAAAGAACATCCTATAAAAATTTTGGAAGTGGCGAGCGTGTAACGAGAAAGAAGGACGGTTCGCTTTGCAAGGTTCAATGGAGCAACCATTCCAAGGAGGAAGCAACACAGGAGAGCGAGAAGGATCTTAGAGCGGAGTTTCCAAACTTATTCCTTAGAAAGCCAGAATCTCGGGGTCGAGATTCCGTTTAAGGGGGGAAGGTTTGTAACATCCTGAATTTCAGAGCCTTTTTGAAGCTTTTGAAATAAAATTCACCATTTGAATTTTTCTGGAATTAATTAAAGCTTAAATGAAATTTTTATGAATTAAAAGGATTTAATATGATTAAGTTAAACATTAAAATATTGCCAAAAGTATCTTATTTGAGTTCCCTGAGCCTCAAGAGTTTTTCTGGCATTTTATGTGATTTTTCTGGAGTTATTTGCTATTTTTTTTGAGCTCAAAATGATTTAATTGAATTTCTGGAAAAAGAAAAAGAAAAAGAAAAACCAGTCGGTTGAGCTGCAACCGCTTCCGCCCCGCCAGCGTGTCGACCATCCGAACCCCGCCCGCATCGCGCCGCCCGCTTTTGGCAAGTCGTGCTCGTATGCGAGTGGGACTCTCGGTCGTATTCCACCGGACTCGTACTGCGTGGCGACCGGGACACCTCTACGACCCGGTACAAAGGGCCGAACCCTGGTGTCTCCTCGTCCCAAGTCAAGCCTCGCCTCGAGTTGAGCCGCAAATCGAAGTCGTGCCGCCCGCCGTGGTGTCGTGTGCGCCTCGCGAGGCGTGGTCATCTGGCGTGCTTGCTGCCGTGGTCGTCTTTGGATCCGAGTCGTGTCGTCCTCGCCGTCGTTCGCCTTCCGCCGATCCGCCGTCGCGGTGAGTTCCGCCACCGTCCTAGTCACCGCCGACCAGATTCCGCCGCCATCCGTGGTCATAGATCCGTGTAGTCGTGGGTTCTACGATTACGTTGAAGAGCTTTAGTCGTAAGTCGTAAAGCCACCGTAAGTTCGATCATGTGGTCGTAAACGACTTCATGGTCGTAAGTCTACTGAGTGATCGTGGCCGATGTGCGATCGTAGCGCGGGTGTGGCGTAGTCGTAGATTGCTGCGTGTGGTCGAAGTAGTAGGTTCGACTACGTGAGTCGTAATCTCGACCGAGTGATCGTAGTCATGTGCTCGACTACGTGGTCGTAAGCTTGCCTAAGTGGTCGTGTCGGCTTCATAGTCTTAGATTGGTTTGTGGTTGTAGTCGTAAAGTTCTTCGTGGTCGTAAAGTTCTTCGTGGTCGTAAATTTCTCTGCGTGGTCGTAGGGATCCTTTGTGGTCGTAACGACTACCCGTCTGTCCCTTTTTCTCTGAATTAAAACTTCCCAGAGCCCGTTCTCCTTCGTCCTAGCTCCGATTGACCCGATTCATTTTCCTAAATTCATATAAAATTGAGCTCTATCTTTTGGTTCAAGTTTGAGAATTTTTGGAGTTCATTTGAATTTTATTTGATTTTATTTTGTGTTTCGATTTGCGTTCTCTCTCGTTAGATCACGCGTTCGAAGGAGCGGAAGTTGGATTTGAAGATCAAGAGCCGTCAACTGAGCAAGGCCAAGGCAAGTCGTGTCCTTTGATCTTGTTGAACCCAGTTTTCAATCTATTATGTATTATCTTGTTTCAAGTTATCATGCATCGCTATTTTGTTATCAAACCCTTGTATTGGTAGTTATCGTCCCAATTGGTTATTTCCCTCATTGATATTTTGGAATACCTTGATGCCATTGTCAACTTAGGTTGGGAATTTAATTAGTGATGCTATGTTATTTGTCACATTGGGTTGGTACGATTAGAATGCTTAGCCTTGCTTATTTTGCGAAAGGGTTCATCATCACATGTGGTTAATTAATCTTGACTTAATGATATACTTGAATGTGGTGGTTAACCACGGTTATAAAACTTGTTGCCATGGCATGGGTAGTGTCATTGGTGTTGGTTATACAAAATTGGTTTTCACTTGGGCGATTGATCGTGCAGTAAAGGGGGTGCGAGAGGCACATGGGATGTGGATGTTTCTTTGAGTAAATTCTTAAGGACTTAACTTTGTGCGCCATTGATCCGAGCTTAATCGTGCAAACCACATGTCTAGTATGGGATAGACTGGCATAATAATTTGTGAAGTCTCCACTTTGGTTTTACTACCGATGTTGTTGTGGCGCAAGAGGGGGCAATTATCGACTAGGGGGTTACCCTACTCGACGGCGAAACCTTAGCGAGTGGGATCAGGTGGAGATGGATCATTGTAAAAGCCTTGTTGTGATTATCTTTAACGTGAGGATTATCACATCGTGTGGGTCAGATTGTGCAACCTCTGCGAGTGTAAAACTATTCGAATAGCCGTGTCCTCGGTCATGGACAATGCTCGGTGATCTCACACGAGGGGTAGAGTTTTCATAAAAACCTGGTTGGTTTGAGCTGGGAAGTGAATGGTTAGTTCACTTGTGGTTATATTCAATTCCTTTGATTATTTATTTAACGTCCTTTGTTAAAGTTGCTTTTCAATCTATTTATTGTATCTACTTCAAAGTGTTGCTTTCTGCAAAAATTAACCTTTCAGCCATCCATTGGTAAGCCTTGCATACTATATTGCATTTTTGTTACCAACGACTTGCTGAGTACCAATGTACTCACGGCTTTATGCCCCTGTTGCTCAGTTGAGGAGGAAGGACCAGATCAGCAGGAGTTGCTCGAAGGAGGCTACTATGAGGACTTCACGGAGTAGGACTTCGCTCCCCAGTCGATTGCCTGTGGGCATGTCGAGTGGCTACTACGTTAAATTTTGGATTTCCGCTGCTAGTTTCTTAAAAGCCCTTTAGGCTAGTAATTGTAAGCTTGGCCATAAGGTCGTACTCTGATGGTTATTAATATAATTTGGATTTCCTTTAGAATATCGTGATGTGGATGATATTTGTCCTTGTTTGCGCTGTGTGCACTGACGTGATCCTGGACTAGTGCAGAATACACATGAGAGTCCGGATTTGCATATTTGGGTCTCGACATAACTCACTCATGGCTTCTTCCTTTCTCTTGCCATGTTTCACACACACACACACACACGAGATGAACACGAGAGTTTTTGCTGACACTACAACTGCCTAGCATTTGGGTTTTTGTCTTGCGTTATCTCATTGAAGATAACAATGATACAATTAAATACACATTATAGGCAACAACCTGCCTCCTTAACTCACGCCATGATCTGCTAATTTCTCAGTCCACTAACCAACAATTCAACTTAGCTAGTTACTTGGTGCAGCAAACAACAGCCTTGAATACTTCTTGTGGCACAACTCAAACTACATGCAAAGCACGTAAGGGTTCAAGGGGGGCAGTTCAGCCTGTTGGCCCATATGGGCTATGGCCCTGCCCCTGAAATATTGGCACCTAAGGATAATGGGCTGGCCCCAAAAACAAATGGTCCAATAGGGGCTAGGACCACATTGACCCTAGGGTCGATCCGGCCTCCCTCCCGTCCTCTAGCTACGCAGTGCACAGCACGCATAGGTGCACCTCTGTCATAGCCGCCACCTCCCTCTCTACCTCCTCTTACCTAGAATCCCACCACCGCGCTCGGCGCCTCCTCCTCCACTAGCCAACCTTGCCAAACCTTAGCACAAGCTCCATGCTGGCCTTGAGTTCATCCCCACCGTGGCCTCGACCTCGTCCCCGCCGCTACCTCAAGATCTGTCTGTCCAGTTCAGTCTCCTGACAAGTTAACCAGTCTTCAATTTGTTAATCTTTCCAAGGTTTTGTGTTTACTTCGCTTCACTCTCAGTTACCAGTTTCAAAATACTGTTTTGTTCATTTGTTTTCCTTACCACTGTAAAAATCAATACATCTTAGCGTAAGCATAAGTGGAGGTAGTGCTTAAGAAGCCTAATCTGCACTAAGAAAACTTAAGGACGAAATGTGCTACAGATAAGCCTATTCTGCACTAAGAAAATGTAAGGACCAAACTATTCTAGGCTTTATGTAGATTACTGACTTTTTACTTGATTTTTGCCCATAGACAGTTAATAGTTTCAATATAGTATTCACAGTTTCTCACGTTCTGACCTCTCCTTATTTTCTACTTTTGGGACTTGAGTGGGTTTTACATTTTTGCTATACAATAACTTGCACTACTATTTGCCTAGTTCACTTTCCCTTTTTATTTGAGGCTATGTTGTTTTAGTATAAACATGGATGACAGTAAATTTGACAGTACAGTGGAAATTCCCACTTCATATACTGCTAGTAGATGATTACTTGAAGTACTCATAAACTTTCTTGTCAGGATCTCTTTTGCTCACAAGATATTTTTTTTATTTTCAGGAGCTCTTTTGCTGAATTTTCAGAGAGTGAGGTTTGCGCTAACGGCAGTGATGAAAACAAGCCATCCAAATCTTCAACTGAATTGTTGGATCTTCAGAAATTGTTTAGATCATAGTGATGCTTATTTGGTATTTGTGAAGGATGATGATTGCCAGTGTTGGCTGGATGTTTCTACTCAGTAGTCAAATATGTAGTTTTAGGGCATCTGATTATCTGAACTTCTAAGAGTTGTTTTTGTACCATGAAGTCAAATGTTTAGTTTTGTTTTTAGCACTGAAACGGATCCTATCTTTTTAGAGGGAAACAAACTCTTATCTTATGCATGTAACGGGATATTTTTAGCCCATCTCACAGGTCCATGTTATGCATGTAATGGGCCATCTTTACTTCTTTAGCCCATCTCCCTTCTCCCCACTGCATCCATGCTTATTAGCCATTGTAGCCAGTAACAGGCCAATCTAGAAGCATCTCGTGGTCCGGCCCCTTATCCTGACCTTTCCCATGGGCCATGGGGCCAGCTAACGGGCTGGCCCGCCCCGCCCTCTTCGTATCCTTAAAAGCATTTTCTCTCCTACATGCAACGTCCACTGTTTGACGTCACAAGGCCATAATGCCATGCAAACAATCACTGCTATAGACAGCCCTATCACAGACGGTTCGGAACCGTCATCACAGACGGTTCCTGAATTGTCAGTGTTTAGGTGTCAGTGATAGTTGGTGGTTATCACGAGCGGTTCCCGGCGATGCGTGAAAACTCACATTACGAGCGGTCTTTATTACTAACCGCTGCGTGATAGGCGAGTATCACGAGATGGTTGTTTATAAAAAACCGTGCGTGATAGTCTCGTATCAT
The DNA here is from genome assembly GCA_036346575.1 of Dendrocalamus sinicus. NCBI lineage: Eukaryota > Viridiplantae > Streptophyta > Magnoliopsida > Poales > Poaceae > Dendrocalamus > Dendrocalamus sinicus. The sequence continues at coordinate 194,495 of JAYEVI010000473.1, read as the reverse complement.
AGGCGGTTTTGTAAAAAAATGCGTGATACGAACTATCACAGCGTTTTATAAACAACCGTCTGTGATACTCGTCTATCCTGACGCATTAGTAATAAAGACCGTCGTGATATACAATATCACGAGCGGTTTTATTACTAACCGCTGCAGCGATATTAATATATCCTGACGATTAGTAGTAAAGGCGTCGTGATATCATTCACACCACAGACGGCACTCTTTGAAACCGTCGTGATATTGTATCTCGAGAGCGGTTTTAACAATGAACCGTGCGTGATACCAAGTGCATCATCCATTTTATTTGCTGTTTTTTGGCTAGCCTCAGGATATGCTAGCCATGCCCTCAGAAAGCAAGCAAGCAAGCAGATTACAGATAAATGAAAGATATAAGTTAATTGCAACTCATAGTAAATTACAACAAAATTTGATACACAAGATGAATGTAACAACCGGCCAGCAGATCACATACATATATAGAATGAAAATCGTTACACAAAATCTGACAAATGAATTCAATTGAAGGAATTGTTTGATTTGTACAATTGAATCCAATGTTTCAACATCTAATTATCACCATTGCCGGCGTGGAACTCTCCCCTCTTATTTATGACCTTTGCTAGCAAGAATTGGGAGATGATTGCACGAATGTCGACGAGATTGTCAAGATCATATGCACTTTCGTCGAAGTCCACCCGCTGTCGCTAGGAGCAATGTTAAGTCATTAATTAGCATGTGTGTGTAATATAAATACATATATATAATCAGAAAATAATAATTATTGGAAGGACACGACAAACCTCGGATCATTGATCTTAGTATCCATGATTTCCTTCATATGGCGACAAGCGTAGAATCCACATACGTTGCCACAGTAGCTGCTGGTGGTATGCAAAAATAGAATTACATACATCGGTATTGTCAATTCTAGAGTCATTATAACAAAGTATGATATAGGATTGTTGTGTTGTAGCGGTGCAGGAAATCGCGTGTTGTGTCGTAGCGTGTCACTTGAATTTGTCGTGTCTTCCTCCTTGGGCAACATAATCGCAAACGCCCTCGTGATTCAAAAACTTAGCCTCGGCCGTGGCAAACAAAAGAAATATTACAATAGAGTTATGTATGGAGGAAATGAGTTTACATTAAGTACTTCTTGCACATGGTGAAGTCGTGGTTGCTCTAAGGAGGAATCAAGGTATATTACCTTGCTTCACTTTGGTACAATCACAATCAAAATCCAGTGATGCCTAGTCATGTGTGTCACCATAGTGATTAATCCTAAGTTCATGCTGCATGTAAAGTACAAATGAAACATATGTGTGGCAACTAGTGAAGCACTTACCCTTGGTTGAAGGGTACCATGACGTACTCCTTGTCGGTGTGAGCAATCAATCCCCTCGTTATGTAACCTTGCACGAAGGATGCATCTGCGTTGATAGATTGCTCGGAGACCAAGTGAGGGTCGAGGAAACCCACCGGTCGTCGCGATCGCCGGACTTCTTGGATCATGTATCTATATATAAAGAAAGAGTAATAACATTTATCTGTATAGCGTGAATGTATTCATTGTATAGTACACTTACAGTGTCCAGCATCGTAGAAGTGAGGCGTCGAGTTTGTCGAGATTGAATAGTAAGAATAAATCTTCGAATGTCATGACGATGTAGCCCGAGTCGTGGAGGAAATGCGTCTCCTTATATTTCAGAGTGAATGCACTCTGCCGGATTGGCTTCATGTTGGACTTCTCCATGTACCAGGCATGCAATGTATTGCAAATCAAACCAAACTGGGATAATTGTGACTCGGGCACCAACGACACTCCTAGAGTAAACTTCCATGACACGGGACGCGGCTTAATTTTCTTCGCATGAGCCTTGGAGGCCTTGGAGCCTCGCTTATGATATGTTCTCGGTGGCATCTTGGTGGGAGCCGATGCAACAGACTTTACTGGATTTGGAGGTGTAGGTGGAGCCACCGGAGCCGATGTGCCAGGTCCAGGGCGACGTCCCTCTTGGGACACTGGATGTGAAGATTGTGGCACGGACATGTCGAGGACGATGTCCCTCTTGGGCCACTGAATGAATGTGTGGACGGCATCCCCTAATATCTTAATCTCTTCGTTTGGGGGCTTCTCAAGAGGGACGGTCTTAAAAATATCATTAATCATGTCCACCTGGACCTTTATGAAACCGGTGTCTACTTGTACACCGTGCACCAGCATCCACAGCAGCAATGGATACACCATGCCGCTCGGCGTCAACGGAATAGAGCCAACAAGCGACTTTGAGGCTGCAAGGCATGGGCTCCTACATAACGATACAAGATGAGTTAAGGCATCCACGGAGAGATCTATATACCATTCTAAAGAGGTACATTACCTGAATGTCATCAATAGGTAAGTGGCGTCGCTATGTTCAGAAATTGGTGTGGGCCGCGCAGCTCTGCGGCGTTGAGGGGACCGGTACCGCAGTGGTAGGAGTGGGTTGCGATTGGTTGCAGACTTGTCTCGATTCTTCCCGCAGCGAATCTATCTCTCCTCGAAGTGAGGCGATCTGCTCTTGAAGTGAGGCGGATAGTAGTTCCTCAAGTTGAGCACGAAGCTCTGTTTTATTTGTTTGCTGCAGATGCCTTGGATCTCTTCCTACTCCTATATGTCTCGGAGTAATCTGAAATCCGTGCCTCCAAGGTACATAAACCCCATGCCTCGTGTGCGACACAGGTGCTCCTTGTTTCCAAGGCTGTGATAGTAAATCTATCTCCTATATTCTTCAAAGGAGCCACGAGAAGATTCGGTAGTCAATGATTGCTGCAAGAGGCAATTAATCATGTTATTTTTGAACCCATGAAGTTCAAGAGGTGTTAACAAGCTGTGTTGTTTAACATATTTTACCAGCGTCGGGACACTTCCTCATCTGCGGGGTTTTGAAAGAGACACCGAAGATGTGGTTGATGACCGCTCTTAACGATTCGGCGCTCGTTGCGATCCCAGCAAATGGCGGAGAGGCCTCCGATCGGATTGCGACCTCATCCTGCATCCTCCATTGCGGGATTTTACCCGCGTACCCAGTAGTGCCAAGTCTGTGAGGGTGCGTGTTTTGTGACTGGAGAGCCTTGTGCGTCGCACTTTGTTGTTCAAATTCGGTCGTCGTCTTCATCTGCACAAATGCCTCCCATGTTTCCGGCGACACGAAAGGATACTTCGTGAAGGGCGCGACATCCTTGGACACGTACTTTGTCACAAGAGTGCTCTTAAAATTCTTCCATGCTTTTCCCATCGCGAGGCGCTGCCGTTGCGAGTCCCCTGCCTACCTGCTGGGATCTCGAGCAATTTGTAATTTCCTCCCATAGCTGATTTTTGTGATCCTTTGTCAAATCTTTCCAGCTTGCTATGGTGATGGGGACCCGTTGCCTTCCAATTATCCCGCGGTAGTCCGAATGATGACGTTGCTTTGTCGGTTCGAGAGGGATCCCATTCGGAGAGACCACTGTGATGGTCATTCGGCCCTCTGGCCTTTTCGATACTCCTCGGCCACGTTTAGTTTTCGCAATCTTGGGAGCATGAGACCCAGATGATGACGACGAAGACTATGTGGACGCCATCTCTCTTCTAAGAAAAAACTAACTGCAGTGAGCTATGGTCCCAACTTGTCAAAGTTCTATGAATCAGGTGACACAAACCAGTGCATCAAGTTCATTGAACAAGATACACTAGAGTGTGTCACTTGCTTTATGCCCTTTGACAAAGTTCTAACGATTAACTAACTGCAGTGAGCTATGGGCCTTCCAACATGTGAAGCATATAACATGAGCATATAACATGTGAAGCATATAACATGAGCATATAACATGTGAAGCATATAACATAAAATACATGTGAAGCTCGGAGGGAGCGGCGTCGGGAGGACCGGCGGCGTCGGGAGGAAGCGGCGTCGAGAGGACCGCGGCGTCGATCGGGAGAAGCGGCGTCGGGGCGTCGGGAGGAGCGGCGTCGAGAGGACCGCGGCGTCGGGAGGGAGCGGCGTTGGGAGGAGCGGCGGCATCGGGAGGGACCGGCGGCGTCGGGTGGGAGCGGCGGGAGGAGGACCAAAACCTAGCTAGCGAGGCGCTGCGAGTGGAGACAAGAGCTGCGCGAGCGGACTCCATGAACCTAGCTGCGGGTATTTAAAGATAAGTTATCACGAGCGGTTCCTTAAGCGAACCGTGCGTGATAGTGGTATCCTGAGCGGTTCTATCGATATAACCGTCGTGATATACATATTATCACGAGCGGTTCTATAGATATAACCGTGCAGCGATATCCATATTATCACGAGATGGTTATATCGATAGAAGCATGCGTGATGTGTTATCACGAGCGGTTTTTGATAAACACTTTGTGATAGTTCACTATAAATACCGCAGACTAGCTAGGTTCCTATGTCATTTACAATTACAATATGGAACATAGATACATTTATGAAAACATAAGCATAACCATAAATATAACTATTTCTTAGTTCCTTAGTCATTTTACAATTACAATGGAACATACATACATTTATGAAAAACACAAGCATAACCAATATCATTTATTACACTTTGGCTATATCATTTTAAATAAAGCTCTTCACGATGATCGACACGCATATAGCTTGCTTCATCGCCTTGTGCTTCCTCGAGCCTGATGCCGTCTCCGAATGGAGGTAAATCATCAAATTGATTATACTCTTCCTCATCCACAACATTCTCAACCCCGACAATCCTTCTTTTTCCCTGAAGAACTACATGGCGCTTCTTATTTTCCGGGTCGGTTACATAAAATACTTGAACAACTTGCATCGCGAGTACGAATGGTTCGTTTTTGTATCCTACACATTCGAGGTCCACGGTAGTGACGCCGTACTTGTCAACCTTTACACCCCGTGGGAGTTGGACCCAACGGCACCAAAATAAAGGAATTTTGAAAATTACGTAGTCAAGCTCCCAAATCTCCTCTACAAGCCCGCAAATGCGAGCTTGGGCGGTGATCTTGCCGTGCGCATCATAGGCATCTATGCGGACACCTGAGTTCTGCACTGTGCTCTTTCTATTTGATCTGTTGTATAAAATGTGTAGCCATTAATGTCGTATCCTTGCCATGTCACAATTGTAAATTTTGGCCCTTTTGCCAACCATTGTAGTGTTTCACTTGACGACCTCCTAGTCAATTGCGCCTTGAACCATTCGTTGAACTGACGGTTGTATTGTCTCGTGATCCAAACTTCTGATTGGCCTGCATTCTCCTGACATAGCATGTCCTTGTGCTCTTCAATATTTAGGGTCACTTCAATCATGTGTTGTAAAACCATGAAATGGGCTTGAGCATACGTATTTTGATCCGGAGTTATTGCTTTCCTCCCGATAGTCCCGATACCCTCTAGCCTCCCCTCGTGACGAGATAGAGGTACACCTATCGGTTCTACCTGAGCCATGTAGCCGATGCAGAATTCAATGACCTCTTCTGTTGTATAACCTTCGATGATGCTACCCTCCGGTCGAGATCGATTGCGTACATAGGACTTCAGAATTCCCATGTACCTCTCGAAAGGGTACATATGACGTAGAAATATGGAGCCGCATATTTTTATCTCTTTCACAAGGTGGACAATGAGATGGACCATGATATCAAAAAATGATGGAGGGAAATACATCTCTAGATGACATAGAGTTGTCACCACCTCGGTTTGCAGAGTATCTATTCCATCCGGATCAATGACCTTTTGAGCAATTGCGTTGAAGAAATAACATAGCCTTATGATTGTCACTCGAACCTTGTTTGGCAAAATACTTCCAATTGCAACAGGTAGCATTTGTGTCATTAGCACATGACAGTCGTGAGACTTCATGCCAATTAATTTTAAATGTTCTATGGAAACAAGTTTCTTCATGCTTGTGGAGTGACCGGATGGAACTTTCACACCATGTAAGGACTAGCACAGTTCAGTTCTCTCGGACTTAGACAGAGTGTAGCATGCTGGGGGAAGGTACGTCCGGCCTTTATCGGTCTCTATCGGTGCTAACTCGGTCCTGATGTTCATAGCGACCAAGTCACGCCTTGCGTTAACACCATCCTTTGTTTTATCAGGAATGTTCAGTAAGAGACCAATCAAACTGTCACATACATTCTTCTCTACGTGCATGACATCGATGTAATTGCGAACTTCTAAGTGCTCCCAATAAAGGAAGTCCCAAAATATTGACCTCTTTTTCCACATGTTCTTCCTCAATTTACATCCCTTTCCAAACACAACATTTATATCCTTGACCATATCATACACCTCTTTCCTGCTAAAAGGTCTTGGTACTGAGTCATCCTCTTTTTTCCCGTCAAATTGTTTCTTCATCTTGCGGTATGGGTGATACTTTGGAAGGAACCTACAGTGATGCATGTACACAGTTTTTCGCGAGTTGTTTAACCACACACTCTCGGTATAATCTAAGCAGTGTGGACACGCTTTGGCTCCTTTTATACTCAACCCTGACAGGTTACCAAGGGCGGGAAAATCATTAATGGTGCGAAACAACATGGCGCGTAGAGTGAAGTTCTCTCGTTTGTCCGCATCCCATACATGTACCCCTTCATTCCACAAGATTGCAAGATCTTCCACCAATGGGGCTAGGAACACATCAATATCGTTGCGGGTTGCTTGGCCCTTGGATAAGTAGTGACATCAAAATATATTTCCGCTTCATACACACCAAGGAGGAAGGTTGTACATGCACGAGTCACGGGCAGTGCTATGTCGGCTGCTCATGTTACCAAAGGATTCATTCCATCTGTACTCAACCCAAACCTTATATTTCTCGGTTCCACACGAAATCTACAAACATCCTATCGATGTTCCTCCTTTGGCGAATCAGCAACATGTCTTATCATTCCGTCTTTCTTACGCCGCTCGCGGTGCCAACGCATCAATCTTGCATCCTTGCGGTTTGCGAATAAACGCTTCAAATGGGGATTACGGAAGATACCACATCACCTTAGCGAGGAGGTCATTGCTTCACCTCGATGCCCTTCCCATCATCGAGTCATTTTACGCTTGTATCGGGATGCTTTGCACACCGGACAAACATGTAAGCTAGCATACTCTTTACGGTACAAGATACAATCATTTCGACATGCATGTATTCTTTCTACTTTCATTCCTAATGGACAAAGAATCTTCTTGGCTTGGTAGGTGGTTCTGAATCACCGCTACTTGCGTACGTGATCCAGAGACCAGAGATGAAGAAAAGAAGTGGGAAGAAGCAGATGGATACTCGCTCAGCGAAGAAGTCGGCTATGTCGGCTGCTCACCGAAGAATCTGGGAATGTCTTTTTTTGAACTTTTGTAATAAAATTGCCTTGAATTTTGCAGAAAAAAGAAGGATTGTCGGAGTGGACATCACATCTCGGTAGTAGTCGGCATCGTCGAGGAACATGCAAATACAGAGGCAAGCACGACAACACATTTAGATCTATTATAGGATAACAAGCTAGTGAACTCTTCATGGAACGACGGTGCGGGTGAACAAGACACACTTACCACACTTACAGCTATATATGCTCACGGTGGATGAACTCACGCGTGACTAGTACCGTGGAAAGGTAGATGGGCGTTATTTATAAGTGCCGGCGGAGGAGGAAGCTGCGCCGACCATTCGATGTGGAGAGAATGGGCGGGTGAGATCGAAATCCTGGGTATCGCCAATTATTGGTGACATGTGATTATCACACGCCAATTATTGGTGATATGTGATTATCACGAGCGGTTATTACGCGAACCGTGTGTGATAATAAATATCACGAGCGGTTCTTAATACGAGCCGTGCAGCGATGTTTCATTATCACAGACGGTTCGTATTACTAACCGTGCGCGAAAGTTCCTGACGGTTATTAACACGAACCGTGCGTGATCTCTAAATATCACGAGCGGTTCGATTAATAACGTGCAGCGATAACCTGACGATTGTCGCGGAACCGCTCGTGATAATTTTAGAGATCACAGACGGTTCGTGTTAATAACCGTCTGTGAACTTTCACAGACGGTTCTTAATACGAACCGTCTGTGATGTCTCATTTATCACAGATTGTTCGTGTTAATAATCGTCTGTGAAAATATCACTGACGGTTGCCAGTATAAACCGTCTGTGACAGTTTAATCACAGACGGTTCCGTATGAACCGTCTGTGATGTAGCCGTTCAGTATAGCCTCTTCTGTAGTAGTGAATTGTAACGAAATATACTTAAGGTGACAAGATTAATTCCAACAACTGTAACGATGTGTGTGAACAGAATATTCATCCACCCTGGACTCGGCAAGATGTGCTATAAGCATATCAGATCAGAATAGATTGCCACCACTTGCATGATCAAATTAAATACTAATCGGAAGGTGAACCTGACGAACACGTTGGAATTCAAATTTAGCGTAGCTGAATGTCAGCGACAATTTAGTATAATTTCATTCTTACGCATAGAGTTACCATTTCTGGTAACAAATTAAGCACCAAGCTGGGAACATCCAAAACCCTAGTAGGGTTGCGCAAATTGGCATTAAACAAGAGATACATAGTCATCATGCTTTTACAGAAGCAAATGCTTGAATGTAACAGTTTTGTCCGATCAATAAAACGAAGAGCTAGCAGAAATGGCAACCACGAAGAGTCTTCTACATTGCCGCGAATATAAAACTATCAGAAAAGACCTACTTAACATGAATGCCACTCCCTTCAACCTTTGGAACCACAGATGATTGGTGGCACAGAGAATGCTCACCCCAACCTGCGAGAGTGTAATAAAAAAATATCCATTTTAAATCGAACTGTATATTTCTAAACAAAACTAGTTTCAGAAATCACAGATGGAATGAATGCCGCAAGAAGAAATGGCAGCTCTAACTGTATGCTTCTCTTTGATGCATGTGATCTTGATAGTGTAAACTAAAAAAGTTACCTCCATCGACAGCATATTTTTGAGACTTGAGAGGTTGATGTTATTGGGAAGTCCTTGCTTGCTTGCCCTCTGGCCCTTCATTCTGGTCCATCTTGCGCTTATTTCCAATCAAACTTATAGACTCCTCATACGAACCAAAATCCATTAGCATGCCATCATCTTGAACAGCATTGGCAGAAAGCTCAGGTATGGCTTGAGGAGGAAGTAGAATTTGTATCATTTCGGATGGTGTGTGCGCAACTGAAGGGTTCCGTTGCATCTGTTCATTAAGAAGAAATGGCATGTGCGCAACACGAGGGCGCCATTGCATCTGTTCATGAGGAGCACATGGTATGTAGGCAGGAGTAGGCATGACAGTCACAGCAGGAGGGACATTTGTCTGGCTTTGCTGCCCTCCTTGGACAGTTATTGCTGTAGGTTTCTTGTTTCTTGTTGTTGCAACATGAATCAAATGCAATTGTTTCTTGTTGCTGCAACATGAATCAAATGCCATGAGTTGTGATGGATAGATAGTAATTTAGTTCTAAAATCCCACAGTAAATGCTAAATCTCAAAATTGTTAAGAGAAGTTTTTTGACTTTGTTATTGTTAGTCATGAAATGATGAACTATATATATTAGGTACCCAGGATTGACTTGATCGCTGCACGGGCTGCGTTTTCCTTTGCTTGCTCCTCTGTGGTTGCACCCTCACCCGTATAGGTAGCTCCACTAACTGAAACTGATGCAGCAAAGCTTGAGTAGGCCCCTTCTGGCTTGACCACACACTACTACAGAAAGCCTAATAGTAGACGGCAAATCACAGACGGTTTTGTGAAACCGTCTGTGATGTACACTATTACAGACGGTTGTAATTTGGAGGCCGTCTGTGGTATTTGTGGCGGGAAAAAGGAGTATCACAGACGGTCGGTCTATATTAAGAACCGTCTGTGATAATCCCAGATTATCACAGAGGGTTTTTAATAAAAAAGCCGTCTGTGATAATAACTAGGCATTTATTGCACTGCTCAGACCGCATCTGTCTTCATTTCGATCCAGATCTAGCCACTGCTGCGCACTTTTTCACTCAGGAGGAAGCTTGGCGATTTCAGGCCAGTTAATTTGGTTGGAAGAGGCAGAGATTGAGCTTTGAAGATTCATACTTTTCTGGTTGCTCTAGATATGGTTAGTAATGAAATTTATTTTTTCTTTAATTGCATTACAATTTAGGTGTAAGTAATCCATGAGTGTTATTGAAGATGGTTAATTTGCAAAATTGTTGGTTATATAATAGCTGTTGTGTTTATAATATGAATTAAGCTAGCAAATTAAGCCTCAATATAATAAATGTGGCCGGTATATGTATGTAGTAATAATTAGTTAATCTAATTTTTAATACTAAGTTGTTATATATGTACGAAACGTAGGACCGAAGCTGGATGTATGCCGCGAGCCGTGTGAGTGAAGAGTACATTAATGGCGTGTCTGCTTTTATAAGAGCCGCCGAGGAGGATATGTTGAATAAGGGGATGAAATACATGTACTGTCCATGCACTGACTGCGAGAATTTAAAGATGTTTAAGAACCGATGGAAAATTGAAGCGCACTTGATTCGGAGGGGTTTCAAAAAGGGTTATACATGTTGGACCAGTCATGGCAAAGTGAATGATCATATGCCGCCGGATGACATCGCCGGTGAAGTGAATGATATGCCGCCGGATGACATCACCGGTGTAGTGAATGACATGCCACCGGATGATGTCGATTGTCGTTCGGATTCGGATAGGTTGCACGATGATAATCTAGATCAGATGCTTCGTGATGTAGAAGAGAACTATGATGAGAGAGAGTATGTTAAATTCCGGGGCTTGAAGGAGGACTCGGAGAAACCTTTGTTCACGTGCTGCAAGTACACGAGGTTGTCGGCCGTGCTTGAACTGTTGAAATTAAAGGCCAGCAATGGTTGGTCCGACAAGAGTTTCACGGCGCTGCTAGGTCTGTTAGCGGACATGCTTCCGGAGGGAAATGAGTTGCCTAAAACAATGTATAAAGCCAAGAAGGTTCTTTGTCCATTGGGAATGGAAGTAGAAAGAATAACTGAGGAGCCGTGCCTGCCATGTCCCTGTCATGGTAGCCAGTTGAGTTTGCCATAGCCTGCCACATCTGCCGCACTCCTACCGCGACAACTTGCTATTGCTTCTTCTGCCACGACAATAGTTGTACCCGATCCGGCTATGCACTCTTGCACTACACGTGCATGCACTGGGCATCTTTCTCCGCCTCTTTCTGAATGGTGACTTAACCTTTCTATTGAATCCACCATTCTTTCATCGATACCCAAGTCTTATCATTCTGCTCTCAAAGATCCACATTGGCATGCCGCCATGGAAGATGAGTTTCGAGCTCTCCTTGAGAACTGGGGATGGACTCTTGTTCCTCCTCCCCCTAGTGCCAACATAGTTTCTGGCAAGTGGAATTTTCGCCACAAATTGAATCCCAATGGTTTTTAATCTCACTATAATCCTTGGTGGGCTGTACGCGGATTCTCCTAACAACTTGGGATTGATTACGATGAGACCTTCAGTCCTGTCATCAAAACTACCACTATTCATGTTGTCCTCAGCATTGCCATGAGTTGTTCTTGGCCCATTCATCAACGTGATTTTAAGAACACCTTCTTGAATGGCCATCTTCATGAGACTGTTTACAGTCAACAACCTTCTGGGTTCATGGATCCTACTCATCCCGCTCACGTTTGTTGCCTTCCTAAGTCTCTCTCATTATTTTGTCACTTTTGCTCATACCCTTGGTTTTTAGATTTCCCGGTCGAATTCCTTAAAATTAGTTTTCAAGAATGGCTCTGATGTTGCTTATTTACTCTTGTATATTAATAAACTAGTTGGATGCCCGTGCGTTGCTACGGATTAAAACATAATCGTAACATTTAAAAAGTCTAATTGCAAAATGATAGGGAGCAAAGGAAATACTCTAAAATTAGTCTATCAAACAAGAACACTATAGATCAGTGACGAAGCTAGGAATAAAATTGAGGCTAGGCTGAATCTTTTGTCGGACTAAACTAAATTGACATAAATATAGTGTTTTACTTTTTACAGAATTTCAAATTCATATAGAAACACACAATTAGAGACAAATAATGCAAAATAAAGAAATATAAATTAGGTACCTCGAAAGTCGATGTCTGAAACGCATACTCAAGAATATATAATTATTCTACCATGAGTGCAGATTAGCGATAAGTCACCTGTGTATGAAACATATGAAAATTAGTGATATAATAGAAACGTGTGAAAGACAATAAAAATTTAGATCATATAAAACATATCACAAATAAACTAATTTGAATCATAAGATAAATTTGAATCACGGGGAAAATGCATTATACGCGACTTCATGCCTTGGAAGCGGTTTATAATTTTATCATCATCAATACTTTTTAAAGATCTCTCGCTCAGTGTAGCACACTATCAAGTCATTGAGCCACTCATCCGCTACCTTATTACACAAATTTGTTTTGATAATATTCATTACTAAAAATATTCTCTCAACAGATGTCGTTGCCATCGGAAGTATCAATGTCAACTCAATGAGGCGATATACCAATGGAAAAGTTCTATCTTTTCTTGTTTGAACCATCAATTGAGCTAAGCGGCTTTATGTGACATTTACGATGGCCCTTTTGGCTATCTGATATCCATGCTAGTTGAAACTGTTGTATCCTTTCATCTCTTTCTCATGGCATTCAACCGATTTAAATATGATTTCACTTTTTTATGCAAGGTGATAATAAATTAGTAGACAAATAATTGTTTTATAGAAGATAGTCTGATCTATAATTATTTTATAGACAAATAATTGTTTTAGAACCTAGTTCCCTTCCAGTAATTTAGCACGTATTCTATGGTTTAAATTTCGGATACAGAAGAAAATAGATTAAATTATACTAAGGCGCCCCTATGCGATTCTCGAAGTTAATTTAGTCAATTTCAGATTTTGGCAACTTAACTACTATTTTAATTCGATGCATATGATCTTAATTTGCCATGTGCAGATTTTGGTTTGTGGACAACCATTAATTCAGTTGAACATCTAAGAACAATTATTACCTAGGTTCTAACATTTAGTTATTGTTCTAACTATTCCATCCTGTAGTTACAAGTGGTATATACTCCCCCTTCTACCCCCTTTTCGTTTGGCCGGCCGACCAAATGGGCTTCAACCCATTTCTTTGGCTCCCTTCTCTCTCTCCACTCCCTACTTGGTCTCTCTCTCTGAACGATTCTCCTCCATGCTACCCCTCTGCCGACACCGCTATTCCCCTCTGTGCCACTCTGTGGACTCGCTCTCCTAGCCAGCTCCCTCTCTATCGCGCTCGATCGCCTCCCTCTTATGCCTAGCCACCTCTAATCCGGCCGCTCGCTGATTGGCCATCGTTGGCCACTCGAGCCTACCTCAGCCGGATTTGGCCCTTAGCACCATGGATTCAACACCGGCCGCAGGGATCCGTGCATCCCCTCTACTCCTTCCCTTCTTGGTTTACTTTTAATTTTTGGATTTTACTTGATTCACTCTTTGATTTGAGTTGGTTTTTACTAATGTTGAGGGTGTTGGTGGTGATGGCGGTCACTCATCGTGTGAGGCTCGAGGTCTTCCCATGCGCCAGCGCCAGGGAGCACGGGCAACCGTCGGGTGCACACGGAGGCTGGCAGTGATATGCCGCCACCATGGTGTTCTTGCCCACACCTCACTTCGCCCTCCTCTATAGTATACTTCCTCACCTTCTGCTCTTCTCCTTCTCTGTGATGGACGTGTGGTTGCTATTTGCTATGTGATGTGTTGGTGAATGGATTGCACATAGTGTGGTCAAATGGCAAATGATTTCATCCTTACCTTGTTCTTGATTCTTGATGTGGGCAAGACTGAAACACGGCTGCCTCCTTCCTCTCCGAGCCAGCCGCCGTAGCCGCGCCTCCTCCTACCTCCGCCCCCAACCGGTGAGATGGAGGTCGCGCCGCCTCCTTCCTCCGCCCCCAACCGGCGCCGCCCCCGCCGTCGCCTCCTTCCTCTCCTCTGCCCCCAACCGACGCCGCCCCTGCCGTCGCCTCCTTCCTCTCCTCTGCCCCCAACCGGCGCCGCCCCCGCCGTCGCCTCCTTCCTCTCCTCTGCCCCCAACCGGCGCCGCCCCCGCCGTCGCCTCCTTCCTCTCCCCCGCCGTAGCTGCGCCTCCTCCTTCCTCTGCCCCCTTCCTCTCCGAGCCAGCCGCCGCCGTAGCTCCTCCTACCTCCGCCTCCAACCGGTGAGAGTGAGAGAGAGAGAGGGTGTTTCTTTTTAGAAAATGCAACCGGTGAGAGGGAGAGAGAGAGAGGGTGTTTTTTTAGAAAAAAGCAGGTGGGTGGGAGAGAGAGAGGGGTAGTAGGTGAGGAATTTTTGAAGTGAAGCCTGCGCGAGCACAGCCAAAAATAGTGGCCCTACATGTCAGTGAAAAAGGAAGGAGTGTAGGATGCACCATCACCTTGAACTCCTCCTTTTAAGGAGTAGAGATCTGTATATGGTTCGTTCACACAAATATTTATGATAGTGCTAAAAGTCATCAGTCGTAGCCATAAATTATAAGCTACAACAAGAAAAAAAACCGCACCCAAAATAGGAAGAAACAGTGCAGGATCTGTGTATAGTTCTATCAAGAACGAAGCACAGGCTACAAATTTACTGCCCAGGCCTCGTGCAAGTCAAATTTTCGTTTCAAACAGCAAGGAAGAATGCCCATACGTACTTGAGGGGATAAATAATGTTTTTTTTAATTTATAGCTGACTTATAAAGTTTCTCGAACAAACAAATAAGATGGTTTCTCTACTATTTTTTCGAAATAACTTATCGGTATTCGACTTTTTGAAGCTAATTTGTGTACATTGATGAGCCTAGGTATATAGGTGGCCCCACAACCTTGTAGAGAATGATTTCGTAAAATTTGGTGTTTGGAATTTGAACCTTGTATTCACACAATAATTTTCTCACAAAATTATCTAAAATTTATTAGAGATGATTTAACGTGTAGAAAAACTACTTTGTGCATATTGACCGACCTAGGTGCAGGGGAGCTTCACACCTTGTAAAATTCCAAATGACATCCAAAGAGAAAAATAGATTTTGAATTCGTTTAAATCAGATTCAATTTAATTTCAATTAGAATAGAATTTAGAATCAAATTGAATAAATTCAATTCAATTCTAGGCGGCCAAACGGTTCACTGGTTTCTTACTTCAATTAGAGAAGTAGAGGATCTGAAAAAAGAGAAGCAGAGGAACGATTGACCGCCGTGTGACAGCGTGGCCGCACACTTGCGTTCTTCCCCACGACGGGTCCGAGACGCGACGCTGTAACACACCCATCCAGCGGTTAGAGAAGCAGCGGCGGCGGCGGCGGCGTAACACCCAAGTTACCTCCGCTCCCTCCACTAATCCCCACCCGACACAACCCACACGCGGCCGGCGATGTCGGCGGCACTGCCGCCTCCCCCGGAATCCCCCGCTGCCGCCGGCGGCAGTAGCGACAAGGTCCTCACCGCCACGCAGCACATCGTCAAGTCCCTCGCCACCTCCAAGAAATCCGCCGCCGACATGATCCGCATCCTCTCCGGCTTCGACAACCGCCTCTCCTCCATCACCTGACATGCGTCATTTTTATATATATTTACCCGTCATTTTACCCGCATATTCTTCGCATTTTGGGACCATTTATCATCATTTACACGTTGTTCTATATTTAATTGCTCGAAATGGACAATTTTACATTTTTCTGTAGGCCAGCACGATCGAGGCGCATAAACGACAAATTTGGCATTTTGGGGCTGCTCCGTACAGTTGTACGTGTCGTTACGGATGCGTAGGATCTATCCGCGAAGAAACCAGAGCTCTAGAGGTCTAAAACAGAAGAAATCTCATTTGGGAAGGACTGGACTGTAATTTTTGAAAATTCTGAGGGCCAAATCACAAATTGCCAAAATCCCCATTCGGCTCAAAACCCTAGCCGCCGCAACAATTTGGCCCTGAGCCCGATTCCTCTCTATCTCCCCAACGTCTTCTTCTCCTCCCCCCATTCTCCTCCTCCAAATCCGTCTCTCCGCCGCCTCTCTTCTCCATCTGCGCCCCCGCACCTCCACCAAGCGCACCACCCATCTCCACTTACTCCCGTCCGCATCCACCGCCGTCCTCATCCTCTCACCGCTCCCCTTCTCCTTCTCCGGTCGCCGCTCCTCCATCGCGCCGCACCTACTCCACCAGCCACCGGCCGATCTCCTCCCTCCAGCTTGCCGGCGTCCACCCTCCACCAGCTCTCTCCTTGGCCCCCCTACTTCTTCACCTCTACTCCGCCGGCCATGCCCACATCTCCTTCCCCTCATCTTCTCCACCAAGCACCGTCTTCTCCTCTTGGCTACCGCCGCCGCCCTCAACTCCGACCGCTACCCCTTTGCGCCTTCTGCTCCCACTTCGGCGCCGCCGTTTCTCACCGCCGACTCACCGGCGCGCCACCTTCTCCACATCTCTCCGCCGCCAACCTCAACTGCGCCACTAACCCGAGCTCCCTCTCCGATCCCCATCTCACCGACATGCCACTTCCCTTTCTTCCCCACCACCGGTGCTCCCTTTTCCAGATCCGCCTCTCCTCCATCACCGCAGACCTCTTCCCCTCCCCCGACCTTGCCACCTTCGAATCGTCCGAGATCCCCTCCGCCGCCGCCTTCGACGCCGCCGAGCAGCTCATCCTCGCTCGGGACACCACCCCGAGGCCCTCGTCTCGAGGCCCCGAGGACGACGCCGCGCAGCCTCGCCGCCGTTGACGCCGCCATCTAGCACCTCGCGTGCGGCTCCGCCGCCACCGGCGCGCGAGTCGCCGTCCAGCTCGCCATGGCACGCCGAGGAGGAGCTCCGCCATCTCATGGTCCGCCACGCGTGCCGCTGACCCCACAGGCCTCTTCTCGCTCCGCCGCTCGCTCGGGTCCATGGAGGACCTCGACACCTCCTCCAAGTTCGACGCCGCCACGCGCGCACAGCCTTGATGCCGCGCTGGAGACAGCACGTGGCGGCTTCGATTTTGGGGGAGGAGAGAAGCAGAGAGGCCCCACATGTCGGCGTTTTTTTCTGTGAGAGGGTGGCAGAGCGTCGGACGCACCATCACCTTCAACTCGTTCTTTTAAGAGTAGAGATCATATTGCCGGCCTCCTCCAGCACCGTTCTACATCACATTGTTTATTCCTTAAGTAATGAGTTTGCCATTAAAAATATCATACCGTCGCATCACTCTCTTGGCATCTCAATCACACGTACATCTAATGGGTTTCTTCTTTCCCTTCGCCATTATGTTGAGCATTCCTTGTCTTAAGCGGGTATGACCTCTTGTAATCTGGTTTCAAACCCCCTTGACACTTTGTCCAAACTCTCTTCTGAAGTCAGCGCACAGGTTTCAGATCCCATTCTTTACAGTAGCTTGGCTGGTGCCTTACAATATCTGACCATCACCCCACCAGATATTTCTTATGCCGTACTACAGATATATTTGTTCATGCATGATCCTCAAGTACCTCATCAAACTCTTATTGAGCGCATGCTTCACTACTTGAAAGGTACACTAGACCTTGGTTTTTAGTTGTACTCTTCCTCTTCACACATGCTTGTGGCCTATTCTGAAGCTAATTGTGCTGGTTGTCTGGACTCTCGTCATTCAACATTAGGCTATTGCCTTTTCCTTTGAGACAACCTCATCTCCTAGTCTTCCAAACGACAGACTACTCTCTCACTCCAGTGCTGAAGTCGAATATAGGGTTGTGGCTAATGTTTTCGCCAAATCGTGCTGGGTTCATCAATTGTTGTAGGAGTTGCATCTTCTGATTAAGACCACCACCACCATCTATTGTGATAATGTGAGTGTTGTCTACCTCTCAGCAAATCCTGTCCAACATCAGCGCACTAAGCATATCGAGATTGACATTCACTCTATTCATGAGAAAGTAACACTTTGTACCATACGAGTTTTGCATGTGCCTTCCCCATCTCAGTACACACTACACCATGGCATAAATCCACCGTCATACCGTCTGTAGGCGAAAGCCCCCTTTAATATCAGCGTGTCTGTAGGCAAAGACCTTTACCGACAGAAAATGTGTGTCGGGAGAAAGCCTTGTCGGTAAAGGTCTTTGCCGACACCAAACCTTTACCGATGCATCTGTTTGTCGACAAAGATGAAGTTTTACCGGCTGCACTACTTTTCCCTACTGACAAACAATTGCCCACAGACAAATAGTTACCGACAAACGTTTTGTAGAGAAATAGCACATACACCGACAGACAATCTGACGCATTACAAAATAACAGATTTTTTTTCAATATATATATGTATATATATGAAAATCGCATAATATTGCAGTCAACACCAAATTACTTCATACATACATCCATTCAACACATATAGTCCAGAGTTGCAACATGTTTCACGCATACATCCAAAATGTCACACACAAATATACATCCAGATTATAGTTCTAAATTGCTCTAGAATTCAATCAGTGCACCACGTACAAATAGTCCAAAAACTCACATAGCTGAAACAATAGTTCTCCATAAGATCAGGTAGCATGTCACCATATCCAAAAGATCACAAAAGATCAACTAGCATGTCACCATGTCCAAAAGATCACAATGTCCAAAAGATTGCATTAACCATAGATTGTAACTAAGTTATCTATGTAGTACAAAGCATCAACTTCAGCCCTGGGTACAAAGCATCTAGAGGCCACCACCAGCAGTGAGCAAAAGTTTCACACCTAGCACATGTTGGTCCAGAGTACTATTCTAGCACAGTCCCTGTAAAAGAAATGAAATGAACGTCAACTTGATCTCTTGTCTAGAACATGAACTAAAAAACAAATCTTAGAATGACAAT
Organism: Dendrocalamus sinicus; assembly: GCA_036346575.1. Taxonomy (NCBI): domain Eukaryota; kingdom Viridiplantae; phylum Streptophyta; class Magnoliopsida; order Poales; family Poaceae; genus Dendrocalamus; species Dendrocalamus sinicus. The sequence continues at coordinate 175,612 of JAYEVI010000473.1, read as the reverse complement.
AGTTTCCATTTGTTGGCAAAAGATAAACACGTTCATTAAGATGAACACAAAAGGACATTCATTTGAACACAAAAAGACATTCATTTGATCAATTATGACTTATTAGCAGAGCCTGTAATCATGTTCACCTACTAGAAAAGAATGGATTGGAAGAAAATACCTCCATTTTGGAGCTTTGTAGATTTGTTGCTAACCTTCAACTGCCAAATTTCCAATAGCGATAATTTATAGTTACAATGTGATGCAGACAACTAAAAAACTTAAAATACTATAAGTTGCAAAATCATACCCTATTGTTTGGCCATGCAATGCACATGTACTGAGCATCGATTAGAGTTTGCACATCATCATATGGACGGGGAAGCAGGGCATCTCTTTTCAGCACAACATTTACAACAACTTCATAGAACTGAACACCAAGAGGTTCACCTCCCACTATGGTGCTAGGGTCAGTTGATATAATTATTGCTTTAGCCACAGGATATCATTCCTCAAGACAAAGATATAATATAACATCCCTTCCAACCTAAAGGGCATACATTTCAGCGAGGAGTAATATAAAACAATATTTAAGTGCATAATTGAAAGCAGGATTAGATAGTTGAGAACATTACAAGGCTTTCTTCTCCACCGCAGAGGCCTCGTGGCTTCTTCTTATGGCTGCATTGCTCCTTGATGGCACCCTTGGACTAATAACTTTTCTACGGATAACGATGTCATCCTCATCGAATAGCATATTATCCATACGCCCTTGCTGATTTGAATTATTAAACTCTTCAAGTTCTGGTTCGATCCTTGGGCTCTACAAAGCAATGAATAAGTTTTCACAAGGGGTGTACAACGGTTTAGCAATGTAGCTAGGGATGCATAAATTTTTAAGTAGTGCAAATCTGATTAAGTAGTCAGATTGCATAATAACTGCATGCTAAGAATGACTCATAAGTGACATTATGCAACTCATAAGTGGAGATTATGCAACTCATAAGTGACATTATGCAACTTCACCTCAACATGACGTGAATTAGAAGCATGGTGGGAACTTGTTTCAATATTCGACACGTTGAGATAGCAACATCTGCTCCATTTGGTCAAAACGCTGCTGCATGTGATCCATGCGTTGTGTTAGAGCGTTAACTACTTCTTGAGTTTGTCGATGAGCTTCTATTTCTAGTTGAAGTCTTGTTGGCAATTTGTTACGCGCTCCTGGTGTGCCCACGTCTTGAGGAGTTGGTCCCTTTCCTAGAACACGAACAAAACCTCTTGGCTCCTTTAGACCACAGACATGTGCAAACAAATCACCCTCCTGGATGGATTTTTCCTGTAGTTCTGGGTGATTTTCAGCAGCTTCTTTTAGCTTTTGCTACAACAATGCATACCATATTAGCTAGTACTATTGAAAAAACACAATAGATCTATTAAAAAACACATACAATTGTTGCCTCAGCCTGTGGAATCGGTTGTCCATTTTTAGTTGAATGTGTCTCAATCCAGATTTCATCTCGTCTAGAATCGCGTGGTTTAGAATGAACAACAGCAAACCAATCAATATCAATAGGGTCTTGAACATAGTAAACTTGGATGGCTTGGGATGCTAAAATGAAAGGCTCATCTGATAGCTTGTCACCGGTATTGAATAAATGTTTGAAATTTACACTAGTAACCCCAAACCGATCTGTCTTTACCCACTTCCTTCCGTATGGATATCAACCTACCACACTTGAAGAGCACTATATTCCCATTGTTGCTATAATTCAACTCAATAATTGCTTTTATAATACCATAATATGTCTTGTTTCCTATTATGTGGCAATCAATATTGCCCTCTCAAAACATGTGGTCTGTGCAGTTAAAGAAACACACCGCTTTGAACAGGTCTCCCCTCATCATAAGCTTGGGTATGAAAATTAAACCCATTTATGGTGTAACTATTATATTTAGTAGCAACCATTGTTGGCTCTTTGGCTAAAATTTTTATCTCATCTGGTTCATTCTCACCCATCTCAGCCACCTGTGATTATGACATATATGTCAACCTAAAGTTATATCACAATAAAAATTAGACATTGGTATGACCACTTGCTTACTTACATGCAATCTAAACCACTCATGAAAGGTTTCATGATGCACGATTGATTTCTCGCTTGTTTCAAGTCCATTGAGGAAAGATAGCTAATATGCTTGCTGCAAGTGTCATATTAGTACTGTTAGGAACCTCATATTACAATTTCACAATGCTAAAATAATTTAAATATCTTACTTCAAATAAGAATCTATATTATCATAGTTGAACAAGACGTATCTATGTGCTTGCAGCCAAGTTTTATGGTCCAAAGCCACACAACATTTGCCAGCCAATCCTCGCCCAATGGTGCGAAAGAAAGGAGGAGTACTACCAACATCAATAGGGAAGCCTTCATCATTTCTAATCTGTCGAGTAAATCGAGTCACACCATGCAAATAGCGTGAATAGAATGTAAGACACTCATCGAATAAATAGCTCTCTGCAATTGATCCTTCCGGGTGACTTCTAGTGCGCACATACCCCTTACACCTCATCAAAAACCTATGCATACATAAATATGAAATTAAAGTGAGTTTTTTTTTGCAATGAGGCATGGCTACAATTATTTAATTTGTTCTTGTAGAAAATCACCTCTCTACAGGATACATGTTGCGAAAATGTACTGGACCAGCGATTCTTGCTTGAGCAGGGAGATGAACCATCAAGTGTATCATAATATCAAAAAATGATGGTAAGAATATGGTCTCAAGAAGACATAAGGTCTCAGCTATGTCAGCTTCTAGTTTTTGCATATCACTTACACGGATTACAGGCGAATATATTTGCTTAAAAAAATTGCTCACACGAATCAGTGCTGCACTAACATTTTCTGGTAGTATCCTTCTAACAGCAAGTGGAAGTAAGTGTTGCAAAAGAACATGGTTGTCATGACTCTTAAGCCCAATTATCTTTCTCTCATTAACCTGAATATTGCGCCGAATGTCTGATGCATAACCATCGGGAAACTTAACTCCCTTTAATACCGAACAAAACAACTTCTTCTCTTCAGGACTCATTGAATATGGTGCTGGAGGTAAATAAAATTTATCTTCTACTTCAATAGGATGAAGATCACTTCTTATGCCTAGAGCTTGAAGGTCCAATCGAGAATTCAAGTTATCCTTAGATTTCTTGTCAGTACCCAACAATGTATTAATTATATTATCACATACATTCTTTTCAATGTGCATGGCATCAAGATTATGACGCATGAGCAAGTCCTTCCAATATGGAAGCTTGAACCAAATGGACCTCCTTTTCCATATATTAATTGGTTCCCCCTCCTTGCGCTTTCGTTTTTTTGATAGGTTCTTCCTAGATGGATCCTTGCCAAAATTTGGTTCCATGCCTTCGGTTTGCACCAAAATTTCCTCTCTAGACAATGGTTTAGGTGCTGACTGAAGCTCGGTAACCCCATCAAATGAATGACTATCAAATCTAAATGGGTGGTTTGCATGTAAGAACCTACGATGCCCCATGTAACAAGTCTTGCCCCCATTTTTTAATCGAAGAGAACATGTAAATGAGTGGCACTCGAGACATGCTACTTCACCTGAGGTAGAACATCCAGCCACATATCCAAGACCTGGATAATCTGAAATGGTGCATAATATGGCAACACGCAGCTGGAAGTACTCATCCTTGGAAGCATCAAAAGTTCTAACTCCATTAACAAACATATGTACCATATCATCAACTAGTGGCTCCATAAAAACATCCATATCACTGCCAGGAGCATATCGACCAGGAATTATCAAAGAAATAATGAAATTAGGTTGCTTCATACAAATCCATGGTGGAAAGTTGTATGGAATTAGAATTACCGCCAAATACTATAAGAAATATTCATGGATCTGAATGGGTTGAACCCATCTGTAGCTAATGCAAGTCTAAGGTTACGACTATCTCGAAGCAAAATCTGGATGTTTATGGTCAAAATCCTTCCAAAGAGGAGAATCTGCTGGATGCCTAAGCAAACCATCTTTTGTCCGCTCTTCATCATGCCATCTTGCTAAGGCTGCTGTTCTAGAGCAAAGAAACAACCTCTAGAACCTTCTCTTTACAGGAAATAGCGAAGAACCTTATTAGGAACCTTGTGTACGCGTTTCCCATTTGGACTCTTCTTTTCCGATTTCCACCGTGAAGTTTTACACTTTGGACAACATTCAACATTAGCATTATCCTTCCAATAAAGAATGCAATCATTTATACATGCATGAATGCTGACATATCCAAGTCCTAGGCATTTGACAGTTTTCTTGGCTTCATTGTAGTTTTTTGGTAGTGCTGACCCTTCAGGGAAAGCTTCGTTAAGTAGATCAAGTAATAAGTCAAAACTCTTATCAGACCATCCCCCAAGCAACTTGGTGTGAAGTAGTTTTACTATGAAACGCAGCCTTGAGTATTTCTTACACCCTGGGTATAGGTCTTGCCCATAATCATTTGATAGGTTCCTAAGAGCATCCAAATCTTCATTTGTTTGCACTGGATCACCATCATCCTCAAAATCCCCACCTTTGTCTAACCCACATGCTAAGTCTCTAAGCAAATCAGAGATATCATCATTTTCGCTAGACCCCTCCACATCCCCAACCTCATCGTACTCAGGACAGTTCAAAAACGATTTATCTTCCCCATGGAACATTCTTATCATGTAACCTTCTTCAAAGCCCTCACATATCAAATGCTCACGAACCTCGCTTTCATCTCTCCAAACTGAACAGACACATTTTCTACAAGGGCATTGTATCTTGTTGCCTATGGATGAATTACTAAACACATGTTGTAGGAATTTGTTCAGTCCTTGCAAATATATTGCTGTATTCCTACATGAAATACATCCATATATATCAGTTACTATATAATGAAGTGGAGAATATAGACCTAAAATAGTTGGAAGTGTTTCATATACCTAGGCTTATCCATCCACCCTCTATCCATGGTGCACCTTTGTTATTTTCACAAGCAAACTAGCCAAACCGAAAATACATGTTGTAAGTTCCCCAACAATTGCAAATATACGCATTTCACATTTAGGCCGTAAAACTAAAAGCTACTAAGAATCCATGATTTCAATCACACATTCAAAATGTTTATAACAAAACTAAGTAAACAGGAAAGTATCATGTTATCAACCTGGTGTATACAGATGTCAGCAGCAAGCTCAAACTCCTCCCCGAGACGATGCCAACAAATTTCTTTGAACAACTATCGTCCTCCCCGAGACAATGCCAACACAATTCTTTGAACAACTATTAGGGTTATCTGCATATACAGTACAATCACACATTTTATCATCGTCTTGACCAAAATAAAATCAACAGTAATATACAAGACAAAAAGATGAATCAGTTAGTGTTGCAAATAACTATACAATATACAATCACGCATCAGTTCTAGGCGCACGGGGCGGTTCCAGGCGCACAGGCGCACGGGCGGTTCCAGCGCACGGGGCGAGAGGCAAGAAGGGGCGGCGGTTCCAGCGCACGGGGCGGAGAGGCAAGAAGGGTGGTGGCGCCCACGGCCGGGAGGGTGGCGACGCCGGGAAGAGGGGCGACGGCAGGAGAAGGGGCGACGACGCACGGGGAGGGGCGGCTCACGGGGTAGGGAGGCGGCGCACGGGTGGAGCGGCGGCGGATGCTGGGAGGGGCGGCGCCACGGGGTAGGGAGGCGGCGACGGCGAAGGGGAGGCGCCGACGGGGAGGGTCGGCGCGCACGGGGAAGGGGAGGCGCGCACGACGGGGGGGCGCGCCGCCGGGAAGAGGGGCGACGGCAGGATAAGGGGCGCGGCACACGAGGGAGGGGCGGCGCTCACGGGGTAGGGGAGGCGGCGACGGTGGAGGGCGCGGCGCATGCCGGGAGGGGCGACGGCGACGGGGAGGCGCGGCGGCGCACGGGGAGGGGAGGCGCGCACGGGGAGGGGCGGCGCGCGACGGCGAGGGGCGCGGCTCACGGGGTAGGGAGGCGGCGCACGGTGGAGAGGGCGGCGGCGCACGGAGGAAGGGGAGGCGCCGCGACGGGGAGGGGCGGCGCATGCCGGGAGGGCGGCGGCGCACGGGGAGGGGCGGCGCACGGGGAGGGGAGGCGCCGCACGGGGAGGGGCGGCGGCGCACGGGCGAGGGGGGCGCGCTCACGGGGTAGGGAGGCGCGCACGGGTGGAGGGGCGGCGGCGCACGGAGGAAGGGGAGGCGCCGACGGGGAGGGGCGGCTCACGGGGTCGGGAGGCGCGCGACGGGTGGAGGGGCGGCGGCGCATGCTGGGAGGGGCGGCGGCGCATGGGGGAAGGGGCGGCGTCGAACGGGATCGAGGGTCGCCGCACGGGATTTCTGCGGGGGGATCGAGGCGCACGGAGGGATCGAGAGGGGCACCGCACCCCTATTTGGCCAGCGCGCCATATTTCCCGCGCGGGTGACTTTTTTTTTGCGCGCACAATTGCCCACACACAAAGATTTAGCCACAGATATGCTGATGTTGTTCATACAATTACCGACAAACGATTGGTCCCAATAGGTTAAGAGTATTACCTACAGATATTTTGTCGTTGATTTCGACTATTCCCGACAGACAGTCTGTCACTATACTTTACCGACAGACTGTGTGACGTTAAATGTCAACTTTTCCCCACAGACGACTGACGCTAAATATTTACCATGGTGTAGTGACACCGGCATTTTCACCAAAGAACTTCCTTCTCAAGTATTCATGGAATTTTGGTCCAGCCTAAAAATTCTTGCTATGTGTCACCATCATCATCATAGTTTAAATTGCAGGGAAGTGTTGGAGAAGGACTCCTCGGCAACAGTGGTACCGTGCTAGACTGTGAATAATAGGCATGCTCGATACAGAACGATATTGAGTTGATTTGTGTTTCCTTCTCTATAACGACTACTAGTTGTAAACGTCGTTGACTCTTTGTTCATGTACTATATATACTGAGGAATACAATCAACAAGGCACTACGATTTGCATCCTTGCTTTCAGAGATGTGTATATATATTGTGTGAAAATTTTCCTCCCTCCCGTTTTAGTATCTAGGGGACCTATTATATGTATTACGAATATTTCCCCTTTGCATCTAGGTCTGGCGCACGTTGGACCCTTGTGAACAAGGTCCACCACATCACCTCTTTGATCTTCTGGTGGTGGCCACATCGCTCGCTAAGTGTGATGCCTTCTTGAATGCAGAACCCCTCTTGCCTGTGCCCAGGGGGACTAGATTGTCTTGGCTTGGCTTGACCTTCATTGGCTCATAATGGTTGTTTTCCACCTTGCTTGGACTGAAGGTCGTGAGATATCCCCTCTCTTGGCCCAAAGGGGTTGTGTGACCTAACCGATTCAGGCCTAACCCCTCCCGTTGGCTAGGCGTGAGGATGCCGCTTGCTATGTGTGAGGGCAGTCGGACCAGCTGGGTCGATGACAATGTCCTCACTTGTACAAGGGCACCACTCGCTAATGGGTTTCACTTCGTAGGCTTCATTCGTGGTACTTCATGTGGGCAATGGGGCCAATGGGCCACCTGTAGAACCGGTATGGTAATAGAGGAGGGTGAATGGTGCCCTTAAATTTCTCCCAATTATTTGTCGATCTTCACCCAATAGCTATAAAATGCTATAAAGATCGGAGAACAATCGCCAAAAAAATCGAGCCAAAAACAACTGGATCAAGAAATAACTTTGAGAGGCCAAACCAAGCAAAAAACTAAGCAACTTCAAGAAGTTGCCAAACCTAATGCCTAGATGGATAGAGAATGATTTCTGAGATATATCTGCATTACTTACTCATTCTTGGTATCCAACAAGATTAAGAAGGGAAGAGAGAAAATCAAAACTAACCAAATCAAGAGCAAATAAACCAAAACAAGGTAGATCCATAGGAAAATGAACAAAATTGATATATTACTACTTGAGGATGAAGGTTTTACGATCACTCCATTTTGAGAACGAGAGTGCACACCATATCATTGAAACTTCTTAAAACCTAATCCTAGAATACTTGGCTTCCAAGAGCAAAGATGGGATCCAAGAGCAAAGATAGGATGGTTGGATGGTAAACTAGAAAGTCTCTATCCCAACCCGTTAAGTAGACAAGACAACCGGCCTCATCTAACTCTAATGAGTACTATTCACTTAGCATATATGAGGCAAACCCGTTAATCCCACACAACACGAGTTTTACTTATACACTACACATATGCATACTTTTCAAAGCACATAAGACCAAATTTGCTGATTCATTAGCCTTGATCTAACTTGACCTTCTCAGCTTCTTCTTGGCCTAAACTGCTTTTTCAAGTGCCACAGTTTTGATCCAAGATAGTTTTCGATATTTTAGTCAACTTATGGAAATAACCTTTCTTGACCCGGTCTTCATCTTTCATTATAAGCAATCATCATACTTGCCATGCGTTAATAATATGTGTAGATATACCACTGACTTGCCACGTGTTAGCAAGTCTCTTCTATTCTAGTTCCACCAGACCACGCTTCACTTAGACTAACCAAGCCACATGGTACAACCCATCGCTTGTATTTCGCTTCAATATTTCTCGTCTTGCTTGTATCATATTTGAGCTCAGCCATCTCATCTGACATCCTTGATTATTCTGGGTCTCTTCTCCTTTATGAGTGTAGCCCTAATCCCAGCCATTGACTATGGTTAACTCTAAGTGACCCTACACATCCAAAAACCAAGAAATAGTTTTCGGGTATATGTTTTTCACAACTTGACCCATGTTAGTTGTAACATGCATCATGCAACATGTACGCATTGGCCTAGGTCAAAACAACTGAACCCATGACCAAATATTCCACATTACATAACCCAGCTGAGAGCAGCACTACTACTAGTCTAACTAAGTGCCCAGGCTGGTCAAACTAGTGGTGGTCAGTGGTCTAACGTTGGAAGGGGCCTATCTGACCACCCCCTTGGCCGGTCAGACCGCCTGTTCTGTATACAATCTAGAAAACGGCAATTTTGCAAAATCCAATTTCACTCCCCTCTCATAATGCAATGGTTTATCATAATATCTCACATGGTCCTTCCCTACCCCTACCACTCGGAACGCATCGGCTTCTAATTTTGGTTTTTAGCTTTTTTGGCCTTTTTTTTGGCTTTTTTACATTTGCTTTTTTTGTGTTTTTCCTTTACACTGTCTGTGGAGATATAACGGTTTTTTGTCAATTTTTCTTTTTTTATTTTGCTTTAATTGAATGACTCAAGAAAAGCTAACAACCATTAAAGTGCAATTTTAACCAAAAGTCAATAGCCATAGCCGGAAGCTATAAGCTTAAGCCCTTTAGAGCGGCCCTATTGTTATCTTTTTCAATTGATTGTGTTGTAAAATAAAAATATATAACAAACACAAATTGATAAGCCCCTTCTTTTCAGTTTTTGAGCTGGTTTTTGGCTTCGATATTTAATAATTACTATTTATTATACTTAATAAGTCGTAACTAAAAGGCATAAGCTATAATAAAAAAGAACAACCCACAATGTTTCACATACATGTTTCATTCGAGATACAAGATAAGTGGAACCGTACGCGGGCTAGGTTGTCGATGGCTATTCTGAAGTTTTTTAATTGCTTTCCCGGTAAAATTAGTGAAGAACTATGTAGTAGGTGATACTGTACATCGAGATAACTTCAGAGGGTGTAAATGCTAACTCCAACTGACAAGCAGAGGGCTTTTGCAATCATCCCCATTTTTTTCATTTTGCCAATACGTACGAGCTCATACATGACGTCTTGGGTAATCTTCATTCTCTACAGCAGTCATCATACAAAATTTTGTGTCGGCCGTAATTTTCTTTTGAGAGGATCAAGGGTGTAATTTAACAACAGGCGCTTCGAAATGTACGTAACTCCGGATCACCTTTTAGCACACATTTAGCACGAGACTCAGTAAACAAATAGAGAATATATACAGACGCAGAAAAGCACATTCATGCGCGTCGTGTATATATAGTGAGTATCCCTGCATAACTCAGCCGATCGACCATGCACACAAGGAACTCTTGTGCGATCTAGAAAAAGAAAAAAAAACCTTCTTATACATTGAGATTGAGCATCCAACGACATAGACAGGATGAAGTTAGTTTGCTGACTGCAGCTGGCGCGGTTGATGGCGTCGAGCAGCGCAGAGCGGCCCACCCCCACCCCGCAGGGGAGATGGACGCCAAACTGATGATGGCCACAGGCCGTGCGACTGCCACCGGCTGAAAGATCTTCTCAAGGAAGAAACCACGACGACTGTGGTGGTGCTGGAGTCGACCAACCAGGCTTCCGCAGCGGAGCCCACCCCGGCGGCGGTCATGAATCCGCTACTGCTACCATCGGTGCTTTGGCTCCTAGAAGGCACTGAACTTTCTTTTCAACAGGGAAGACGCACAAGCGCCACCAATAACGATGTCTACTCAAGCATTTCTTGACTTGATAATGCAAGGCGCCTCCGACAACAGCACCGACGGAAGGTCCACGATGCATCAAGCTTCTGACGATGTTGAAGAGGGTGTTGACTAGCCTACATCGCCTGCTGCTGTGCTGCATCGCTGCTTCTCGAGGGCATCACCATTGAGGGCGACACCGCATTACATGTGGTGGCCAGCCATGGGGACGGCGACAACTTCTTGAAGTGTGCTGATATCGTCTACGACAGGGCCAAACACCTTCTCTTGGCGTTAAACAAGAGTGACACGCCCCTGCATTGCGCTGCCAGAGCTCGGAAATCCAAAATTGTCTCTACAAACAGTGATGATAGTCTATACAAACTCCTGAGAACGGAGAATGTGCGAAAGGAGACGGCCTTGCATGAGGCTGTCTGCACTGAAAATATTTTTTTCTTCTAAGTGGAATATTTTCTTCCATTTTTTTCTTTTGAGTGGAATATTTTCTATTTCTGAGCGAGGGTGTTCACACTCCGCTTGTGTTCTGTTGGGCAACTATTATACTAGCTTTCTTGTTCCGGACTTATTGTGCTTATAATTATGTAAACGGTGGTCACTGTATTTTGCTATCTGTTGGATTGTTGGGCAGCACAAAAACCAGCCGCATTGAACTCTATATATGCAGTCATCATGACCACCACCTGCTCCTCGATCAATAGCAACCCTTGGTCTCGTGTACTCTGGAATTTCTATTGTTAACCTGAAAAGATTACTTAAGGTTTGAGTTTTGGCGCACAGTAAACTCTGTCGCTTCTCTGCTCTCTTATACACAGCCGAGAGTATCGGACGGTGAACAGTACACGGGATTACAGCTACACTTAGCGAGGTTGTCACTGCTGTTTACAATCTTCAGAGAAGGAAGCAATCTTCACATGAAAGGAATAGGCAGATAACAATAAGATATTTCAGATAGTGATATCGGAAATATTAACTTACAAATCAGCTACAAATATTAACTACTAAATCGGCGAATGTATATCCGTTGCTTCTGACAAACCTGTCCATTCGTCGTAAGAGCAACTTCAAAAGATTAGCCAAAAGAAATATCTAAATTTAGTGATTTAGCTATTCTCTAAAATGAATCTCACCCAAAAAAAACAAGACTACTCCAACAGGCTATCTAAACTAGAGGGCGCATGGTGGGTCGCAGACGCTGCTGGAATGGGGCGCAGCGTATGGAAGGAACACCGACCGCGCCAAGAGGCTAGATGGTGAGCGAGGTAGGCTATCCAAAAATAGAGAGCGAAGGAGGAGGGATGGAGAGCTACTAAATTTGGAGAGTCATTTACAGAGTCTATTGGAGACGTTTTTTCTCCAATAATAGCCAAATTTACCTTTAGAAAATGATTTAGCTTTTCTCTTGGAGTTGCTCTAAGCACTTCACTGTATCCATATTCTTCCTGTCAAGTTTAGTGACAAGCTTCATTGCAGCCTTTGAATTGGGTGTATAAATGGTGGTGGCTCTAGTTGATCCTAACAACGGCATTGCTATATGCGTGATCAGCCCTCTGTTGTCTTACAGAATTGTAGGACGCTTTCAGATGCGCTTTGTAGGACCGAAATGGCGACAGAGGGGGGTGAATGTCGCTCGCTTCAAAATCACCCCCGAGAAATCGAACACTGATTTTTCAAAAAGACGCAAAACAAATCACCTCACAGAAAATTAAAATTAATTTTGCTGAAATCTGGAACGCATGCGATACCAAAAAATTCAGCATAAATCAGAGAGTATACAGTAAAAATTTCAGCTAAAAATAATCCCGTTTGATCTGCATGCAAAATAGTCAAAGATCAACAAAAGAATAAAAAGACAAGCACTAAAGGGAGTATGCTGCCAATCGTTTTTGTCTGCAGTACAAATTTTTAGTGCTGGCCGAAACATGCAGGGAGCATAGTATTCTATGCCAAACCGACAAGAAGAAATTCTTGGTGCAGCCGAAACTGAAACTTCAGACACTAGAAAATGAACTTAGAACTGCACCAAAATTTGAGAGATTCTTCTGGCTTTCCTTTCCCAGGACTAAAGGATAAAGACTAAAATAGCCAAATGGACCTGGAGAACCAAGAGAGATTAAATCAAAAACAAGAAATCAAAGATTTAGCTTAAGACTGAAAATACAGGGCAGCAAGGATAAAATCTCAAACTACTCCTCCATCCTTCACTCTTTGGAAATGAGACTTTGAAGATAGGTTGACAATAGTCAAAAGCCTCTACAAGCCAAATTTCAAGAGATCTCACAAAGGGAATCACAATCTACAACAAAACCCTAGAAATGACTGCAAACTTCAGAGAGAGCCAAAAACTCAAATTACTCCATGGTCTCAAATCCTTTGCTAATAAGATTTTGCAAATATGTTAGCAATAGCAAGAGGATTACTCAGACCAAAAATCAGGCCTTCTCTCAAAGGGAATCCAAATCCATCTCAAACCCTAGAAATCACAAATGAAGAACAGAGGAAGGGAAGAAGCCAAAACTGAAATTAAACTTGGTTTTGCTCTGAAGATTAACTAGCCAAATGGCTTTTGAGCATCTCCCATGTCATAGCAACCTATTTTGAGCCTTTCCAACAAGAACCAACTCAAAACTCAAAAAAATCCAGAAACCACTCAAAAAGAATGACGAAGAACAGAGAGCACTCAGAGGCTAGAACTTCAGATTCTTCATTTCAATCCAAAGAGATGAATACAGAGAAGTCCCGATACGCATGGACATTAGGACAAGGAAGTGATTACAAGTCTCCCAATCCCTCATCTCCCACTCAATCCCCAAAATCACCAAGAAACTCACATACTTCTTGGGAGGAATACACACAGAGGGAAGAGCACTCTCAGACAACCATCGAAGGGGACAAGCAGGGAGCACACCTCTGCCTACACCACCAAATCTCAACCACTAAAGCCTAAAGCCAAAACAACTACTAAAGCCTATTTTGACTAAAGGAAACCCTAATTCCCATGAAGTGCTCAAGTGGGCATGCAGCCCCTCACATGTATTTATAGCCTACGGCTAACGGGTCTCCGCCCCGTTAGGCCCGCTAAGTCCAACGGAGCCCGCTCCCACTTGTGCAGCCACGCGAATTTCCCGATTCGCCCCTCGTGCACCTTCCGGGAAGCTTCCGCGCTCATTGTCTCGTACGCCTCGCAACCACCTCGAGTCCACGCCGCCTTCGACACATCCCAACCGTTCGACCTCGCGCCACCGCGCTTAGTCCGGTCCACCGTGTCTCGCCACGACTCGCCCGATGTCCCGCAGCCACACGCATAAGAAACACATCAAATAGCACCGCCGATACATGAAAGTGTAAATACCATCATACTTACCACAGATGAAGTCCAAACCTGTCGAAAATATTAGAATATGCATCCTAATCCCATACGACTAAGTTTGACCAAGGTCCGACCGAGCCCGATTGCGCCATGCAACGACTCGACTCCGAACCACTCAAACCAAACTAGACTAACATAACCAATGTCAATTACTCATCATACACATGTGGTCACATCCACATGGTTCATCAATCTCCCCCTTGATGAGTATATTGACAAACCCCAAAAAAGCGATAAGTTGAGTTTGAGTTTGAAAAATCCAACATGGTCCGAAGAAGGAATATGAAGCTAATGACCATGTCGACACAAAGAGCAAACGAAAGAACAAGTTTTCCTCAAAGCTCCAAAAATGGCTTTTTCTACCACTATTCTCCCCCTTTTGGCAATAACACATCAAGAATCCAAAGGAGAGAATATGACATGTCAACGGATGAAATGGCTGAAGTTTGATTATTTCGAAGCATTTTGAGCCATGAGAATTATCCATAATGACCAGAATGAGATACACCAAGCCATAACTCAATAAAACGCTATCTAGATCATGACAAGATATGTATATCCTAGCTAGAACACATAGATGACGATCTGAAATGTAATGCATTTTATGAGCATGTCAAGTCATCAATAAGCAAAGTCTAACTAGAGATATCCAAGGATGATGCAGGCCATGTCAATAAGCTAAGCAGAACTAAGAAGCTACAATTGAGTCCAAATAGAGTGCTATAAGCTCAAGATTGAAACATTGGTTAAGTACATGGTTCTTGTTGTAGCTTAAGCAAATTGAACACATAAAACATTGTCTTTTTAAATCTCATGGTCGTTTCCAACCCAAATTTTTTTATGTGCTAGATCTCAAGCCTTATGCGACTACTCCAAGCAAGAAGATTAAGAAGATAGTCTAGGTCATCCAAAACTCCCCCTGAGTTCATGCCTAGTGCAATGGCAAGCCGTCTCACGAGAAAGAATTGGTGAAATCAATTTTTTCGCACAAAAGAGATCATTTTGCTTTGTAAACATGTTGTACTACCTCATGCTACATCAAGAGACTAAAATAGCTCAATCTAAGGCTCAATAGAGATTCAACGCTCTACTCAATCTATTTGACATGACATGAATCATAAAGGGATAGCTCAAGAAAGACTAAACTCAAAAGCTAGCATGACAAGTTTTAATTCAAGTAGCAGTTTTAATTTACTGATCATGGCAAAAGCTAGTCTACACATATGGAGTCATGATAAATCTAGCAAATAGAGCACAAGTCATGGCAAGGTGTAAAGCATTGTAAACATGTCAAAACAGATAATAAACAGGGCTCAATGTAGTTATATTACAATGCTAAATGCTGAAAATGCATAAAATCCAACTCCTCAACATATGATGCAGCTTTAAGTTCAAGTGGAGTTAAGTCAAGATTAAGCTCGAAGCTCCCAAATAAACTCCCCTGAACCAAAGCAATAAGAAACGAAGTCGGCAAAGAAAACAAAGAAACGGGCAGTCCTTAAAGCATAGATAAGATATAGAGACAACTATGGCTCGACTAACTCTCATCTACCCCATATGACTCCGTGACTATCACCGACCGGAAAAACACACACTAGAGAGCAAACACGTACCCTGTCTACCCGAGGGTGGCCTCGACCCTCGCTAGAACCTACAAGAAGTGAGTGAGCTCAATCTAGTGAGATAAGAAACAGCTAATATGCAGCATCCTAGAATCAAAGATAAGAGTAAGAAGTCTAAACATCTAGACAAGAGAAGCACTCTAATCTATGCTAGGAGGACTAATCCCAATGCACCCAAAATGCTCATCATACACATGTGGTCACATCCACATGGTTCATCACGCTTGCAGGCCCGTTGTACATCAGAATGGGGCTTCGGGCATTGTTGTCATTAACGAAAGACATTCTTGCTGGGAGGTTGATGGAATTCTGGCCCTTGATGCTGATCTTCAGTTGGACGGCGTGTACGAGCAAATTCCGGAACCGATGAACAGAGCAAGAAGCATAAGGTGTTCAGGCAATGGCAGAATATAATGAATTGGATCAGTTACAATATTGGTGACTTGTCGGTTCATCAGCATTACATTTCTATAACATCCTGATTCTCAGAGTCTTTTTGAAGCTTTTAAAAATAAAATTCACCATTTGAATTTTTCTGGAATTAATTAAAGCTTAATTGGAATTTTTATGAATTAAAAAGGATTTAACATGATTAAGTTAAACATTAATATTTGCCAAAATTATTTTATTTGAGTTCTTTGTGTCTCAAGGAATTTATTGGAATTTTTCTGGATTTTTTGGATTTATTTGCTATTTTCTACAGCTCAAAATGATTTATGGGAATTTCTGAAAAAAGAAAAGAAAAAGAAAAACCAGACCGGCCGGTGGGCCGAAACCCACCAAGCCGGCCTGGTCCAGCCGCTCTCGGCCCAGCCGCGCAGCCTGCTCGCCCGCCTCTCCTACGCGCCGCGCATCCGGAGTGCTATTTTCTAGAGCTCAAAATGATTTATGGGAATGCTTGGTCCGGGAGTGCTGCACTGGGTTCTTAGCAATGTTAATCGGAAAAGTGTTATCACAAAAGAGTGGAACACTGTCGATAACTAACCCAAAGTCCCGCAGGTCGATACCATCCAGCACTGACTACAAAGAATCGGCCGCAGCAACGTGACTCGGCCTCTGCGGTGGGTGTGCACACCGGATCGCTTCCTCGCGCACGAAAATGAGAGAAGTGCAATGAATCGGCAGTGCCGAAGTGCTCTTCCTATCTATCCTACACCGCAAAGTCCGCATCCAAAAGGCTCTCAAGGAAAGACAGATGAGGAAGAGTACCGATACCATAGTCAATGGTAACTCGAAGGTACCAAGAATGCGTTTCACCGCTGGCGGTCGATACGCGAGGAGAAGCTCAAACCGAGCACAAAGACACAAAGCAAAGTGTATGTCCGGTCTCGAGGCGTTGAGGTACAAGAGGGAGCCGATCATACTCCTATACTCCTTCGATCAATCGCTCGCCATCCTCATCCGGGTCGAGTGAAGCCGAGGTAGCCATTGGAGTGGACACCGCTACCATCACTCATATCGGCGCTTCAGAGGTCTCGAGTGTACTTGCCTTGATGCAAGAAGGTACCTCCGAGTCCGCTTAATTTGGAAGCCAAGGAAGAAACTCAACTCGCCCATCATGCTCATCTCAAACTCCGAGCTCATGACATCGGAAACTGGGAAACGAGCATGCGAGGAGCCGCAAAGATGATGTCATCGACATAGATCCGACGAGCAGGAGGTCATTGCCATGTCGGCGAATGAACAAGGTCTTGTCTACTCGCCCATCTCAAACCATGACTCAACAAGTAGGACTTAAGCCTCTCATACCAAGCTCTGGTCCGCTTAAGTCCATACAACGCTTTGGAAAGCTTGAAGACATGATTAGGTATTTGGGGTTTTCAAACCGGAGGTCATCGACATAGACTTCTTCCTCAATGAACCCATTAAGGAAGGCACTCTTGACGTCCATCTGGTACAGCTTGAAACCCTTAGAAGCCGCAAAGGCAAGCGCAATTCTAATGGCCTCAAGTCGAGCTATAGGGCAAAGGTCTCTCGAAATCTGCACCCTCAACCCGGGAGAACCCCGAGCTACCGGTCTAGCCTTGTTTTGAATAACCACTCCATCCTCGCTCGCTTGTTTTGAACACCCACTTAGTCCCAATGACATTGTGACTCGCGGGGCTCGACAAGCGACTGCACCTTGTTTCTCTCGAAGTTTTCTAGCTCTCATGCATGGCATTGACCCAAGACTCATCGGAAAGAGTATGAGAAACATGCTTGGGCTCAAAGGAGGCAATGAAAGCATAATGGAGACAGAATTGAGATAAGCGATTTTGAGCGTAACACGCTCGAACAGTCTCCAATCATCCGCTCGTAAGGATGCCTTTTCTCGATATGTCGGGAGGTCCAGGATGAGATGAAGAGTGGCCTCTACCTCGTGAGTCGACGAGGTAGGAATAGAGCCACTAGCTCCAGAGGAAGCGAAGGCATAGGTCGGTCACCGGAGGTGCGGTGGAAGACGGCACCTCAAGGGGTGGATAAGGACCGCATCGGGTAGACAACCCCATCTCCATCGCCCTCGTCATCCATGAAGATGGTCTCGGACTGCTCTAAAGAACTCGAGATATCGTGCCTAGTCCCCTGACCGCCTCGCCGAAGGTCACCTCACAGTCTCTACCAATTTGCTAGACTCGCAGCCTGCACTTATAAGCCCGCGAAGAAGTCGAGTAGCCTAGAAAATACCGCCACAGAACGTGACTCAACTTGTCTAGGTTCCGAGACTTGAATGAAGCACTTGCAACCAAACACACGAAAATGAGAGACGCTGGGCTTTCGCCCGTATCTCAACTCATAAGAAGTGCGGTGCAAGTGTGCTCGAAGAAAAACTCGATTTGAGACATGGCATGCGGTGGCTAAAGCCTCAGCCCAAAACTTCCGCGATGTAGAGTACTCATCAAGCATCGTCCTAGCCATCTCGACCAAGTTACGGTTCTTTCTCTCCACAACGCCATTTTGCTGTGAGACATGCGGAGAGGAGAACTGGTGCTCTACACCTGTCTCACCACAGAAACTCTCAAAATAGGAATTCTTGAACTCCGTGCCATTGTCACTACGGATCGCTCGTAAGGCACCCGAGAGCTCAACAGAAAGCCTACTAAAAAGACCTCAAAAATGTGAAAACGTCTCATCCTTCGAGGCAAAGAAAAACACCCAAGAATACCTCGAGAAGTCATCGACCACAACAAGAACATACCACTTCCCTCCTGCTGATTGCACTCGGCCGGTCCAATCGTGTCAATGTGGAGCGCTTGTCCCGTGCATCACCATAGTAATCGTGGACCGAGGATGAGAAGCGGCAACCATCTTGCCGTGGCCGGCATGGAGCGCAAACAAGATCTTTGACCATCTTGAGTTTTGGCGAACCACGAATGAGATCGTGGCCGCTAACTCGAGTCAAATGGTCAAACCGATATGACCAAGTCTCCTATGCTAGAAAGAGAGGTCGCGGACTCGTAAGCAACTAAACACCGAGATGATCACCGTAAGACTCGTAAAAATCAGCACGAAAGATCCTCCCAAAATGAGAAATCCCGCAAACCAGACTACCCGAAGAATTGAGAATTTTACAATTGTTTTTCTTGAAGCTCACCTCGAAACCGTCATCGGTAAGCTGAGAAACGGAAAGCAAATTGTACCGCAGCTTACTAACCAAGGCAACATCCTTAAGAATAAAAGAGGCATTAACACGCACAGCACCTTTGGCGATGACGCGCCTGCATTTAAGCGCTCCGAAGGTGATCGCCTCATCACCGAGCACGGGCTAGGAGGAGAACCAACGGAGTCTCCGGTCATATGACGAAACAACCGAGTTTACAAGCCAAACATTCTCCTTCCCTACCCGCGAACCCGAGTCAAACAGAGTAAAGTTTCAGCATCGGGTAAATCAAAAGTGATTTTGGCACCCAATACCGAACAACACGCCGAGTAGCGTAGTAGCCACACACGATCGACTCTAGCTACCCTACGCCTCGCACTCAACACGCCGTAAGGTCCGTGTGCGGACTGCCGTTGCCGGATCTCGATCGCTACGCAAGCGAGTTGAAACACCGCAACTCGCTGATCACGCCGTGGTAACTATCTCGACGGGAAACGAGATGTACCTCGACGGCGGAAGTCACGACCGAGCAGCACGAGGACGAAACCGTAAGACTCGTAAAAACCAAGTCCTCGATGCTGCCAAACCCGTCGAAGCAAACTTGGACTCGTGCTAGTCTTAGGTGCACTCGTGATCCGGGCCGACCTCGAATACGCCTAAGTGCCTCCAAGACGGTCTCTACGCGCAATCCTAGCGCGCAAGCATCGACGATCAGGTGTCCATCCTTCTAACGAAGGTGCAGTGGTACTTCACCTTCGAGAGGTAGAAGTAGCACGGGAGGCTTCGCCTTCCGAGAGGCCGAGCTGCAGTGGACTCACCTTGTCGTCAGAGATCCCTTGAACAAAGCCCGCTGATTTGAATTTAACCTCATCGATCCGGCTCGACTCGATCACACCTCCTAGTATGGGTCTGAGAATAGCAGGTGGATGCTTCCTCATATCCTCATAAAAATCATATCCTAGACCTTGATTGAACTTGCAAATCTTGGATTGGTCTAGAATAAGATTAAGCTTCTTCTTGCCGCCTACAAATCTCTCGAGAGTGTTCATAAGATACTGACACTCCTGGAAGAGAGAGGTGCAAGAAGAGCAGGGGGAAGAAGAGACAGCAGAAGGTAGGGGAGCAGAGGAAGAACCAACAGCAGAGGGAGGAATGGCTTGTGCACGCACACCGACTCAAGGGACATTCCCATCGCTAGCCGCTTGGTTCACGCTTGCTAAGCTGCCTCAACCTTACCTCGGGCTTCTCCCTTCTCCACAATCACATTACAAGCACAAGGTGGCTTCTCTAGAAGGTCCTTAGTTAGCCTCACACATTTCTCATCCAATGCAATCAAGTCGATTTTAGTTTGTTACAATTAATGCATGGTGAGCTAACAGGTCCTTAGAAGCAAACCGAGCCAACTTCCTATCATGATCAATCATATCTTGAAACTGCTTGGAGACAACTTCAAGTTCAGCAGCTTAACTTAGGACAGTTCAAGCATGAATCAATCGGCTCAAGTAAAGAAGCTTGTAGTTCAGCAATTTTATGATCTCGCCTGCTTTAAGTTCATCTTCAAGTTATTGCAATTTTCACAGGACTCGGGCAGATCAAGGAGCATGGCATAAGGTCCTCTAGCAGAATATCCTTAACATCACATGAGGTGGGAGAAGTAGTCTCATCAGTAGTAAGTAGAGTAACAACCATCCTACTCAATTCTAACTCAGCAAGCAGACTAACATTCTCCACCTTAAGCACATCAAGCTCGTAAGACAAACTATCATGAGAGGTCCTTAGTTTCTCCATGTCTCCAAGCAAAGCAGGCATGTATCACAATCGTCACTAAGGGAGCAGATCTAAGTGAAGTAATCTCCCGTGACCGTCTATCTACTTCCTTCTCTAACTCGGTACACCTAGACCTAGCTCTAGTATGAAATCCACCTAGCTTAAGAAAAGCATCATTAAGCTGGTCATAAGAAGGGAGTACCTCATCCGAGTCGGAGTATAGCTCGCTGTCGCTGATCTCGCCCTCAAGGGCCATGAAGCACATGCCGGAGAAGTCATCGCCGCCATCCTTGGGCTCTTGGTCACCCATCCCGTCGTTATCGCTCCATCCTCCACCTCGCCGAGGTCGAGGTCGTCGGCGCGGTGAGGACGCGGTGGAAGAGTTTCTGGCTTTGCCAAAGTTGCGGAACTTCTTCTTTCCGCGCTTGAGCCGGAGGCTTCTTGTTGCGTTCTTGTCGGTGTAGTCGTTCTTGCCCGAACCGCCGTAGTCATTCTTGCCCTTCTCCGCCTTAGGGCGCTTTGCCCAATGTGGTTGGGGCCACCACACTCGGCGTATGATCGGTCCACTCTCTTCTCGTCCCTCCTCCTCTTGTAAGCATGGGAGAACTTCCGAGCTAGGAGGGCCACTGTTCATCCTCTAGCTGCTCTAACCGATCATCGCTACGCCACGAGAGCAGCTAGGAGAACCCACAAAGCGAATCGCTGCATGCACTGGTTTAACCGATCGATGACTAGAGCCATCGATCGCGACTTCAACTTACGAGAGACAATGTCGATCTCGTGCGCCTTGAGGCGCGAATACAGCGCGCTGCCGCCAAAGTCGAGAGGTCGGTGGTGTCCTTGATGGTAGTCACCTTCATCTCCCAAACACGAAGGTCGAGTGCAGCAAGCATTTGACGAGCGTTGTCCGAGTCGGAGTATGTGAGACCGACGGCTCGGAGATTGCTCAAGATCTTGTGAAAACGCGCAAAACACTCATCCAACGACTCACCAAAGAAGCATCTCGAACTTGTTATAGTCCCGCTTGAATCGTCCTCGCCGCACCATCTTAATCTGGGTGGTGCCCTCATGGTATACATCGAGGGTCTCCCAAATATCGAAGGCGGACGAAAGATGAGAGATGCGGTCAAACTTGCTATGACTCAGGCCCTGGATGATGATGTTCCTTGCCTTTGCATTCGCCTCAACATCGGCCATGTTTCCGGCATTGATGTTCTCATCGGCAGGAACAACAAATCGGACCTTGACCTTGTGCCAGATGGCGTACCCCTGGGCCTGGATGTATGTCTCCATTCGCTCTTCCGTATGGGTAATCGATGCCATCGAAAACGGGCGGCTTGGTCGAGTACTTGTCCGTCACCATGGCTCTTGAGACCGGTTAAGATCTATGAATTAGAGCTAACCGGCTCTGATACCAATTGTAGGACCGAAATGGCGACAGAGGGGATGAATGTCGCTCGCTTCAAAATCGCCCCCGAGAAATCGAACACTGATTTTTCAAAAAGACGCAAAACAAAGCACCTCACAGAAAATTAAAATTAATTTTGCTGAAATCTGGAACGCATGCGATACCAAAAAATTCAGCATAAATCAGAGAGTATACAGTAAAAATTTCAGCTGAAAATAATCCCGTTTGATTTGCATGCAAAATAGTCAAAGATCAGCAAAAGAATAAAAAGACAAGCACTAAAGGGAGTATGCTGCCAATCGTTTTTGTCTGCAGTACAAATTTTTAGTGCTGGCCGAAACATGCAGGGAGCATAGTATTCTATGCCAAACCGACAAGAAGAAATTCTTGGTGCAGCTGAAACTGAAACTTCAGACACTAGAAAATGAACGAGAACTGCACCAAAATTTGAGAGATTCTTCCGCTTTCCTTTCCCAGGACTAAAGGATAAAGACTAAAATAGCCAAATGGACTGGAGAACCAACAGAGATTAAATCAAAAACAAGAAATCAAAGATTTAGCTTAAGACTGAAAATACAGGGCAGCAAGGATAAAATCTCAAATTACCCCTCCATCCTTCACTCTTTGGAAATGAGACTTTGCAGATAGGTTGACAATAGTCAAAAGCCTCTACAAGCCAAATTTCAAGAGATCTCACAAAGGGAATCACAATCTACAACAAAACCCTAGAAATGACTGCAAACTTCAGAGAGAGCCAAAAACTCAAATTACTCCATGGTCTCAAATCCTTTGCTAATAAGATTTTGCAAATATGTTAGCAATAGCAAGAGGATTACTCAGACCAAAAATCAGGCCTTCTCTCAAAGGGAATCCAAATCCATCTCAAACCCTAGAAATCACAAATGAAGAACAGAGGAAGGGAAGAAGCCAAAACTGAAATTAAACTTGGTTTTGCTCAAGATTAACTAGCCAAATGGCTTTTGAGCATCTCCCATGTCATAGCAACCCATTTTGAGCCTTTCCAACAAGAACCAACTCAAAACTCAAAAAAATCCAGAAACCACTCAAAAAGAATGACGAAGAACAGAGAGCACTCAGAGGCTAGAACTTCAGATTCTTCATTTCAATCCAAAGAGATGAATACAGAGGAGTCCCGATACGCATGGACATTAGGACAAGGAAGTGATTACAAGTCTCCCAATCCCTCATCTCCCACTCAATCCTCAAAATCACCAAGAAACTCACATACTTCTTGGGAGGAATACACACAGAGGGGAGAGCACTCTCAGACAACCATCGAAGGGGACAAGCAGGGAGCACACCTCTGCCTACACCACCAAATCTCAACCACTAAAGCCTAAAGCCAAAACAACCACTAAAGCCTATTTTGACTAAAGCAAACCCTAATTCCCATGAAGTGCTCAAGTGGGCATGCAGCCCCTCACATGTATTTATAGCCTACGGCTAACGGGTCTCCGCCCCATTACGCCCGCTAAGTCCAACGGAGCCCGCTCCCGCTTGTGCACCACGCCAATTCCCGACCGCGCCTCGCACCTTCCGGGAAGCTTCCGCGCTCCTTGTCTCGTACGCCCCGCAACCACCTCGAGTCCACGTCGTCTTCGACACATCCCGACCGTTCTAACCTCAGCGCCACCTGCGCCTAGTCCGGTCCACCGTGTCTCGCCACGACTACGCCCGATGTCCTGCAGCCACACAGACAAGAAACACATTAAATAGCACCGCTCGATACATGAAAGCGTAAATACCATCATACTTACCACAGATGAAGTCCAAACCTGTCGAAAATATTAGAATATGCATCCTAATCCCATACGACTAAGTTTGACCAAGGTCCGACCGAGCCCGATTGCGCCATGCCACGACTCGACTCCGAACCACTCAAGCCAAACTCGACTAACATAACCAATGTCAATTACTCATCATACACATGTGGTCACATCCACATGGTTCATCAATCTCCCCCTTGATGAGTATATTGACAAACCCCGAAAAAGCAATAAGTTGAGTTTGAGTTTGAAAAATCCAACATGATCCGAAGAAGGAATATGAAGCTAATGACCATGTCGACACAAAGAGCAAACGAAAGAACAAGTTTTTTTCTCAAAGCTCCAAAAATGG
This sequence comes from Dendrocalamus sinicus, assembly GCA_036346575.1. Lineage (NCBI taxonomy): Eukaryota > Viridiplantae > Streptophyta > Magnoliopsida > Poales > Poaceae > Dendrocalamus > Dendrocalamus sinicus. The sequence goes on along the minus strand of JAYEVI010000473.1, from coordinate 151,267 downwards.
CTTTTTCTACCACTATTCTCCCCCTTTTGGCAATAACACATCAAGAATGCAAAGGAGAGAATATGACATGTCAACGGATGAAATGGCTGAAGTTTGATTATTTCGAAGCATTTTGAGCCATGAGAATTATCCATAATGACCAGAATGAGATACACCAAACCATAACTCAATAAAACGCTATCTAGATCATGACAAGATATGTATATCCTAGCTAGAACACATAGATGACGATCTGAAATGTAATGCATTTTATGAGCATGTCAAGTCATCAATAAGCAAAGTCTAACTAGAGATATCCAAGGATGATGCAGGCCATGTCAATAAGCTAAGCAGAACTAAGAAGCTACAATTGAGTTCAAATAGAGTGCTATAAGCTCAAGATTGAAAATTGGTTAAGTACATGGTTCTTGTTGTAGCTTAAGCAAATTGAACACATAAAACATTGTCTTTTTAAATCTCATGGTCGTTTCCAACCCAAATTTTTTTATGTGCTAGATCTCAAGCCTTATGCGACTACTCCAAGCAAGAAGATTAAGAAGATAGTCTAGGTCATCCAAAACTCCCCCTGAGTTCATGCCTAGTGCAATGGCAAGCCGTCTCACGAGAAAGAATTGGTGAAATCAATTTTTTCGCACAAAAGAGATCATTTTGCTTTGTAAACATGTTGTACTACCTCATGCTACATCAAGAGACTAAAATAGCTCAATCTAAGGCTCAATAGAGATTCAACGCTCTACTCAATCTATTTGACATGACATGAATCATAAAGGGATAGCTCAAGAAAGACTAAACTCAAAAGCTAGCATGACAAGTTTTAATTCAAGTAGCAGTTTTAATTTACTGATCATGGCAAAAGCTAGTCTACACATATGGAGTCATGATAAATCTAGCAAATAGAGCACAAGTCATGGCAAGGTGTAAAGCATTGTAAACATGTCAAAACAGGATAATAAACAGGGCTCAATGTAGTTATATTACAATGCTAAATGCTGAAAATGCATAAAATCCAACTCCCCCTCAACATATGATGCAGCTTTAAGTTCAAGTGGAGTTAAGTCAAGATTAAGCTCCGAAGCTCCCAAATAAACTCCCCAACCAAAGCAATAAGAAACGAGAAGTCGGCAAAGAAAACAAAGAAACGGGCAGTCCTTAAAGCATAGATAAGATATAGAGACAACTATGGCTCGGACTAACTCTCATCTACCCCATATGACTCGGACTATCACCGACCGAAAACACACACTAGAGAGCAAACACGCACTGCCTACCCGAGGTGGCCCGACCTCGCTAGAACCTACAAGAAGTGAGTGAGCTCAATCTAGTGAGATAAGAAACACTAATATGCAGCATCCTAGAATCAAAGATAAGAGTAAGAAGTCTAAACATCTAGACAAGAGAAGCACTCTAATCTATGCTAGGAGGACTAATCCCAATGCACCCAAAATGCTCATCATACACATGTGGTCACATCCACATGGTTCATCACGCTTGCAGTCCGTTGTACATCGAATGGGGCTTGGGCATTGTTGTCATTAACGAAAGACATTCTTGCCGGGAGGTTGATGGAATTCGGCCCTTGATGCCGATCTTCGCTGGGCGGCGTGTACGAGCAAATTCGGAACCGATGAACAGAGCAAGAAGCATAAGGTGTTCGTGCAATGGCGAATATAATGAATTGGATCGGCCATAATATTGGTGACTTGTCGGTTCATCAAGATTACATTTCTATAACATCCTGATTCTCGAGTCTTTTGAAGCTTTTAAAAATAAAATTCACCATTTGAATTTTTCTGGAATTAATTAAAGCTTAATTGGAATTTTTATGAATTAAAAAGGATTTAACATGATTAAGTTAAACATTAATATTTGCCAAAATTATTTTATTTGAGTTCTTTGTGTCTCAAGGAATTTATTGTAATTTTTCTGGATTTTTGGATTTATTTGCTATTTTCACACTCAAAATGATTTATGGAATTTCTGAAAAAGAAAAGAAAAGAACAACCAGACCGGCCGGTGGGCTGAAACCCACTGCCGGCCGGTCCAGCCGCTCGCCCAAATTACCGCCGCCGCCGGCCGCCCGCCTCCGCCTCGCTGCCGCGCATCCGCCGCGCCGCGCTTCCTCCGTTGGATGGACGACACGCGTCGCCTATCCGAGCGCCTCCCCGCGCCACGCCCGCATCCGGGTTGCCCACTCTCCTGTGCCACTAACAGGTGGGGCCCACCTGTCAGGTGCGTTGTCCCCGAGCAGGACTCTCCTCTCCGTCTCCGACCGGGACATGTCGCCGCCGCCCGCGCGTAACCGAGCCGGACTCCTCCGCGTGCCGCCCCGGATACTCGCCGCCGGGTATAAATAGGAGCCCGCCCCTCGGCTTCCCGCCTCGCTGCGCCTCGCCGCTGCTGCCGATCACCTCGCCGGCCAGCCGCCGCAGCCTCGATCCGCGCCACGCCGCCTCGCCATCACCGCGCCGCGCGCCCGCCGCCACCGGACCGCACTCGCGCTGCGTGACCCTCGCCTTCCGTGGATCGGGTCCACCGCGCCGAGCCGCCGACACGCTGGGCCCACCCGCGCCATGGTCCTGAACGCCACGCCAGCCGAGCCACGCCGGCCTCGGCGCGCACGTGTCGCCACGTGTCCGCCACGCCGCCTCGCCGCGCGCGCAAAGAGCCTCAGCCGGCCGCACTGCTCGCGCGCCGCGCCCACCGTGGACTCGGCTCCCGTGCGCCCGGTCCACAAAGACAAGGCAAATTCTTATTTTCCCGATTTTCTTTAGATTCAATTTTCCAAGAGCCCGCTTCTCCTCGCCCTAGCTCCGATTGACCCGATTCTTTTTCCTAAATTCATCTAAAATTGAACTCTACCTTTTGGTTCAGGTTTGAAAGTTTTTGGAGTTCATTTGAATTTTATTTGATTTTATTTTGTCTTTTCGTTTCGCTTTCTTTCTCATTAGATCGCGTGTTCGAGGGAGCGGAAGTTGGATTTGAAGATCAAGAGCCCTCAGCTGAGCAAGTCCAAGGCAAGTCGTATTCTTTGATCATGTTGAACCTAGATTTCAATCTATTATGTATTACTTTGATTTAAATTATCATGCATCGTTACTTTATTATAAAACCCTTGTATTGGTAGTTATCGTCCCAATTGGTTATTTCCCTCCTTGATATCTTGGAATACCTTGATGCCATTGTCACCTTAGGTTGGGAATTTAATTAGTGATGCTATGTTATTTGTCACATTAGGTTGGTACGATTAGAATGCTTAGCCTTGCTTATTTTGCGAAAGGGTTCATCATCGCATGTGATTAATTAATTTGACCTAATGAGATACTGAATCGTGGTTGGTGCCACTGTTATAAAATTTGTGCCAAGACGTTGGTGCGTCATTGGTGGTGGTTTTACAAACTTGGCTTTCACTTGGGCGAATGATCGTGCAGTAAAGGGGGTGCAGGTTGCACATTGGGATGTGGATGTTTCGCTTGGGTAATTCTTAAGGACTTAACTTTGTGCTCCATTGATCTGAGCTAAATCGTGCAAACCACATGTCTAGTATGGGATAGACCTGGCATAATAATTTGTGAAGTCTCCACTTTGGTTTTACTACCGATGTCGTTGCGGCGCAAGAGGGGGCAATTATCGACTAGGGGGGTTACCCTACTCGACGGCGAAACCTTAGCGAGTGGGATCAGGTGGAGATGGATCATTGTAAAACCCTTGTTGTGATTATCTTTAACGTGAGGATTATCACATCGTGTGGGTACAGTTGTGCAACCTCTGTAGAGTGTAAAACTATTCGAATAGCCGTGTCCTCGGTCATGGACAATGCTCGGTGATTTCACACGAGGGGTAGAGTTTTTATGAAATCTTGGTTGGGTTGAGCTGGGAAGTGAATGGTCAGTTCACTTGTGATTATATTCAATTCCTTTGATTATTTACTTATCGTCCTTTGTTAAAGTTGCTTTTCAATCTATGTATGATATTTACTTCAAATTGTCGCTTCTTGCAAAACTAACCTTTCAGCCATCCTTTGTTAAGCCTTGCATACTATATTGCATTCATTTGTTACAAACGACTTGCTGAGTACCAAAGTACTCACGGCTTTATGCCCCTGTTGCTCAGTTGAGGAGGAAGGGCCAGATCAGCAGGAGCTGCTAGAAGGAGGATACTACGAGGACTTCACGGATTAGGACTTCGCTCCCCAGTCGATTGCCTGTGGGCATGTCGAATGGCTACTACGTTAAATTTTGGTTTTCGCTGCTAGATTCTTTAAAGCCCTTCAGGCTAATAATTGTAAGCTTGACCATAAGGTCGTACTTTGATGATTATTAATATAATTTGGATTTTCCTTAGAATATCGTGATGTGGATAATATTTATCTTTGTTTGCACTGTGTGCACTAGCGTGATCCTAGACTGGTGCAGAATACACAGGGGAGTCCGGATTTGTATATTCGGGTCTCGACAATTTCTTCAGGGGTCAGGGGTATTATCTCTTTTAGAAGTACTGGTGTTTACTCTATTATGATCGTGACTACATATATACGATTTTTTATGGTATATTATACTAGTAGTAGAAACAAAATCTGATCATTGATCTGTGAGGGTACTATAGACTTTCATCTTCCCGTGCTGGCTCATAATCGTTTAAAACTGAATCTTTCTACAAACAATGCATCTCATTCTCGTGTAAATGCACGAGCACGTGCATGCATTGATGCATATGTACGCAACATGTATGTCCATGCATTTGCGCCAATGGCACCATACATATAGCTAGTTACACGCTGGGGGCAGTGGCGCTCGGAGATCACTGGATGCAACACCACGGCTTGAACTCGCTGACACAAGGCGGTGGCAGGCCCTGATTCACGAGCGTAGCCGTCCCTGTGGTGGCCGCGTGCCCGCGTCGCCGCCGCCACACGAGAGGAGGCTGCTGTCAGTCGTAGGGCAGCTGATGCAGGTGATGATGACTAGTAGTTCCTGTCGTACTACTTCATAACGTAGCACCCGTCATCATCGTTCTCATCGGAGTCCAGCGCGACGCGGCGGTGGCGTTGGTGGTGGCCTCCAGCACATAGTAGATGAGGTGGCACTTATCCCAGTAGACAGGGCACCATTTTATCATAATCGCTCAGCTGCGGTCTTGCCCATTTACAATTTTACCTCTTTGGAGATTCTAGTACTAGTAGTGTGGGTATTGTATAACTAAATACTAACTAATCTGAAACATTAGATCACAAAGATTAGACTATTCATATTTATTTTAAGATACCATAAAAGAGCTCGTATATAAGCACTTTCATCTGTCAGTGTATTTGATATTTACAACAACGTCATCTGATATGGATGGCAACAACAACTCTACGATGCCCAATAGAAATATGTGTTTAATAATAAAGAAATTAGGGCTGTTTGCATGATCTGTTGATGTAAGGTCCATTATTCCATTTGCCTAGCTTTAGCAATAGCGCTTTTTGGGAGCTTTAGCAATATCTTATAGACCTATTGGCTCACTGGATCTATTTTTTTTAGCTTATAACTTTTTGGAACAAATAAATAAGATGATTTCTTTATTGCCATTTCGAAGCGCTCACGCCTAGTGCTCGCTGTAGCAAGGAGAGGGAGTGGAGGATGCTCCAGAGTCCAGCCCCTCCAGCTCGCCGCTCTCCAAGACAGCGAAGGCCACCCGCCCGGCGACCAGGGCCCGGAGGCGGAATGCTGCCCGACCCACGGGTCGGTGCGACAGGACTGATGACTCCGGACTATACTGCTGTGGCGACTAGTAAGTTGTTTTCTCTGTTTATTGCCTGTCATGCGAAAGGTTTGAGTTGTACCTGTGTGATTGTGTGAAATTGTGAATTGTTAAATTAGTGGTTCTGTGTAATTGTGAAGTTTCTTATTTATGGATTTGGTGTTTGGGATGCAGAATATGACTAGATTTCCCACCTTTCACTACCTGATTAAGCTGGCACAATATTGTGGGAAAAGCTAGAGGAAAGTTTCGGTGGTAACAAAAGAGGATCCACGTGGGGATGGGAATGGGATCAGGTCAAGTCCCATATCAAGTCACTACTACAAAAAAGATTATCAATTCGGAACTATCATTACAGACGATTTTCTAAACCGTCTGAATTTATGGGCTAATGATAATCAGAGGTTATCACAGACGGTTTGTGAGCCGTCTGTGGTAATCACAACACAGACGGTTTGTAACTAGAATCATCTGCGAAGAACACTATCATAGACGACTCGAACCAAAAACCGTCTGTGATACTCACACATCACAGACAAATAGTTGGTATATAGAACTATCTGTGATACTTTCCCATCACAGACGGTTGGTAGATAGAACCATCTGTGATGTGCTAGTATAACAAACGGTTTTTAGTTTGAGCCGTCTGTGATAATCCTTCACATACAGTTTATATCACAAAACTATCTATGATGGCTCATTCTATACCTAAATTTTTCTTTTTTAGCTAGCCTCAGGAAATGTTAACTATGCCAATTGAAAACAAGCAAATACAGCAATAAACACAGTAGCACATTCCATTCCCATTAAGATTAGAGTCCACCATTACAACATCCCAAAATAACGAGCAGGTTACCCGTCTAGCTAACACAACAAGAACATAAAAACAATATATCTCCTAATTCTACGAACCTAACGCTTAAACATGGCAAGAATAGAGAAAAAACAAAGATCCTAGCAGATAGTAGAAGTTCAACTGTGTTGAGAAGGCCTCTATGCTTAGGCCCTCTCGCGCCTGATGCAGCGCACGAGCTGGATATCTTTGACTTCCACTATCGTCGGCACTGACTTGAGGGTCGCCTTGGTAACCAGTTGCTTCCATGGCGCATTGCCTCCCGTAGACTAGCGCGTCATCTGCTTCGTGTGGGCTATTAGGGTAAGAGTCAAGGAGGAGGAGGAGGGCGAGGAGGCTGAGTTTGGGTGAGTATTTATACGGGAGGGAGAGGCAGGAGTGCGAAAATTTTAGCGCAGGGATGGACAGGTGGAGCTACGATTCATAGGGTGAAGATTGGTGGGTTTTTATTGGCTAGAATTAGGTTGGAGAGAATCGACAGGCCTAGCGGTCAGATTATCATAGACAGTTCTATATACAAACTGTTTGTGATACTCTCCCATCACAGATGGTTGGCAGCTAGAACCGTCTGTGATGAACAAATATACAGACGATTCTATATACCAACCGTTTGTGAATTAGAGCATAGACATTATATATATAGTATAAATAATAGGGGCACAATGGTACCTAGGTTTTATAATTGAGACTTTCCATCCATAATTAAGACTTTTCATCTATGATTGATTCAGCATACTAAACCAATGACTTCCTTTCGAAATTGACGCCTTTTCGAATTAATGAATGTTAATAGGTTTGCCTAATATATTACACTTGCACGCATCTAAAAACAATCCAAAGGCAGAGAGATTTGGTGCCTAGACACTAGGTGCCCTATTTCAGCATTCTATATATACACACATACAAACACACAATGTAAACAGCTAGTCTCAAAAGATAAAATAGCAAAGTTTTATATGGCTTGTATATACTTGTTTGAAAGATTTCGATGAGATTTACAACATTGCAGTTGAGGCAAACCCAAAATTCCAAAGGGAAGATCAAAACTTTTGGCAAAAATAGAAATCGAAAACTTGCAACACAAATTTAGGGCTACAGATGGCTGATTTTGGGGGTCTTAGAGGGTGACTAGAGTGAGCCAGTCATTTTGTTTGGATCGAGCTCGTCTTTAGCTTTCTAATGAGTACAAGAGCGTCGAAAACGGACATCATATGCAAAAGTTATGCCTGTTTTACTAAAAGTGTCTCGGAACGAAATCATACTCGAACTCAGGCATGAAATTATGAAATTTTAGGGGATTGTGAGGCGGGAAACATATCACAGATGATTTTTCATACAAATCGTGTGTGATAACTTTCTTATCAAGAACAATCTGTGATATTATCGCTTTATAGACGGTTTTTAGCGCTGACAGCAATGCATGTGGTCTCTAAATCTAAATTGTCTAATATAAGTTTTATTACATTGTAGACGATTTTTAGAGCTGACATCAATGTATAGAGTCTCTAAATTTAAACTGTCTAATATAAGTTTTTTTAGTAGCATGTCCACACGGTGGGTTCGATTTAGCCAAGCGACGTGAGTGAGTTGTTGCCGTATGAATACGAGTAGAATGCTTACCTTTATTTGTCAACTTTTCCTTCCTGGTGAATTTCTGGTGCATTAGGGAATCGGGCAGCACTTAGCATGGACTAACTTTGCCTCGTTGGGTTGGGCCCACTTGTTTAACATGTTGATATGACGTCACACGACAACTACCTAACATGTGATTGGTCAATTGACATCTCTCAGACTAATTAACCTTTAGACTAATCTACATAAGATTTTCTGGTTACCTCCATGTTTTGGTTTGCTCCCAACATACACAAATCCACTTTGCATTGTTTTCTGAAACTTCAACACAGGCTCTAGCGCTGAAAACGACTGCCACAGGTTCACCTAGTCGAATTTTGGGCATATTTGGCCCTTTGGCACACCGGAACGGCAATTATGGCTCTATCTCGGTGCACCAAAGGGCCAAGTATGCCTAAAATTCCACCAGTCAACATCTTCCTCTTTGTACTTTGCATCATGAATTATAGCCACTCGAACAAACAGAAGAAATATAGCCACATACTTAACCTTTGGTCTTGCTCTAACTCAACTTTTAGCTGCTGACTTCTGGTTATTGACTTTTGGTTGAAATTACGCTGTAATAACTTCTGAGTCATTCAATTATAAAAAAAAAAATAAAAAACAATATTATATCTTCACGAACAATGCAAAAGAATACAAGAAAAAAGAAAAGGCAAAAAAGCCTGAAAACCGAAAATAAGAAACAGATGCATTTCAAATGGCTTCTAATTTCTAAAAGTCAGAAGAAGCCAAAGCCACTTAGAACAACCCCAGAAATAAAAAGATAACTAGATTGAATTTTTTTGGGTACAAGATAGCACACACAACACACGTACACATGTGCGCGTATTCCCTACTCAGGCTAAGAAATCTAGACGAAGGCTCACATCCTCCGGTGCATGGGCACTTGTAATACCATTGAACGCGGACATATATGTGTAACTCTCCAAGGGGTACTGTTTAGTACACTCAAGATAAATGAGCAGCGACGTTCGAGGGCTGTGATCAGTTGGGCTTTTTGTGGCTTTTGAATTTTTTCACTGTAGCTAGTTTATTTTTATACTATAGCAGCAGTTGGTAGTTTTTTTGATATAATTAAATTTTAAAAAATTAAAAATAGATAATAGATAATCCCACTACGAGCAATATAAGGAAATACAGAAAAAAGAAAATCCAAAAAAACTAGAAAAAACAAAATTAAAAAATAGTAAATTAGAAGCAGAGCGAGCCTAAGGTACCGCTCGGTTGGACTACAATAAGCTAGCTTATGGTTAAAATTTAAAAAAATGTAAATGAATAGAAAATTTTAAAAATAAAAAAAGCAGGTTAGCCCATCACGGACAATATAATAAATACGAAAAAAACTAAAAATCAGAAAATGATAAAATTTATAAATAATAAAAAATAAGTCAGAAATTTAAATCGAAATAAGCGGAGCTATATCTAACGCCTCTGGACGGTGAGCCAACCAAGACTCTTGCCATGCGACCACAGGTCAGTTCTACTAGATGGAGTTTGATTCGTACTGAACAATGGTGAACAAACGTGACAGGTCCGGTTGATACCCAGCGCGTTTTCTGTCCCGGCGCGTCTCTTCGTTCCTCGGTCCAAGCGTTCTGCGGCAGGCATCGGCAGTGTTAAAACTTTCGGATCTAAAAAATTTTCGGACACCGGCGAAAGGAACGTTCGAAATTTCAGACGAAAAAAATTAAATTTTTATGAAATTTAATCAAAATTTGAATAAATTTTAAATAGAGCCAAATTCAATCAAATTTTAGCCAAATAAAACCTGTTTCAGAGGGTACCAAAAGGGACAAAATTTTGTCCATTTCACAAAATTTCGGACAAAATTTGTAACCCTGGGCATCGGTCAGCAGCAACAGTGAAGGAGAGAGGCAGCCGCACCAGGTCCAGGTTAGCGAAAATAAATTTTCAGTACGGAAAGGTGCAGCTCCACTTGTGCCAGGCAGGGGCGGTTCTAGTGTAAGTCATGGGTATTCAGTCGAATACCTAAAATTTTTATCAAAAAAATCTACTATATACAAGATATAATATATATGTATATTAGTAGTTAGGTCAAATTCATTTTGTTCATACCCAGTCAGCCTAAATTATTGCTAAATTCTTTTGGCCTATTTCCCTCTCCTAAGACCAAATTGGTACCAAACACTGGCCTAGACCCACTAGGCCACTACCATGATTCACATGACACATGGTAGAAACTCTAGATCTCACTCAGTCTTTTCTCTCACTCAAGTCTATCCTCTTTGTCTCTATTTGGTGGTGCAGGAGCTTCTGGTCTTAAAGGAGCACTGGAGCGGCCGTTTCGCAACGCAAGTCACCTTACCATCATCGCTCGCCAATGCGGTGCAGCCGCACAGGTTCACCCTCCCCAACATAGTGACCTCCATAGCGTCATGGCCCCATATCCCTAATCCGATAATCCCTCTGTCTCCTACTGCCTTAGCGATATCTGATTTGAAGCAAAATTATGTGTCTAAATAAAGACATGAGTTATATTTTGCTTAAACAAGTGAGGTATCTATAATGATTCTAAAGTTTTTGCATAGTGTTAAATACTTGGATGATTTGATCCCTTTTGATGTCTGACTGTCTGATTCATATTTTGTTTAGCATATTACTTAAGTTGCTTAGTTAGAAATCGTTCAACAAAGTATGTTCATGATAAAAGCACTTTTGAACTTCTGCTTGGGAATACAAAAATCTAACAAAGAGAATTGTCTTTTAACTTGATTAAAGCATCTCGTTGTGATTGTACAACTCTATTATAGAATTATTCTGATTTGAACTTTGACTCAAGTTAGTAGTTTTAGGGAAACAGTTCATCTCTAATTCCAATCATCATGGTTAAAACCATTAGTCTTTGAGTTCTGTTTTTCACTCCTTGCTGAAGTTGCTTCCTTTTTGTGTGTTTGTCTGCATGAAATTATATCTCGTTTCCAAGGTATGAAGTATCGTCGTGTTAATTTTTGATTATTTTAGAATTTCTTTATATTATTTGAGATGTTGTCTCTAATATAACTAATTGTACTTTAATTTTCGCTACTGTGGACCTTTATGTTTTCAATTGAATAATATTTTATAATTTTAAATATCTATTTTGAAATTCTTGGATCCGCCACTGGTGCCAGGAGACAGAAATGAGCACAAAGCCCGGGCGAAGGCTGCAGGAAATTTCGAAGACACTACACTGCTTACATGTACATTCAAGATTCAACTTTAATTCGGCTATTTTGACCCGTCTTTAACTCTATTTTATGACTCGACTTTGTATTAAACGTTGATCCACGTTCTTTCTCGGGTGACTGCAGCTGGTACGGTTGACGGCGTCGAGCAGCGTAGAGCGACCTCCCGCTCGCCCCGCAGGGGAGATGGACGCCAAGCCGATGATGGCCACAGGCCGTGGCGACTGCCAGCGGCTGAACGATCTTCACAACAAGGAAGAAACCACGACGATGGTGGTGCTGCTGGCGTCGAGCAACCAGGCTTCCACGGCGGAGCCCACCCCGGCGGCGTTCATGAATCCGCTGCTGCTAGCATCGGCGTGCTTTGGCTCCTGGAAAGCACTGAATTTTCTTTTCGACAGGGAAGACGCACAAGAGCCACCAATGACGATGCCTACTCAAGCATTTCTTGACTTGATAATGCATGACGCCTCCGACAACAGCACTGATGGAAACTCCACGATGCATCAAGCTTCTGATGACGTTGAAGAGGGCGTTGACCAGCCTGCATCGCCTGCAGCATCGCTGCTTCTTGAGGGCGTCACCATTGAGGGCGACACCGCACTACATGTGGTGGCCAGCCATGGGGACGGTGACAACTTCTTGAAGTGTGCTGGCATCGTCTACGACAGGGCCAAACACCTTCTCTTGGCGCTAAACAAGAAGGGTGACACGCCCCTGCATTGCGCTGCCAGAGCCGGGAAATCCAAAATGGTCTCTCATCTGATTGATCTAGCTAGACGTCAAGATGAGGAAAACAGTGATGATAGTCTGCGCACACTACTGAGAACGGAGAATGGGCGAAAGGAGACGGCCTTGCATGAGGCTGTCTGCACTGGAAATAATCACACAGTTGAGCTTCTGCTGACGGTCGATTCAGAATTGGCCAGTTTTCCGAAAGAAGGCACTTCACCGTTGTACCTAGCTATCTTGCTGAAAAAGGACATCATTGCACGTACACTGTATGACAAGAGTAAAGGAAATCTCTCGTATTCCGGACCAGATGGTCAAAATGCACTGCATGCTGCGGTTCTTCGAGGCTTAGGTACACTATACACATTCATCTTCCTTTCCAACTTATACATTCAGGCTTCTGTACAGTTTTCCACATATTTAGTTATATGCAGATGTCTTTGGGATAGATATGCATGGTTTAGAACTTACACACGAATTCTACAGTACTAGTTAGTTTTTTGTGTGTGAAAAACTACAACAACGATAATGGGTTCTTGCTAAAATGTTGCACCGTGAATTACTTTAGGGAATGTTTAATAATAGGGAATTTTTCCTTAAGTTACTTGCGTTGCCCCCCTGCAATTGAATTCCTTGCCCATAATTCCCCCTTTTTTTGAGCTTTTTTACTGCACATCCTAATGTTTCTTGACCGTCCAGTCTTTTTGATTCAATGGACTAGATTGATTAGAATTTTTTATACTACCTTATCAAATACTTGAAGTGCAATTTCCTAAAGGGTAAAGTAGTAACTCTTCAAAGGATTAAAACCAGCACCAAGCCATTTCTCCCTACGAGGAGCCGCCGTCGCCATCTGCTCAAGCAGGTCCAATTTCCAGGTTTCGGCCAGCCTGTGACCCTAATAGCCGCCATGACCACCTAATCATATTGTAATTAATCCCTTTTTTTGAGCTTTCTTACAGTACCTCATAATGTTTCTCAATCATTCAATCTTTTTGATCCAATGAATTAGATTGGTCAGGATTTTTTATACTACCCTATCAAATACTTGAATTGCAATTTCCTAAAGGGTAAAATAGTAACTCTTCAAAGGATCAAAACTAGTACCAAGCCATTTCTCCCTACGAGGAGCCGCCATCGCCATCTGCTCAAGCAGGTCCAATTTCTAGGTTCCGACCAGCCCGTGACCCAAATAGCCCAACTCTAAAGCAACCCTCGATTGAAACTATCCTCCTTCTCTCCGTTGAATTGTTTCTTCATCCTGCGATATGGGTGAGCCCTCCGAAGGAACCTACGGTGACATATGCACATGATTTTGCGCAAGTGCTTTAGCCACATGCACCCGATATCATTTAAGCAATGGGTGTGGGCTTTGGCCCCTTTTGTGCTCTGGCGTGACAGGTTAGCAAGGGCATGATAATCATTTATGGTACAAAACAACAAAGAGCATAAAGTGAAGTTATCTCATTTAAACGCGTCCCATACCTGTACCCCTTCGATCCGCAGTATTTTTCGATCTTCCATCAACGGTGCTAGGTACACATTAATATCATTTCCAGAATGGTTTGGCCCTCATATAAGCATCGATAGCAAAATATACTTTTGTTTCACACACAATCAAGGAAGAAAGTTGTATATACAGAGAGTCACAGGCTAAGTGTTATGTCGACTGCTCATATTACCAAAAGTATTCATTCCATCTGTACTCAATCTAAACCTTGTATTCCTCGGTTCTACAAACCTCCTATTAATGTTTCTCCATTGGGTGGAACCAGTAAGGTGTCTTAGATTCTCATCCTTCTTACACTCTTCCAAGTGCCAACACAGCAGTTTTGCCTTTGTTGGGTTTGCCAAAACCACTTCAAATGAGAAATTACAAGAAGATATCACGCCACCTTAGCAGGAGGTCATTTCTTCACCTCAATTCCTTTGCCATCATCTGATTGATTCTTATGCTTATATCGAGATGCATTGCACACTGGATATACATGTATATTTGTATACTCTTTATGATAGAGGATACAATCATTCGGATATACATGTATTCTTTCTACTTCCATTCTCAATGGACAAAGAACCTTCTTGACTTTGTAGGTGATTTTGGGCAACTCATTTCCCTCCAAAATCATGTCTGCTAAGAGACATAACAGCGCCATAAAACTCTTGTTGGACATACCATTGCTTGCCTTAATTTCAGCAGTTCAAACATGATTGACAACCTCATGTATGTATTTCAACATGCAGCATGTGAACAAAGGTTCCTCTGAGTCCTCCATCAAGCTCTAGAATTTAACATACTCTCTCTCATCATAGTTCCCTTCTGCATCGCGAAGCATCTGATCCAGATTGTCATTGTGCTGCCTATCTGAATCGGAACCACAATCGATGTCATCCAGCGGCATATCATTGACTTTTGTCGGTGATGTAATTATTACTACCTTCCTATGTAATCTGCTCTTCACTGTGACTGGTCCAACGTGTATACCCTTTTTTGAAACCCCTTCGAATCAAGTGTGCTTTGATCTGCGCTTGGTTCTTAAACATCTCTAAGTCTCATCATTCCAATCCCTCACACGCACCTTTCAAAGCTAGATGCGGGGAGTGACTTAGTGAACAAGTCTACATGACTTAGTGTGCAGTACTTTAATTTTGTCCATCTTTGCAATTCATGAGCATAGAGGAACTTGGGGTTGATATGCTTACATAGCCCGTCTGCACTTGTACAACGCAAGCTGCATTATCTTCATGGATAATTGTGGGGGTTTGCACAATGTTCATTCCACATGACTACTAGATGTGGTGAACCGTTCAGCGGAACCAAGCGCACTCTCGTGCGGCTTCATACAATGCTATAATTTCTGAGTGGTTCGTGGAAGTATCTACAAGGCTTTGTTTAGACGATTTCCATGAAATTGCAGTTCCACCACATAGGAATACATAGCCTGTTTGTGACTTTGCGGTATGCGGATCCAACAGGTACCCAGCACCTGCATAACCAATCAAGTTCAGATCTTGATTCTTTCTGTAGAACAATCTAAGGTCCTTACTTCCTTGGAGGTATCGGAAGATGTCCTTTATGCCCTGCCAATGTCTTTTGGTGGGCTCTGCACTATACCTTGCTAAGAGGTTCACGGCAAATGCAATGTCCGGTCTAGTGCAGTTTGCTAAGTACATGAGCGCTCCCACTGCACTCAAGTATGGGAATTTCAGTCCCAGGACTTCCTCCCCCTCTTCCCTAGGTCGGAAAGGATCTTTTTCTTGCTGTAAAGACCTACCGATCATCGGTACTTTCGAAGGAAATGCCTTCTCGAAGCCAAACCTTTCAAGCACCTTCTGGGTGTAGGTCGACTGATGTACCAAGACTCTTTCAGGGACATGCTCAAGCTGCAGGCCTAAGCAAAACTTGGTCTTGCCCAAATCTTTTATTTCAAATTCTGACTCCAGTAGGAGCTTGCTTATTTTATGTCTTCGGCTGTCCCGATGATATTCAGATCATCTACATACACAGAGATTATACAGAATCTATTCTAGGATCGCCGTATAAATACACAAGGACAGTCTTCATTGTTCGTGTAGCCTATCTTGCAGAGAAAGTTGCTTAAGCGATTATACCACATTCTTCCAAGCTGTTTCAGTCCATACAGTGACTTTCTGAGTTTCACACTGTACAAATTTCTATTTGCTCTG
This sequence comes from Dendrocalamus sinicus, assembly GCA_036346575.1. Classification (NCBI taxonomy): domain Eukaryota; kingdom Viridiplantae; phylum Streptophyta; class Magnoliopsida; order Poales; family Poaceae; genus Dendrocalamus; species Dendrocalamus sinicus. Next base: position 135,433 of record JAYEVI010000473.1, on the reverse strand, counting down.
TCTTGGTTCGGGAGAGGGATTCCTTTAGGGACTCTCATATAAATCTCTGAATCCAAGTTACCATAAAGGTATGCTGTCACAACATCCATCAATTTCATTTTTAAGTTCAAGTTCACTGCCATTGAGATCAAATATCTAAAGGTGATTCCACTCATGACTGGGGAGTAGGTTTCTTCATAATCAACTCCAGGACGTTGAGTGAAACCTTGGGCTACTAGCCTTGCTTTGTATCTCACTACTACATTTCTTTCATTTCTCTTTCGAACAAATAACCACTTGTGCCCAACGGGGTGTACATGGGGAGGCGTGCGTCATACGAACCCAAACACCTCTCTTTTGTTCAGAGATAGCAATTCAGTTGCTATTGCCTTCTTCCAATCTTCTCAATCTGATCTTTTCTTACATTCAACGAGCGATGCAGGCTCGGGATCAAGATCGATGATTGTGGCAATTTTCTTTGCGAAGTAGATATCGATATTAGCTGTTGTCCTATTCAGGGATTCTCCCGTGTGCACATAATTTATAGCTATTTCTTCATGAGTTGCTTCTTCTGGAGCGATTGCTTCTGCTAGAGCTTCACCTTGCACATCGCTTCTTTCAATTATGGTGGCAAGTCGCTTAGTTTTTCGGCTCCGATGTGTGCGCACACATCCATGCCGACGGGGATATTCAGATCCGGTATGCCCTCTTTCTGAAGGTGTCATACTTGTGCCAGGTCTCAACTGGCTTCCCTTCTCATTCTGGGGAACTTCAGTGATCGGCTGTGATAAGTCCTTCTTATCCTTCTTCACCAGGCGTCCCCGGTTACTAAGGATTCGAGGAACCGGAGTTCTCGTCCTCTTTTTTATTTTTCTGAGGCCTCTGGACGAGATTAGGGATACCTTTTGCTTTATTTGGTATTTCAACCCTCTCCGGTGCAGTGCGTGCAGGCACATGCGACTTAGTCACGCTCTTCAAATCACTAAAGTGATCAAACAGTTGATTTGCTAGTTCCTGCAAATCGGTTGTCTTCTGGACTTCTCTTGTCTTCTGGACTTCTATTGTCTTCTGGATTTCTTTTGCTTTACTAGTGCGCGGGTCATGTGCATGAATTCCCGTGGCTTGCCATGTAATGTCTTCTGGACTTCTCTAGTGCGCGGGTCATCTGCATGGATTCCCCAGGCTTGTCACGTAATTTTCCGACATTCTTCATCAAGGGGTTGATTTCCTCCCCTAATGTTGGGAAATTTTCGGTGGTGACACTTGCGCTAGTTGCATAGGTGAATGGATGTTGTAGGCCAAAGGTCTAAGGTTGATGAGATTCGCTGCAGGAAGGACTGCGTGTCCCCAACATGTAGCTGGCAAATTACAATTATGCAAGAGGGGTCGGGCAATAAATAAAATTCTTTTAATTAAAGCCTCTGCTAGACCATTCTGGGTATGGACATGCGGTACCGAATGCTCAATTGCGATTCCCATCGCCATGCAATAATTATCAAATGCCTTTGAAGTAAATTCTCCGGCGTTGTCCCTTCGGATGGACTTGATGTGATGATCAGGGAACACATTTCTGATGCGAATGATCTGCGAGATCATTTTTGCAAAGGCGTGGTTTCTTGTGGACAACCCACATATGACCACTTCGAAGAAGCGTCAATGAGCACCATGAAATTCTTAAATGGCCCTGAGATGGGCTGAATGAGACCGCAAATGTCTCCCTAGATACGCTCCAGGAATTCAGGGACTTCTTCCTTCACTTTCAGAGTGAATGGTCTAGTAATTAGTTTCCCGGTGGCACATGTAGGGCACACAAAATCTTCATGATTCAGAAAATTCTTCACATTAATATTATGCCCTTGGGAATTATTTATTATGTTTCTCATCATCCTAAGATCTGGGTGGCCTAATCTGTCATGCTAGAGACAGAAAATTTCAGAGCTTCTAAATACCGTCTTCAGGATAGTGTACGCTGCAGGCGCCTTAATGTTGGTATAATATAGCCCAATTTCTAGTGAAGGGAGTTTTTCTAATTCCATTCTCGTCGCGCTTCGTAATGATCAGGTATTCTGTACCGTACTCTTCTTTAGTCTCAACGTGGAAACCATTAGCGCAAATATCCTTAAAACTTAGGAGAGTTCAAGTCGATTCTGGGTACAATAAGGCTTCTTCAATGACCAAAGTTGTGCCCATTGTGGCTCTTCCTGAACCAATTATACATGAATCGTTTCTGGTGATTGTCGTAAGGCTGCCAGTGCTCTTACGAATCGACTGAAAATACTAATTCTCTCTTAAGATGATATGCGTTGTGCCGCTACTGGCTAAGCACACTCCCTCCATAAGGCGCTACACGCATTCTAATATAGGGTATTTTATTAATATGAACTAGAAGGCATTCAGTACATAAATAAAATACTCCAATATCAGAACATATCATACCATCATAATTTAAAATTTGGATTCCCGAGGCCCTTTTATGCAAGAATATAATATTTCAGCAAATTCTGCAATTCCAGAGGGTTTTTACGCAAATTTTCAGTTTAGAAAAAAATTCGCGCAATTTTTTGATTTACCGAGGGGTTTTCTGCAAGATTCTGGACCCACTCGTAAATTAGAGGGCTTATTCATAATTTTTGGAACTACGAGGCCTTTCATGCAAAATTTGGGACTAATATGCAAATTTAAGGGCTTTTTCGGTAAAATTTATGACTTTGGGTCCTTCTTTGCAAAACATCCACGCCCTTTATCGGCCGGCCTTTTCCCCTTTCATTCGCCCCCGGCCCATCTCTTCTCTCCCCACCTGGCCCATCCCTTTCTTCCCCCACCCACGGCCCATCTCCTTCTTCACCCGCCAGCCCATCTCCTTTCTCCCCCCACCTGTGGCCCATCTCGCCCGGGCCCATGCTGCCTGCTTCAAAGCTGGGGTTAGGGTTTCCCTACCCCGGTTTTCCCATGGTGGCGGCGGCTCATGAGGCGGGGCGACCGAAACGACGGTGGAGTGGGGGCGACGGTCCGATGCGGGCGGATGCCGAGGCGGGCCGAAACCGAAGCGGCGGACGGCGCAAGAGAGGCGGCCAAGGTGGGCGGCGCCATGTGCACCGATGGTGCGAGGCAGCGAACCCGACGGCGCCATGCAGGGCGGCGAGTTCGGCGGCTCAGGAGAGGGCATGGGCGCGGTCGGAGACGGCGCGCGCGCGGCGCGCGCATGCACGACGGACCGAGGCGCGGCGGCGCATGCGGCAAAGCGCGTCGGAGCGGGCACGGCAGCCGCCGAGGCCAGGCACGGAGGCCGAGGCGGTCTCGGTGGAGCCGGCGCACCTTGGCGGCTCCTTCGAGCGGTGGAGCTTGGGCGTGCGGCGGCGGCGTGCGACGCCTTGCGGGCGAGGCGGCGGTGGTGGGTGACGCCGTGTGGGCGAGACGGCAAGCGGCGTGCCAAGCGCGATGGCGGGCGGCGGCGCGGCTATGGGCAGCGGCGGCGATGGCGCGCTGCTACTGGCAGCCCAGCGGTGATCGGGCGACAACCGCATCTTGCGGCGCGCAAGGTGACGTGGAAGGCGGCCGCAAGCGGGGCCAAGCGGGGCGGCGGCGCTTGCGCGGCGCGGCTCTTCGCCGACGTTGAGCAACGACCTGCGTGCGGGTTGCGGCTTCCTCGCGCGTCACGCAGCGTGCGCGCGCGCGCTCGTCCGGCGCGTGAGACCGACGCATGCGCGCTTCATGCCGGCGACTTCAGGCCGATGTTTGGGGTGGCAGTTGTGCGACCGTGGTCGGCTTCAGGCCGACTTCTGATTTTTTTCATGCAATGGTCGAACGGGGAAATAGATAATTTCTTTTCTTGCGCACTGATCATGCAGAATCAAACAAATTTATGCAAAAATTTTTGTTTCCAATCTACGATGCAATCAACATCTACCCCGTTTCGCAATCTACCGATCGACATTGTGCCGACAATTTTAGATCTGCTTGCGGTAGATTTGGGGCGGATTTGCATCGTTTCTAATCTACAGTGCAATCAACATTTACCCTGTTTCACAATCTACCGATCGGCATTGTGCCGGCGACTTCAAGTCTGCTCGCGGTAGATTAGGGCGGATTTGCACCGTAGAGATTCAATCTAGAACGCGAAAAGAAAATACAGATTCAAAAGTGATCTAGAAAATTCAATCTGTGCTTCGATGATTACCTCGTTCACCGAAGCGAAGTCGTGCTGATAACGTGTTGAGGAACCATCGCTGGCGACCAGTCTGAGCGATTCCTCTGCTTAGAATAAGAACGAATCAATCACAGAATCACAGAAGAATAGATTGAACACACAGAGAGATAGAGAGAAATCCTGGCCTTTCTTTATTGCTTTTCATTCATGTGTACATAATAAGGGGGTATAGGTCCCTATTTATAGTCTACGGTGAGGTGCCCAAATATGTCAGGACTCTGGCCGTGGGCCTAGTTTCCTAACAGTGGAGATCACGTGCTTCATCATGGCGGCGCGTCAGAAGAACTGTCTGGCGATGGCTTGTAGGAGTTAGTTAGTCAGTTTAGTTGGTAATTTAGGGTTGAAAGAAAAAGCCTATAATGTCCTTAAGAAATTGATAGCTAGATTTAATTTCTACTACTACTCTTTACTACCAGTTGAATGTACTGTAAAAATTCTCTATTTTTTGGTCTTTTCTCATTTGGGTACACTGTAAAATAGAAGCCCAGCACTACGGAATGTGCCATTGAGACTCAACAAAATGGTAGTCAGGCACATTTTTTTAAGAAAATACGGGAGAGCGGCTCATCTTTTGTATTAAGGCCAAAAAGGTTTATTTATAGACATGCCTATACAGGCAACCACCCACAAGAAAAAAAAAGACTTTCAGACAATTTACAAAAAAAAAAAAACTCATCTAGTCCTTGATGTCTCCAACCGGCATTTCTGAACACTCGACCATTTCTCTCCAGCCATAGTAGCCATGCAGTGAGGATGATCAAGGAATTACATCCTCGTCTCGTGCCACTCTGTGTGGTGCTTTGCAATGTAAGCCATCAGTCCAGCATGGAATCCTCTGTTCCCGGAGTGAGTCGCTGAAGCCATACCCAAAGAAGATGTAGTAATAGCAGACTTGCCGCAAGGAGCTGCATTGCAACAGGAGGTGACTGAATGTTTCATTGTCCCACCACGCGCACTCCAAATTGCCATGGAAAAACTTTATAGACAATCTTAATTTCCTTATGTTGGTTATGGATTTGAAGTGGGTCCTTTGATTTCTTAGTATAGTTACCAGATTGTTGCCTTCTTTTCCGTTCTTTTTTTTCTCACTTAGCTTAGACTAATATAAAGAGCTCATGTGCAGTGATGACAGAAAAGCTGTTGGAGTGGAACAAGAGCCTTACCACACAAGGGGACAAAAATGATAGTACTCCTCTCCACTTTGCTTCATCTCTCTATCGACAAGACAGGGTTTGGCGTCATCTGCACCCTAGTCTCCCCTGGATTCGTGTTCCATTTCGTTTCCCCAGAGTAGCCAGGATATTTGAAGCTAACCCAGCTCCAGTGTATCAACCAGACAACTGTGGATTGTTCCCCATACACGTCGCTGCCTCTGCGGGTGCACAACAGGTTGTCGCTATTTTTCTTAAGAAGTTTCCCGGTAGTGCTGGTTTGCGTGATGCTAAGGGAAGGACATTCCTTCATGTTGCTGTTGAGGAAAGGGAAGTGTATACTGTTTGTTATGCTTGCAGAAATCGATCGCTAACATGGATTCTGAATATGCAAGACAATGATGGGAACACTGCACTGCACCTAGCTGTCCAGGCCGTGAGCCTTCGAATGTTTTGTGCTCTGGTCGGGAATCGGCAAGTAGACTTGAATTTAACAAATAAGAAAGGGCAAACTCCTCTAGATATAATACAACATAAGATCCCCCCAGGATTGTTTTATAATCAGGTAATCCACTCTCCCTTTATTTAGGTATGGCCCTTCGAAGCCAAAGAAAATAACTCAGGTTTGCTTGGTTCGATTTATTTTATTTATTTTGTGTTTGCAGAACAGTGAAGTTAGAATACGCGACACACTCAGAATGGTCGGTGCTTTGAATGGCTGTTGCCGCCGTGATCACTCTGAACAAAACTATAAAGACATTCACCAGATAAAATCAGATGGTGAAAGCAAAGAATTAGAGAAGGTGAAAGATTCGACACAAACTTCATGTATTGGCTCAGTTCTAATAGCAACTGTGGCGTTCGGTGCAACTTTCGCCCTGCCTGGAGGTTACAGAGCCAACGATCACCCCAACGGAGGCACACCAACGCTTGCTGGGAGGTATGCTTTTGATGCATTCATGGTGGCTAACACATTAGCTTTCATTTGCGCCTCGATAGCTACCATCGGTTTCATTTTCTCCGGAAATTCTGCGGTTAGCTTGGCGAGCCGCCGGAAATACTTTGGCATGTCTATATATTTCATGCAGACTTCGCTCACAAGCTTGACAGCAGCCTTTGCACTTGGTGCGTATATGGTGCTAGCTCCGGTTGCTCATAAGACTGCAATTGCAATATGTGTCATCAGTTCTCTTGTACTGGTAGCGACAAAAATGGAATTGTGGCTGAAACTGGTTCTTCTTGCACCACCGTTACGCATAAGAAAGGGGCTAATTTGGACATTAATATTCTCCGTAGGGCTAATCGTGTTTCCTTTGCTATTCGAAGTTTGGCCCGTACTATTCGCCTTTGGTTGGGCCGCAGGTATGAGATGAATATGTCGTGATAGCAGGTATGAGATGAATCAGCAATTTTCTTTTCGAGTGAGGGTGTATTCACCCTGTCGGCTGGGGATTTAGGATTTACTGTCATCCAGACTGTTTCCTCAGATTTTTATTTCCTTTGAATTTTGGCGTGTGTTCTGTTGTGCTTGTACCTTTCTTTCTCGACAGTTACTGTGCTCGTAATAATGTAAACGTTGGTACTGTATTTGCCTATAATTGCTTTCTATTGTCCAACTGATATTTGTGATTTGGGTAAAGCTTGTATGAACTACGTTGATTTACGTAGTCTAACATCGCAATTACATCTTTCATCAAGCCAGCTTTATGTGGGATGGGTTACGCATGATGGGCCAAAAATTTTGAAGTGGGCTGAAATTTTGGCTGGAATGGGCTTCTTTCGGGATGGATCGAGAAAACTAAAAATTGTGAATTTCGGTCCGAAAAAGTATTCCTTGTTCCAAACCATTTGACCTAATCAATTTATAAGTACAGGATTCACCAAAATGACCGAAAGAAATTGTTGTTGGCCCATACTCTGGAGATAACTCACTCATGGCTTCTTCCTCTATCTTGCTGTGTTTCACACACACACACACACACACACACACACACACACACACACACACACACACACACACACACACACACACACACACACACACGAGAGCTTTTGGTGACGCTGCAACTGCCTAGCGTCTGGGTTTTCGTCTTGCGTTATCTCATTGAAGCTAACAACAATACAATTAAATACACGTGATAGGTAACAACCTGCCTCATTAACTCACGCCATGAACCACTAATTACTCGGTCCACTAACCAGCAACTTAACTTAGCTAGTTACTTGGCACAGCAAACAACAACCTTAACCCCTTCTTGCGGCACAAACTACATACAAAGCACGCTCTCTCCTACATGCATGCACTACATACAACATGTCCACTATTTAACATGACAAGGCCACAATGCCATACAAACACACATTAAACATACTTAATGTGACAAGATAATTCGAACATTCTCCTCTTTAATTTTGTCATGTCGATTCCTAGATGTGGATCACCCACACCTTCTTGCCACACATAGTGACTTTCTTCACCACAAATGTTGGCATAGCCCCTGGATTACTCATGCTATCTCATGGACTCAACTCACATAAGAACACACGCTATCACGAGGAATAGGATGAACACGCAAAACTTCTCACTTGGAGGAGATGAACATAGAGAACAAACTCACACAGAGAGTCTAGCGCATAGTTGCAACTGCTGACCAATGGCTTTTCTCTTCTCTCATATTTGCTATCGCTTCTCTGTCGATGACACGACTCAATAGCGACGGAGACTCGGACCTCGTCATCCTTGGTATGTGTAATATTATGAATATAACCCTCTTGAGAACCTTTGTGTAAATAGTAAGAAGGAAATACGTAAAAATGAGATGCTTGAATTTTTAGATGATGAATTGGTTTCCTAGATTGAGTTGCATGGGGGAAGTTGGAGTTGAATCGATGTCCTGCCATGATAACAGGGACATGGAGTAGAGGAAGTTCCAAACCCGGAAAACTTAGCTTTACCTTCTTTTTGTCCCTTTCGGCATTGAACACCATCTTCAATCGCCATCACCAAAGTTCCATCACCATCTAGTCCACCTGTTAGTACATATGTCGCTTGCGTGTGCTCGCCAAATCACGTTGCTCAACGCTCCAACTGCTACGCTCCTTCGCTAGCCAGCTGCCACGCACTCGCTACTGAAGCCTTTCCGTGTCACCGCACGCTGCATGTAAGCGCATGCCACATTCCAACAGCCGTCGCACCAGCTCGCCATATCTCCTACCTGCGCCTACCCACATTGCTTGTTGCGCCTGCCCGCGTCGCCCGCAATTTGCTAGCGTTTGCACACACGGGTGCTGAGGTAGGGATTGATCGTGACGGAGAAGGGGGAAAAGTGAAGGGATCATGAGTTAGATTTTTAGTTTTATGGGTAACAATCTAGTTTTTCTTTCTAGTTGATTTATTTAATTAGATATTAGAATTCAGATTAGAGAGAAAAGGTAGTGCGTGTTTGATAGGGGATCGAATAATAGATCGATTTAATCTGTTGTATTGTTGTTTTGTGATTTTAGAGATCGTATTGGCGTAATTTGGGAATTTCATCTACTAGAAAATTATAGAGAATTTTGATAGTTTTCTATAGAATTTTTATTCTTATCGATCAGATAAAAAGATTTCAAGTTATGACTTTTGTGAGCCTGTTATCTGGTAAGTTGTCGTCTTTTGGTAGCACATGTTAATCTGTAGATTAAAAATAATAGATGAGGTAATCTGGGTATTTGCTCTACATGAAAAGTGTAGGTAATTTCTTAAGAATTCTAGAGAGTCTAAGAGTATAATTTGTTGATGAGTAGAATAGAAGTTATGAATTTTGGAAAATTGTTGTCCAAAACTAGTTACTGTTGAACGCAGTCGTGGAAAATTATTAATTTGACTAGTTTAATGGTATAATTGAATTTTAGGCATAACTAGAAAGGGGTAAACAATTTTCTGTAGTTTGTAAAAATATCTTGGTTTACTATATTTGCATGAGTAGATTAATAGTTATGAAAATATTAATTCTGATGTCCAGAAGATGACAAATCTGTCTTCTGGGTTAAAACAGAGGTTTAGATGATTTAATCTGGGCATGTGGCCAACTAAAAAGTCATAGAAAATTTTGTGTATATTCCAGAACTGGTATGGTTTGTTAGAATGTGGCCTGGGAATCGAAAGTTATATTGCTTTTAGTACTAGGACAGCGACAATGACTGTCCATTAAAAGGGGAGATTGGTGGATTTGGAGAGCATGTAGGAATGTTTTGGATTAAGTGTTGTTTTGTATTGCTATGGTATGCATTAAGTTTAGGTATTTATTGTAGGGGAAGTACCTTTGGGGTTGGTGTGATCCTCTAATCAACCTGATCGTCGTAACTAAAAAGACAAGTGTAGGTAGAATGGTATTCGAATGTTTGGAATTGTTATTTGGTTAAATTAATACTTGACATGATTATTCATATGATTGTGCATATTTTATATTGCTCACATGCTTATAATAAATGGATGATGATGACGACTATGGAAGAATGATAATTATATCAATTGCTTAATTAATAAAGATAATAATCATTACATTGTATGTTGAGCATTTATGATAGAAAGATGTGACCCACGGGAGTGGGATGAGGTCCTCATATGCAAATATGAGCAATGAGGTTCTTGTATGAAAAAAGGATGGGGAATTGGTCCCTGCATGGAAGTGTGCGGGTATGAATAAACACCAACAGGTATTACACTTGCTATACTGGTATTAGCAATGGATGATTTGAGACATGTGCATTGCATGGCATTGCATTCATAAAAAGAAAGTTAAGATATTAAGACTTGAGAATGGTAATTGTTGAGAATAGATATGTGACATTGAGTTAATGGTGATTAGACATAATATTTAATTAATGTTGTTGTCTCGTTTATTATTCTACTTTGTACTGCTGAGTCGTAGAGATCAATAAATTGTACTACTTTATACTACTGACATTGAGTTGATGTTTTTTAGGTGAACGTTGAAGGCGGAATGTATGGGTGAAAGTAGCACATGGAACTTTACACTTTTATAGTTCTCCATGCACTTAGAGATCAATAAATTATCATTATATTCAGTTTAGATTTGCCATGTTATTCCTTAGATGAATAATTATTTTCCTTAGTTCTCTTATGGTTCTTAATGATGCTACTTGATGAGCACCTTGGTTAGCTTTATGATTGATTCATTTTAGTGATTATTTGGTTCATCTTAAGTTTATAGTCTTGATTATTGTTTTGCTGAAATTCACATTTAAGATTATATTGATGATTATCCTTGATGCTTAGCTGTTTGTAAGGTGTAGTTAAATGGTTTAAATTGGTAGTATGTGTAGTTGTGGGTGATATTCTGAGCTTTTAAGAAGCCGAGGTTTTACAGTATGATCTTGAATATTCAACAACATAGCTCCTTTGTGATGATAGCCTCCATACCATCGTCGTTACCTTTTGCCGCCGGTGACACAACTCACCAACAACTTCAACCTCAACCGCGGATCCAATTCTTGTCCATCGGTGACACAACTTGATGGCAACAGAGACTCGGATCTCCCTATAGGCCCACCGGCTCCTCAGCCTCAAATTTGCGTCGATCGTGCTCGTCGGACATGACACGCAACTAGCTCTCCACCACGGTCACCAGCACACGTGTGCACCCGAGCCACCACCACTCCTTGCATGGAGCCGCATTGGTGAGCCACTGCTCAGTGAGCCGTCGCCGGGTAGCATCTTCGCATGTCGAACATCGCTCTGATACCAAATGTTGTCCTAGATCCTAGAGATAACTCACTCATTGGTTCTTCCGCTCTCTTGCCACGTTTCACACACACACACACACACGCAAGGTGAACACAAGAGTTTTTGCTGATGCTGTAACTGCCTAGCATCTGGGTTTTCGCCTTGCGTTATCTCATTGAAGCTAACAACGATACAATTAAATACACATTATAGGCAACAACCTGCCTTTTTAAGTCATGCCATAATCCACTAATTACTCAGTCCACTAACCAACAATTCAACTTAGCTAGTTACTTAGCGTAGCAAACAACAGCCTTGAACACTTCTTGTGGCACAACTCAAACTACATGCACAACACGTAAAGGTTCAAGGGGGGGGGGTGGTTCAACCTGTTGGCCCATATGGCCCCGCCCCTAAAATCTTGGCACCAAAGGATAACTGGCCGGTCCCAAAAACAAGAGGTCCAATAGGGGCCAGGACCCCATTGACCCTAGGGTCGATCCGGCCTCCCTCCCAACGTCCAGCTGCTCAGTGCACGGCACGCATGTGCACCTCTGCCATAGCCGCCACCTCCCCCTTTGCCTCCTATTACCTAGAATCCAACCACCATGCTCGGCGCCTCCTCCTCCGCTAGCCAACCTCGCCAAACCTTAGCACAAGCTCCATGCCGGCCTCAAGCTCATCTCCACCATGGCCTCGACCTCGTCCCTGCCGCTGCCTCAAGATCTGTCTGTCCAGTTCAGCCTCTTGACAAGTTAACCAGTCTTCAGTTTATTAATCTTTCCAGGGTTCTATGTTTACTTTGCTTCACTCTCAGTTATCAGTTTCAAAATACTATTTTGTTCATTTGTTTTCCTTACCACTGTAAAAATCAACAGATCTTTAAGGACGAAATGTGCTATAGATAAGCCTATTCTGCACTAAGAAAATGTAAGGACCAAACCATTCTAGGCTTTATGTAGATTACTGACTTTTTACTTGATTTTTGCCCATAGTAATCTGACCTCTCCTTATTTTCTACTTTTGGGACCTGGGTTTTACATTTTTGTTGTACAATGACTTGCACTACTATTTGCCTAATTCACTACTTTTTGTTGGAAATGAAAGCGGAGGGATTTTGCTGTCATGACGGACTTGACTAAAATATAGATATTGGTTTTAATGTAAATATGGCTAAGCCATAAGTTTGAAAATTAACCAAATTAATATATTTCACAAATTGGCTTTATGCTAAAAGAGACATAAGACTTTCACTTGGGAGAGCCTTGCATGTAGATATACTGATATATACTTGTATTGTGCTATAGAGACTTGTAGAGTACTTTTGTACTTACTGCTGCTTAATATGTATTTTTAGATGATCCGGTGTATGGATACATCATTGCTTCCTGATATGGGCATGAAAGATGAAGGCCAAAACTAGGTTTCGCTCTAGTTGATTGCCAATGGCAAATCATGAAGGCCCTTTTGGTTTACTTTTTTGCTACTTTGTTATGAACAATACCATTTTGTCTGTCAGCCTGTTATGTAAAACTTGATCTTAAGATCTATTTACATTTGCCTATACCATATTAAGTACTCCTTTTTATTGTTACACATGTATGGATGTGATATTTGCTGATGTTATATTGTGTAAGCTAGTTACTGATCCAGGAACTAGCTCAGAATACACAAGAGATTCAAATTGTTAAATCTTGATCGCTACATTAACCTATTGTTGAATCCACCATTCTTTCATTGATACCTAAGTCTTATCATTCTGCTCTCAAAGATCCACATTGGTGTGCCACCATGGAAGATGAGTTTTGAGCTATGAAATGAGAACCAGACATGGAATCTTGTTCCTCCTCCCCTAGTTCCAACATAGTTTTTGGCAAGTGGATTTTTGCCACATACTGAATCCCTATGGTACTTTATCTCACTATAAGGCTCAGTGGGTTGTACATAGATTCTCTTAACAACATGGGATTGATTACGATGAGACCTTTAGTCATGTTGTCAATCCTTCCACTATTTATGTTGTCCTTAGCGTTGCAGCGAGTCATTCTTGGACCATTTATTAACTTGATGTTAAGAATGCCTTCTTACATGGCTATCTTCGTAAGACCATTTATAGTCAACACCCTTCTAGGTTTGTGGATCCTACTCATCCCACTCATGTTTGTTGCCTGTCTAAGTCTCTGTATGGCCTCAAGCAAGCATCGCTAGCTTGGTTTCATCGTTTTGCCACTTTTGCTTGTACCCTTGGTTTTTAGAGCTCCTGGTCGGATTCCTCTCTATTAGTTTTCAAGAATGGCTCTGATGTGGCTTATTTACTCTTGTATATCGATGATATCATATTGACGACCTCCTCTAGCACCATTCTATATTTGATTGTTTATTCCTTGAGTAATGAGTTTGCGATTGTTGTGGTTATGTGCCAAACAGTTGATACCAGAATTTTAGGAAGCTTGAGTAGGGCACCCAGAGCCTTGAACCCAAGGGAGGGGAGAGGTGTAGAGTGGATGCACTGTACTCAATCTTAACCCAGTCCTTTTTGTACACAATCTTTTCCTCCTTCCCATGATGCCTTATGGGACATATTTATATCCGTGGGTGAAAGTGTTTACACAAATGCCCCCTTGGGGTCATTACTAGTGGGGTAAACACGTCATTTCCTTGGCATGGCCTACGCGGGCTAGCCTTTTAGTTACATGCATACTTGGGCTTGCGCATGGTGGGCCGATTAGGCCAAGGTGGGGGGTCACTCCCCCAACAGTAGCCTCTACTAGGCAAGGGCTTCACAACCAATAGGGCGAAACCATGCACTCCATGCTTTGGCCCCCTCTATCCTTTTGGCCCACTATTTCTATTCATAAGATATTCTATGGCCTTAGTTACACCGTCCGTGTGATGGGTAGGCCCTAGGACCACTTTCGGGGGTTTTCCTGATTCATCGAGGGTGTCATCCATTCAGTAGGCGTGCTTCGCCATGGGCACCCTCCATCTGATGCGTCTGCGCTACACTGGGGCTTCACTGATTTCCTGGTCATGTCCTTGATGTGATAGGTGGCCTTCACTGCTTAGGCCTTGGGTGCGATGTGCCACCTTCATCCTGGAGATCCTTGAGCTTACCTACTGGCTTCAGTCGAGAAACTGTTGGAGGTCATGGGTGAACCTCCCCCTAGTGGTCCGGTCTATGTGTTTTGCTCATGCCTAGGTGTCCTGTCACTTAGGATATAGTGTTGGCCTTGTATGCTGGGCTGAATAGTGGTCTCCTTGACCACACGTCGTTGGTCTTGGACATGCCTAGGAGGACAAGAAGAAAAGATCAAGACAAAACATTAAGAGTCAAGCAACTATCTATTATCTATAGCAAGTTATTAGTAATTTGGATCTTTTGCTTGTATGAACTTCCTTTAGTATTTGTCTTTTGCTTGTATGAACTTCAGTCAGTTGATGAACCTGTAATATGTGTTTTTTTAATAACCTATTATTATTTCAAAATACAAAAATATACCCACTTTTTTATTTTTTTTATAGAAATAGCCTGCAATCACCCAACCGTTGAGCGATTGGATCCTGTCACCCAATGGCAGAGCGATAGGAAGGCTATAGGTGTACTGTTGGGCAGCATGAATGCAGTCGCCCAATAGTCGGTTGGATCGATCTGTTGCCCGGTTGTCGAGCGGCAGAATTTTATCACTGAACGGTTGGGCAACTGGAAGTCTTGTCCCCAACCGCTGGGTGACAGGATCACCATATATAAGCAGCACTCGGCCGAGCGCTCTGCAATCATTGCCACCGAGCCAAGAAAAAGGGGGAGAAGAGGAAAGAAAGGAAGATAGGAGAGGACAGGGACGAGGTTCTGCTACTTCAGTGAGGTAATATTCTTTTTGTTTTAATAAATTTTTTGTATTAGATAAATAGTTTGTCTGGTATAAAATTAGCATGCATAGAAATTTATAGTTGTAGGAAAGAATAGTATAACTTTGATTAGATGAAATAATTCTCTTATGTAGGAAGGAATTAGTCCTGTTATAGGAAAGACTAGACGGAAGACAGGAGGGAAAAAAGAAGGTAGGAGAAACGTGCTTGTATTTAATTTATATCGTTGCGAACATTTAATTGGGGAGGATCCTGTGTCATGTTAGAGAAGTTGAAAAAATTAGGTTAGTCATGTGAAAATGCTAAACATTATTAGACAACATGTCAAAAAATTAGGAATTAATGTAATGTCGTAAGTACATTGAAAATTAATGCTTATCGTTAGAATTGATATATTGGTATTCAAATCAGTATGTCGCATAATTAAATACTTAAATATTTTTGTCAATATCATGTAAATTATCGTAACCTATTAGAAATTATGTATAGTACGATACAGCTCGAGCAAAGAGAGAAAAGCAGCGTCGGTGTGCATGGGAGCAGATAAGGAGTTGATGCATAGTGGGCTAGAGGAAAGGGAGCATTGTCGGTGGGAATGTGGAGGGGTTATGCTACGAGGGAAAATTAACCAATATGAAGCTGGCCGCACGTTAATGGTGACTTATGTCTTAGGGAATGAATAATGTCTTAACCATGCGGTAGTGTAGTTGTTAATGATAGGTGTACGATCGTACAAATGTAAATACACAAATACAGCGTTATTTGCATATCATGCGATGCAATCTTACTAGTTGCAATGTTGCAAACATTTGTAGGCAGAAATCGGTCATGGCAGGACCCACTACTTTAAAAGTGCATTACGGTGTTAGCACTGCTCATGAAGGCCCATATGGTGTTCACCTAAGCGGTTTTTTGTAAGCCACTCTGGTACATCCAGATAGTGACAATGAATAAATCGCAAATGTCATGCACTGGCTCACCCGCAGCTTCTCGTTGGACCATGAGGTATGTAACATCATCATACAAGAGCTATGAAGCCAGTCTCCAACATAGATTAGATGGGAGTTGAGACCAGTGATGCACACGGTTGTGTGGAAGGGCTTTCTGGAAGGCTACTGACGCCTATGGATATGAGTGTGTGCTCCTTGTGTAAGCATGCACAAAAAAAGCTGTATAGGGCCCTATCGACGGATATCATACGGGTGGTGGGAGCAGCTTTAGCGATCAGCATGTTGGGCCGGTGTTACGAAGGGTGCGGAGGATGTTGCTCATGATAATGTTGAGGTGGTACATGTCGGAGAGGAAGATCAGTCACAAAATGCTGAGCCTATAGGACAAGCTAAAGAAGGAGAGCATAGGGAGGACATAGTGTGTCAAATGGAGAGCGATGACTGGATGTCCTGGGCTAAAGAGGAAGTTGTACAGGAGGACGATGAGGATAGTTTCGATGAGAATGAAGCTTCGATCCCCCAGGAATGGAGCAGGTTTGATGTTGAGGGTGTAGTTGCGCATGACGAGCACAACTTACTATGGAGGTACCATCCCACAGAGGTTTGGCTGTGCTCAATGTTTGTAGATAAGGAATCCTTGAAAGATGCCATTAAGTTATGGGCCATGTCCATGCAGCGGCCGTTTTGGGTCATCAAATCTAGCTAGGAGCAGTACACCATCATGTGCGAGCAGGTCGGTTGTCCTTATTGAGTGCACGCACATAGACCGAAGTATGAGAATCACTAGATTGTCTTGAAGGTGGAGCCGCACTCATGTGTGCTTAGCAGTATTTTGGTGAGGCATCGCAACCTAACGTCCACCTTCATAGCCAATTTGATATATAGAGAGATAGTGAAGAAGAATGACATGGAGGCTAGGCACATCATGGTGGCCATTGAGAAGAAGTTCAAGTATAAGATTAGCTATGCGAAGGCATGGCATGCTAAGCAGAAGACTTTAGAAAGACAGTTCGGGTCTTTCGAGGTGGCATACAACAATCTTCCTTGTATGTTTCAGGTGCTATAGGAAAGAAACCCAGGCATGTACACTGCTTTGAAGGACAAGCCATCTATGACACCGCTAGGTTATGCTGTACTGCAGAGGGCCTTCTTAGCGTTCAATGCCTGCATCGAGGCTTTCTGGCATATGTTACACGTAATCTCAGTTGATGAGACCTTTCTTTCTAGAAAATACAATGGGTAGATCCTTACAACCATTGGTGTTGATGGGAACAATCAAGTTCTGCCGTTGGTCATTGCATTTGTTGAGAGTGAGAATTATGCCAGCTGGTTGTGGTTCCTTCAACATGTCTGGGCGGGAGATGTTGGAGCTTGTCCTGGTGTGTGCGTAATCCATGATCGCCATGTTGGGATGCTGAAGGCCATAAGAAAGCTTTGGCAAGACCCCGAAGAGTTGTTTACTTGGCCAGACATAAGGAGCAGATGGTGCATTTGCCACCTAGGGGCCAACTACTGGTGACTACTTGCGCATGCATTACTAGGATTGCGCGAACTACTACAGTGACTACCCTGACCTCCATTGGGACACGATGCTTAGGCATGCTTTACTGGGATTGCGTGACTACCTGAGGAGTATATGCTTGGGCATGTGTTACTGGCGTTACGCGAACTAGTCTTGTGACTATCCCGACCGCCGTGGGACACAAGTAGCTATCGACAACCGATACGGACCACTTACAGTGTGTTCTCCTACTTTTTCTCTTTTAAAGTACGCACTAACATCCTCTCCCATCTACCCGTAGTCCCTAGAACCACTATGTGGCTACCACAAGTGGATCAACGTAGATATCCACCCATATGACCAGTGGACTCTCGACTACGAGGAGTGGGATGTTAAAAGGGCTTGCGAGATCTGGAAGGAGGAGCGTTGCAACCATGAGCAAACTCAGGGTATACATCGAGAGATGAAAGCTCATCTCGATGCGTGCACGCATAGAGAGCACGAGGCTCACTAGAGGGAGCACGAAAGAAAAAGGGAAATGGTGGCTAAGGCCAAAGAAGCCACTGAGGAGTTCAACGTCGAGCTCATAAGGAAGGAAAAATAGCCCCAGTCCACGCAGTAGGTTGGACCATTCCGAAATAGTCCCCCAAGGTCAAATGTATTTCCATTCCAAAATGCGCATATGTATCATATGAGTATTTCGGTTTGTTGCATTGTGCATGACGTTGCTTGTTATGAACATAACAAAACCCTAAGTGCCCTGTTATTCACAGCTTTATTATGAAATCTATTTTCATTCTAACTTAATATTTTACAATAAGTAGTTGTACTTTCTACTTTGTACCGGCACTCCGCGACGACAGCAACAGTGGCGCTGAATGGTGTGTTACGGGGTGTAGTATGGAAAGTTTCAAATGACGAGCGTACAGGTTCATGTGGCCTATTTCTCCCAATTAATTGTGCTGATTTTGTGTACTACTTTCAGTGGTGTGAATTACTCCATATTCTCAGTCGTCGCCTATACTTTGAAACAGTTTTTTATCACACACAACATTTAATTAAAATAAAAAAACAACTCATCAACATAATGAACCATGATTTCCTCTCAACTTGGACATAATTTTCATCACTTACAACTGCCATTGTGAAGCCAAAAGAGCAAATGATGGTGTATTTACAAGGTGCAAAAAGCAAAAAAAAATCTATATATGTATTTACGCTCAGTTCAAAGGATGATGTCAAATATTGCTCACACGTACATCCTCTATTTTTAAGTTATATCGTTTGCGACTAATTAACTTTACTAATTTTTACAAAATTTATTATTTAAGCTCCAGTCGCCCAACTGTTGGGCAATAGGATGATGTTGGCTAGCGGTTGGCCAACATGATACCTGTCGTTTGACTATTGGCCGGCTGGATCCTATTGCCTAACGGTACAGTTACTGCCTTCCTGTTGCTCTACCATTGGCTAACAAGTTCCAGTAGCCCAACGATGGGGTGACTGGAGGCTATTTCTAAAAAAATAAAAAGATGGGTATATTATGTATTTCGGAATAAAAAAGGATTAATTAAAAACTTCTGTAATATGTTCTACCTTGTTTATGCCATGCAATACCATATTACAATGTTTATCTCATATTCTTGTACTACAAGTTGAATATCTTTAAATATTTACTTGATGCTTCTGTAAGATCAATAAATAAAGAAAATTCCACCAAAATTTTCAAAAAAAATCCACAAATATGTATGAAAATCTCTTTATGAATCGATATACATATATTCAGAGGAAGTTTTGTTTATTTGTTATAGACTCTGAGAGCACTCACTTCTTTAATTCTTTTGAACTCATCTCAAGAATTATTTGCTATCAAAAGTTGAAATCTAGAATATGGAACTTGTTCTTGAACTATATATATATATTCAAAATCTTCAATTCACTTATATTATCTAGGTTGTCATCAATTACCAAAAAAGGGGGGATTGAGGCATCTAAAATCCTAAAAATTGATTTTGGTCATTAATGACGACAATATTTAAGAGACTAATATATTTATTAAGATGATTGAAAAGTTCGTCCTAGATTTTTTTTATCATATCATGGAAATGGTATGCAAAGATGACTAAGAATCGATATGGCCCAAGGCAAAGGTATAATTTAGCCTAAGGAGCTCTTTTATAGCTTTTACTAGTCTTGGTGTTTGGTAAAAAAGACCGAATTGGTATGATAGATGCCAAATTATAAAGAGAGGTCATGACTAGTAGTTTGAAGCTAATGTTGTACCACTTTGATCAAATCTAGTACATGCTTGCATTTGGAAATTCTTTTTGGAACCCGCTCTGATTTTGTTTTGGAAACCGGTATGACCGTAGTTATGTCAGTGGTAGTACCGCTCCTTCGGTACTACTAGCTTTTACGTGCCTTTACATAATTTCTAGAGAGGTGCATATTTGGTCTTGATCAGAAATGGTACTACCGCTGTTGTGGGCCGGTACTACCACAACAATATGACCACGCTTCACGTTTAGTTGACCATAGCTAATTTCTAGAGAGGTATGTTTTTAGAATTTCTCCTCCTTCTAAAAATCGGTACTACCGCAGCAGAAGAGCGGTACTACCACAGAATTGGTACTACCAGGGCTTGTGAGTGCGGTATTACCAAAATTGATTTAATAGCTAGTTTTTGTGCATTTAATGGACCTTAAGTAGCCGTTGAATAGTATGTGCACTAGTACCAGGCATTACATAGCGATAGTACTGCATCCCTTGATTTTTGGGGATTTCGTCCCTAACGGTCATCCTGGTGGTTGAATGCTATAAATACCTCCCTACCAATAGCAAGCAAGCACTCTTGGATCTCATTGAATACATTTGAGCCTTCTATGTTCAACTCATTTGCTCTATTTTCTCATTTTGTGATTGTTGAGAATATTTAAGTGCATTGCATCATCTAATTGATCATTGTGGCACTTGAAAACTTTCAAGCAAATGTCATTGGCTTATTAATCTTAATGGTTATCGACATCTAGATGGTTTGGAGGAGTTAGTGCGGTGATCTCTTCAAAGAAGATTGTGAAGAGACCCGGCGTGATTGTGAAGTTCGAAACTCATATTCCGGAGTAGGAAAGAACTATCATAGTGGATTAAGGAATGACTCAAGTTTGTGCAAGGACCGTCTTGATTAGTTTAAACTTCCTCAACATGGATTAGGGAAGACTGGCAAGTTTTCGAGACCACGGAAAAATTCTCATGTCCTCCGTGTGGTTTAATTCTCTTGCCTTTACTTTTTGTATTTATATTTCTAGCAATTATTTAATTAACTTATTTAGTTAGAATTATATCTTGTCAAGATTTAGTTTTGTGGTGCCATAGCAAGACATAGAGTGTTTTGGTCTTGAATTGTGAAAACAATTTTATTTACTCATACTTGCTCTAAAATTGTGATATACAACAACAACACAACAATAACAACAACAAAGCCTTTTGTCCCAAACAAGTTGGGGTAGATTAGGAATGAAACCTTCTCAAGATCAAAGAGATATGAGTCTTGAAATAAAATGTACAATGCTAAAACTCTAAACTATACAACCTGCTATGTAAGCCAAGAGCCTAAAACACTGCCCCTAATTTTCTTATGGTTCCGGTACGTGGATCGCTAACTTCCAAGCATTCCTATCCAAAGCTAATTATTTAGATACATTCCAATCCCTCAAGTCTCTTTTAACTGCTTCCTCCCACATCAATTTTGGTCGACCTCTGCCTCTTCTTACATTTCAGTACGTCTTAAATTTACACTACGTACCGATGCCTCAGGAGGCCATCGTTAGAGATGTCCGAATCATCTCAAGCGATGTTGGACAAGCTTCTCTTCAATTGGTGCTACCCCCACCCTATCACGTATATCATCACTGCGGATGTGATCCCGCCTTGTATGACTACAGATCCACCGCAGCATCCTCATCTCCACTACACTCATTTTCTGTATATGTTGTCTTTTAGTCGCCCAACATTCTGCTCCATATAGCATTGCGGGTCTGATCGCCACCCTATAGAACTTACCCTTTAACTTTTGAGGGACTTTTTTGTCACACAGAACACTAGATGCTTGGCGCCATTTCACCCACCCCGCTCTTATCCTGTTGCTCACGTCTTCATCAATCTCACCGTCTCACTGTAGCATCGATCCCAAATAACGAAACGTGTCATTCTTAAGCACTACTTGTCCATCCAATTTAACATCATCATTTACTCTAACACCACTGAAATCACACCTCATATACTCAGTTTTAGCCCTACTAAGTCTAAAGCCCTTCAATTCTAAGGTCTTCCTCCATAACTCGAGCTTCCTATCAACACTTATCCTACTCTCATCAACCAGCACCACATCATCAGCGAAAAGCATATACCAAGGGATATCTCCTTGTATATCCCGTGTGACCTCGTCCATCATTAGGGTAAAAATGTATGGACTCAACACTGACTCTTGGTGTAGTCCTATCTTAATGGGAAAGTCGTTAGTAATACTACCACACGTTCTGACATTAGTCACAATATTTTCGTACATGTCCTTAATTAGGGTAATATACTTTATTGGGACTCTTTTCTTTTGAAGCACCCACCACATGACATTTTTTGGTACTTTATTATAGGCTTTCTTCAAATTAATAAATATCATGTGAAGGTTCTTTTCACTTCACAGGCTTTGTTCATGGTAGTTACCTTTGGGCAATAGGGCCAGTGGGTCGCCCCTGCAACACACTCGCTATTGTTACCTTTTTCTATTGATTGTGGTATAAAATAAAATATATAAGAAACACAAAGTGATAGTGTTTCATTTGAGATGCAAGTGGAACCGTACACGTGCCAGCTTGTCGATGGCTATTCTGAAGAACTATGTGGTAGGTGCTGCTGTACATCGAGATAACTTCTGAGGGTGTTAATGCTAACTCCCAAGTGACATGTAGAGGGCTTTTGCAATCATCCCTTTTTTTCATTTTGCCAATATGTACGAGCTCTTACGTGACGTCTTGGGTGACCTTCACTCTACAGCAGTCATCATACTAAATTTTGTGTCGGCTGTAATTTTCTTTTGAGAGGATCAAGGGTGTAATTTAGCAACATGCATTTCGAATTGTACGTAACTCCGGATCACCTTTAGCACACATTTAGCACGAGACCCAGTAAACAAATAGAGAATATATACAGACGCACAAAAGCACATTCATGCGCGTCGTGTATATATAGTGAGTATGCCTGCATAACTCAGCCGATCGACCATGCACGCAAGGAACTCTTGTGCGATCTAGAAAAAGAAAAAAAAACCTTCTGTAGGACCGAAATGGCGACAGAGGGGAGGTGTCACTTTCTAAAAAACGCCCCCAACACGTATCTTCTTATTCAATAGCTATGGGAGCTATGAAGGTAGAAGACCAGTGCTCACAAGATACCCCAGCAGCAGGAAGAACACAAAATAGAGAGACCAGCAAGCGAGAAGAAACAAACCGGGAAAAATCTGTCCATGAGCGGTAGTACCGGAATGCTATCTGCGGTAGTACCGCTGGGGCGGTAGTACCGGGTACTTGAGCGGTAGTACCGCCCGACAGACAGACAGCAGGATTTTCAGGCTGGAAGATTTGAGACTTCGGATTTTTGGCTAAAAAGAAGATTTGCTCTCAGTCTTTTCGATCCAAGGCCTTACTACAACATACTAAATAGTAAGGGGACCTTGGGAAACAAGAGAATCAAACCAAGAAGCAAGAATTTCAGATTATGGGTAAAAATCTGAATTTTTGCAAGACCCGAGCCAAAAATCAAATTACTCCCTAACCGTTGATCCTTTGGCCATGAAACTTTGAGGATAGGTATTGAATACCCTCTGGACCCTCCATGCTTAATTTCAAGTCATCTCAACAAGGGAATCAAAATCTGGACCAAAACCTAGAAACGAGGAACAAGAACAGAGGAGGCCAAAACTGAAATATGAGAATCACACTCGGTTTGCTCTTGGGATTAAATAGCCAAATGGCTTTTGAGCATCACCCATGTCATAGCAACCCATTTTGGCACTCTCCAGCAAGCAAGAACTCAGAACCACGAAAAGCAAGAAATCTTGCAAAGAGGAAAAAGAAGAACAGAAGCTACGAACAGGGAAAACCAAACTTCAGATTTCATTCATCTATTCAGGGATTACAACTGAGCTACGTCCCCATACCCCGAATGATACAAGAGGAATGATTACAAGACTCTCAATCCATCTCCTCACTCTCCCAACTCAAGAACACACACTCATTCATGGAGGGAGAAAGAACACCCACTAGGACTCACACCTAGAAACCATCGTAGAGGACAACAGAGGGAGCACACTCTGCCTCCACCAACTCACACCAACTAAAGAGCTAAAGGAAACAACCTTCCCAAAGCCTCTTTTGACTAGTGTAAACCCTAATTCCTTACAAGTGCTCAAGGAGGGCATGCAGCCCCTCCTCTCCTTTTATAGCGCCTGGCTAACGGGTCTCCGCCCCGTTACGCCCGCTACGTCCAACGGAGCCCGCTCCCGCTTGTGCAGCCTTGCGAATTTCCGATCGCCCCTCGCACCTTCCGGAAGCTTCGCGCTCCTTGCCTCGCACGCCGCAACCACCTCGAGTCCACGTCGTCTTCGACACATCCCGACCGCTTCGACCTCGGCGCCACCGCGCCTAGTCCGGTCCACCGTGTCTCGCCACGACTCCAACTCGACGCCCCGCAATCACACGCACAAGAAAACACGTCAAATAGCACCGCTCGACACATGAAAGCGTAAATACCATTACACTTACCACGGATGAAGTCAAAACTGTCAAAACATTAGAATATGCATCCTAAACCCAAATGACCAGATTTGACCAAAGTCCGACCGAGCCCAATCGCGCCACGCAACGACTGACTCAACCACTCAAACCAAACTCGATCGACCTAAACCTTTGTCAATTACTCATCACTCTCATGGAGCACGACCACATGGTCTCTCAATCTCCCCCTTGATGAGTCTATTGACAAACGCAGAAAAAGCAAGAAGTTGAGTTTGATTTTGAAGAATCCAACATGGTCCAAAGAAGAGAATGAAGCTAATGACCATGTCGTCAGAAGGAATACTAGAGCAACAACTGAAAGAGCAAATTGATCTCCAAAGCTCTAAACTATTCCCAACAGACTTTTTTTCTCTCTATTCTCCCCCTTTTGGCAATAAACACATCAAGATGCAATAGAGAGAATATGACATGTCAAGGGATGAATATGGCTGAAGTTTGTTTATTTAAGCATTTAGAGTCATGAGAATTATCCATATTGACCATAATGTAATACACCAAGCCATAACTAAAAAAACGCTATCTAGATCATGACAACATATATATAAACCAGCTAGAGCACAAAGATGACAATCTGAAATGTAATGCATTTTGTGAGCAAGTCAAGTCATCAATGAGTAAAGTCTAGCTAGAGACATCCAAGGATGATGCAGGCCATGTCAATAAGCTAAGCGGAACAAAGAAGCTAACATTGAGTCCAAATAGAGTGCTATAAGCTCAAGATTGAAACATTGGTTAAGGTATTTGGTTCTGATTGTAGATTAAGCAAATTGAGCACATTAAACATTGTCTTTTGAAAGCATATGGTTGTTTTTTCAACCCAATTTTTTGTTTATGTGCTAGATCTCAAGCCTTATGCGACTACTCCAAGCAATAAGCTTAAGAAGATAGTCTAGGTCATCCAAAACTCCCCCTGAGTTCATGCCTAGTGCAATGGCAAGCTGTCTCATGAGAAAGAATTGGTGAAATCAGTTTTTTTCGCACAAATATGGTGGTTGTCAACCAGCATTTTGTTTTATCATGTGCTAGATCTCAAGCCTTATGCGACTACTCCAAGCAAGAAGCTTAAGAAGATAGTCTAGGTCATCCAAAACTCCCCCTAAGTTCATGCCAAGTGCAATGGCAAGCCGTCTCATAGGAAAGAATTGGTGAGATCAGTTTTTTCGCACAAAAGAGATCATTTTGCTTTGTAAACACATTGTACTAACTCATGTATCATCAGGAGACTAAAACAGCTCAAACTAAGGCTCAATATAGATTCAACGCTCTACTCAACCTATTTGACATGGCATGAATCATAAAAGGATAGCTCAAGAAAGACTAAACTCAAATGCTAGCATGACAAGTTTAATTTAAGTTGATCAATTTTACTTAACTTATCATGGCAAACGCTAGTCTACACATATGAAGTCATGATAAATTTAGCAAGCTAAGCACAAGTCATGGCAAGGTGTAAAGCAACAAGCATGTCATAACAGGATAATAATCAAGGCTCAATGCAGATTGATTATAATACTAGAATGCTGAAAATGCACGAAAGACCGCCCCTCAACATTAGATGCAACTTTTAGTTCAAGTTGAGTTAAGACAATATTAAGCCCGTAAGCTCCCAAATGAACTCCCCAACCAAAGCATTAAATTCGAGAAGCTGGCAAAGAAAATTCAAATGGGTAGTCCTTAAAGCATAGATAAGATATTGAGATAACTATGGCTCAGACTGACTCTCATCTACCCCAAATGACTCCAGGACTAACAGCTGATCGTCGAACACACACTAGAGAGCAAACACGAACCCTGTCTACCCGAGGGTGGCCCAACCCTCGCTAGAACCTACAAGAAGTGAGTGAGCTTAACCTAGTGAGATAAGAAATAGTTACTCCTGGAAGCACAAGATAAGAGTAAGAAGTCTAAGCAATTCAACACAAGAAACAATCTAACCTATGCTAGAAGGACTTAACCCAATGCACCCGCAAATGCAATGCAACAGAAATGAGACGAAGCATAATTAATATAATAAAGCAAGAAAGCCTAAGCTCCTCACTACAAACCGTAAGGACAAACCACCCCAAGCTCTCCCAGAGCTGAAAATCTCGAACTGTCCAAAGGCTTGGTGAAGATGTCGCCTAACCGTGGTCACTCTCCACAAACTGGAGCACTATATCACCCTTCTCTACATGGTCTCTAAGGAAGTGGTATCGAATATCAATGTGCTTGGTCCGAGAGTGCTGCACTGGGTTCTTAGCAATGTTAATCGCGAAGTGTTATCACAAAGGGTGGAACATCGTCTATCGCTAACCCAAAGTCCCGCAGGTCGAGACCATCCAGCACTTGGCCGCAGAATCGCGCAGAAGAACGCACTCTGCGGCAGCGGATCGCAACACCGATCGCTTCCTCGAAGACCGGAAACGAGAGAAGTGCCAATGAACTGGCAGTGCCGGAAGTGCTCTTCCTATCTATCCTACAACAGCAAAGTTCGCATCCAAAAGGCTCGTGGAAAGACAGGATGAGGAAGAGTACCGATACCATAGTCAATGGTAGCTCGAAGGTACCGAAAGATGCGCTTCACCGCTCGACGGTGAGATACGCGAGAGAAGCACGAAAACGAGCACACGCATACACGGAGAAGTGTATGTCCGGTCTCGAGGCGATGAGGTAAAGAAGGGAGCCGATCATACTTCAACTCTTTCGATCAATCGGCTCGCCATCCTCATCTGGTCAAGATAGGCCGCCGAAGCCATGGGAGTTGACACCGCTACCATCACTCATATCGAAGCGCCAGAGGTCACGAGTGTACTTTCCTTGATGAAGAAATGTACCTCCCAAGTCCGCTAATTTGGAAGCCAAGGAAGAAGGTCAACTCACCCATCATACTCATTTCAAACTCGGTGCTCATGACATCCGAGAACTGGAAACCGAGTATGGGAAGAGCGCCAAAGATAATGTCATCGACATAGATCTGGACGAGCAGAAGGTCAGCGCCAAGCCGCGGATGAACAAGGTCTTATCAACTTTACCCATTTCAAACCCATGACTCAACAAGTAGGACTTAAGCCTCTCATACCAAGCCCTGGGGGCCTGCTTAAGTCCATACAACGCTTTGGAAAGCTTGAAGACATGGTTTGGGTATTTGGGGTTTTCGAAACCAGGAGGTCATTTGACGTGGACCTCTTCCTCAATAAGGCCATTGAGAAAGGCACTCTTGACGTCCATCTGGTAAAGCTTGAAACCCTTAGAAGCTGCAAAGGCAAGTAGGATTCTAATGGC
Source organism: Dendrocalamus sinicus (assembly GCA_036346575.1). Taxonomy (NCBI): domain Eukaryota; kingdom Viridiplantae; phylum Streptophyta; class Magnoliopsida; order Poales; family Poaceae; genus Dendrocalamus; species Dendrocalamus sinicus. Next base: position 107,941 of record JAYEVI010000473.1, on the reverse strand, counting down.
TTCAAGTCTAGCTACAGGGGCAAAGGTCTCCTCAAAATCTAGACCTTCAACCTGGGAGAACCCCGAGCAACCGGGCCTAGCCTTGTTTCAATAACCACTCCATCCTCGCTCGCTTGTTCTTGAACACCCACTTAGTCCCAATAATATTGTGACTCGCGGGGCTCGACAAGCGACTGCACCTTGTTCCTCTCGAAATTTTCTAGCTCCTCATGCATGGCATTGACCCAAGACTCATCGGATAAAGCATGAGAGACATCTTTGGGCTCAAAGGAGGCAATGAAAGCGAGAATGGAGACAGAATTGAGATAAACCAGATTTTGAGCGGGTAACACGCTAGAAAAGGTCTCCAATGATCTCGCTCAAGGATGAGCTTTCGGATATGTCTAGGAGGTCCAGGATGAGATGAAGAAGTGGCCTCTACCTCGTGAGTGACGAGGTAGGAGCAGAGCCACCACTCGTAAGAGGCGAAGGCATGGTGATCACCTCGAGTGCGGTGGAAGACGGCACCTCAAGGGGTGGATGAGGGACAGATCGTAGACAACCGCCGTCTCCATCGTCCTCATCATCCACGAAGATGGTCTCGGATCGCTCTAAAGAACACGAGATATCGTGCCTAGTCCCGGACCGCCTTATCAAGGTCACCTCACATGTCTCTACCATTTTGCTAGACTCGCAGCCTCGCACTCTATAAGCTCGCAAGAAGTCGAGTAGCCTAGAAAGATCCCGTCACAAGAACGTGAATCGAACTTATCTAGGTTCCCGGACTTCAAAACAAAGCACTTGCAACCAAACACACGAAAATGAGAAACACTGGCTTTCGCCATATCTCACTCATAAGAAGTGCGGTGCAAGTGTGCCCTCGAAAAATACGATTTGAGACATGGCACGCGGTGGCTATAGCCTCACCCAAAACTTCGCGGTGTAGAGTACTCATCAAGCATCGTCCCGGCCATCTCGACCAAGGTACGGTTCTTCCTCTCCACAACGCCATTTTTCTCGAGGGACGATGGAGAAGAGAATCGGTGCTCTACACTGTCTCACCACGAAACTCTCAAAGTAGGAATTCTTGAACTCGTGCCATTGTCATCATGGATCGCTCGTAAGGCACCCGAAGCTCAACGAAAGCCTACTAAAAGACCTCGGAAATGCGAAACGCCTCATCCTTCGAGGCTAAGAAAAACACCCAAGAATACCTCGAGAAGTCATCGACCACAACAAGAACATACCACTTCCCTCCTGATCGCACTCGAGCTGGTCCAACTGTGTCCATGTGGAGCAATTGTCCCGTGCATCGGTCATAGTAATCGTGGACCGAGGGTGAGAAGCGGCAACCATCTTGCCGTCGGCATGGAGAGCAAACAAGGTCTTTGACCATCTTGAGTTTCGGCAGACCACGAATGAGATCGTGGCCGCTAACTCGGGTCAAATGATCAAATCCGATATGACCAAGTCTCCTATGCCAGAAAGAAAGGTCGCGGGACTCAGAAGCAACTAAACACCTGAGAGGATCACCAGAAGACTCAGAAAAATCAGCACGAAAGATCCTCCCATAACGAGAAATCCCGCAAACCAGACTACCCGAAGAATCAAGAATTTTACAAGCATTTTCTTAAAGCTTACCTCAAACCGCCATCGGTGAAGTGAGAGACCGAAAGTAAATTGTACCGCAGCTTACTAACCAAGGCTACATCTTTCAGAATGAAAGAATCATTAATGCGCACAGCACCTTTGGCGATGACGCGCCAGACGGCGCCTCGAAGGTGATCGTCTCATCACCGGAGCACGGGCAAGGAAGAAAACCAACGAATCTCCGGTCATGTGTCGTGAACACCGTGAGTCTACGAGCCAAACCTTTCCCTTCCTCGCCGGCGAACCCGAGTCAAACAGAGTAAAGTCTCGATCGGGTAAATCAAGAGATTTTGGCACCCAATACTGAACAACACGCCGAGCGGATGAAGTAGTCAAGCACGATCGACCTCTATCTACCCTACGCTCTCGTCACTCAGCGTAAGGTGCGTGAGCGGACACTGAAGCAGTGCGGGTCCGATCTGCACGGAGAGCGAGTCGAACACCGGCAACATGTCGATCACGCCGCGGGTAGCTATCTCGATGGAGAAAACGAGATCTACCCTCGTGACGGCGAAGTCACGAACAGGAGCAGCATGAGGACGAAAAACAAGACTCAGAAAAACCAAGTCCTCGAGGCTGCCCAAACCCATCAACAACAGTAAACCTAGACCTCGTGCCGGTCCTAGGTGCACTCGTGATCTGGGGACGACTCAATATGCCTAAGAGACTCAACACGGTCTCTACGCGCGATCTTGGCGCGCCTAAAGCATCGATCAACCGTGTGTCCATCCTTCTGACAGAAGGTGCAGTGGTACTTCACCTTCTGAGAGGTAGAAGTAGCACGGGGAGGCTTCGCCTTCGAGAGGACGGCTGCGGTGGACTCACCTTGTCGCCGAGATCCTTGGAAAAAGCCCGCCGATTTGAATTTAACCTCATCGATCTGGGCTCGACCTCGATCACACCTCCTACTATGGGTCGGAGAATAGCAGGTGGATGCTTCCTCATATCCTCATAAAAATCATATCCTAGACCTTGATTGAACTTGCAAATCTTGGATTGGTCTAGAATAAGATTAAGCTTCTTTTGCCTCCTACAAAGCTTCTTCTTGGTCTCGAGAGGTGCAAGAAGAGCAAGGGGAAGAGGGAACAGCAGGAGGTAAGGGAGCAGATGAAGAACCAACAGCAGAGGGAAGAATGGCTTGTGCACGCACAACCGACTCTGAAGGGACAGTCCCATCGCTAGCCGCTTGGTTCACGTCGCTAAGCGCCTCAACCTTACCTCGGGCTTCTCCCCTTCTCCACAATCACATTACAAGCGAATGTGGCTTCTAGAAGGTCCTTAGTTAGCTTCACACATTTCTCATCCAATGCAATCAAGTCGATTTTAGTTTGTTACAATTAATGCATGGTGAGCTAACAGGTCCTTAGAAGCAAACTGAGCCAACTTCCTATCATGATCAATCATTTCTTGAAACTGTTTGGAGACAGCTTCAAGTTCAGAAGTTAACTTATGACAGTTCAAGCATGAATCAATCGGCTCAAGTAAAGAGGCTTGTAGTTCAGCAATTTTATGATCTGTTCGTTTTAAATTAATCTTCAGGTTATAGCAAGTTTCACAAGACTCGGGCAGATCAAGGAGCATGGCATAAGGTCCTCTAGCAGCAATGTCCTTAACCTCACATGAGGTGGGAGAAGTAGTCTCATCAAGAGTGAGTAGGGTAATGACCATCCTACTCAACTCTAACTCAGCAAGCGGACTAACATTCTCCACCTTAACAATATCAAGCTCGGAGGACACACTATCATGCGAGGTCCTTAGTTTCTCCATGTCACCCAGCAGAGCACAGCATGTATCACAATCATCACGGGAGGAAGAAGATGTAAGTGAAGTAAGCTCCCGTGATAATCTATCTACTTCCTTCTCTAACTCAGTACACCTAGCCCTAGCACTAGCATGAAAGCCACCTAGCTTAAGGAAAGCATGATTAAGTTGGTCGTATGTGGGGCATACCTCGTCCGAGTCGAGTACACTCATTGTCAGCGAGTTCACCCTCGAGGGCCATGAAGCACATGCCGAGAAGTCGTCGCCGCCATCCTTGGGCTCTTGGTCACCCGTCCGTCGTCGTCGCTCCATCCTCCACCTCGCTGAGGTCGAGGTCGTCGGCGGTGAGGACGTGGTGGAAGAGCTTGGCCTTCCCGGTTGCGGAACTTCTTCTTTCCCGAGCAGTCTTTGAAGGCTTCGTGTTGCGGTTCTTGTCGGTGTAGTCGTTCTTGCCGAACCGCCGTAGTCACCTTTACCCTTTCCAAGCTTGGGGCGGTTTGCTCGGATGTGGTTGGGGCCACCACACTCGAAGCGGATGACTGGTCCTCCTCTCTTCTGTCTCTCCTACCCTTGTAGGCATGGGAAAACCTTCTGGCTAGGAGGGCCACCGATCATCCGCAAGCTACTCTAACCGATCATCGCTTATGTCATAGAGAGCAGCAAGGAGAAACCGCAAGAAGACTCGTAAGAGAGACCGTGTTGAATCGATCGGTGACCAAAGCCATCGATCGTGACTTCGACCTCGAGAGACAACGTCAATCTCGTGAGTACAGCGCGTCAAGAGTCAAGGTCGAGAGGTCTGCCGTGTCTTTGATGGTGGTCACTTTCATCTCCCATACTCGCAGATCGAGTGCCGCAAGCATCTGACGAGCGTTGTCCGAGTCGGGGTATGTGAGACCGACCGCCGGAGGTTGCTCAAGATCTTGTGGAAACGCAAAGCACTCATCTAGGGACTCACCAGCAAGCATCTCGAATTTGTTGTATTCGCTTGAACCGTCCTGTCGAACCGCCTTGATCCGGTGGTGCCCTCATGGTATGCGTCGAGGTCACCCGGATATCGTAGGCGGACGGCGGTGGGAGATGCGATCGAACTCGCTACGACTCGGGCCCGGATAATGATGTTCCTTGCCTTAGCGTTTGCCTCAACATCATGCATATTCCCAGCATTGATGTTCTCATCGGCAGGAACAACAAACCGGACCTTGACCTTGCGCCAGAGAGCATACCCCTGAGAATGGATGTATGTCTCCATTCGGCTCTTCCAGAAGGGGTAATCAATGCCATCGAAAACGGGCGGCTTGGTCGAGTACTTGTCCGTCGCCATGGCTCTTGAGACCGGTTAAGCTCTATTGAAAAGAGCTAACCGGCTCTGATACTAATTGTAGGACCGAAATGGCGACAGAGGGGGTGAATGTCGCTTTCTAAAAACGCCCCAACACGTATCTTCTTCTTCAATAGCTATGGGAGCTATGAAGGTAGAAGACCAGTGCTCACAAGATACCCAAGAGCGGAAGAACACAAAATAGAGAGACCAATAAGCTTAAAAGAAACAAACCGGAAAAATCTGTCCATGAGCGGTAGTACGGAATGCTATTCATGTAGTACCGCTGAAGCGGTAATCACTGTACTTGAGCGTAGTACCGCTGCTTGCGCATGCATGAACAGGATTTTCAGTGGAAGATTTGAGACTTCGATTTTGGCTAAAAAGAAGATTTGCTCTCGATCTTTTCGATCCAAGGCCTTACTACAACATACTAAATAGTAAGGGGACCTTGGAAACAAGAGAATCAAACCAAGAAGCAAGAATTTCAGATTATGGGTAAAAATCTGAATTTTTGCAAGACCCGAGCAAAAATCAAATTACTCCTAACCGTTGATCCTTTGGCCATGAAACTTTGAGGATAGGTATTGAATACCCTCTGGACCCTCCATGCTTAATTTCAAGTCATCTCAACAAGGGAATCAAAATCTGGACCAAAACCTAGAAACGAGGAACAAGAACAGAGGAGGCCAAAACTGAAATATGAGAATCACACTCGGTTTGCTCTTGGGATTAAATAGCCAAATGGCTTTTGAGCATCACCCATGTCATAGCAACCCATTTTGGCACTCTCCAGCAAGCAAGAACTCAGAACCACGAAAAGCAAGAAATCTTGCAAAGAGGAAAAGAAGAATGAAGCTACGAGCAGGAAAACCAAACTTCAGATTTCATTCATCTATTCAGGGATTACAACTGAGCTACGTCCCCATACCCGAATGATACAAGAGGAATGATTACAAGACTCTCAATCCATCTCTCACTCTCCCAACTCAAGAACACACACTCATTCATGGAGGGAGAAAGAACACCCACTAGGACTCACACCTAGAAACCATCGTGAGGACAACAGAGGAGCACACTCGCCTCCACCAACTCACACCAACTAAAGAGCTAAAGGAAACAACCTTCCCAAAGCCTCTTTTGACTAGTGTAAACCCTAATTCCTTACAAGTGCTCAAGGAGGGCATGCAGCCCTCCTCTCCTTTTATAGCGCTCGCTAACGGGTCTCGCCCGTTACGCTGCTCACGTCCAACGGAGCCCGCTCCGCTTGTGCGACCTTGCGAATTTCCGATCGCCCTTCTCGCACCTTCCGGAAGCTTCGCGCTCCTTGCCTCGCACGCCGCAACCACCTCGAGTCCACGTCGTCTTCGACACATCCCGACCGTTACGACCTCAGCGCCACCGCGCTTAGTCCGTCCACCGTGTCTCGCCACGACTCCAACTCGACGCCCCGCGATCACACGCACAAGAAAACACGTCAAATAGCACCGCTCGACACATGAAAGCGTAAATACCATTACACTTACCACAGATGAAGTCAAAACCTGTCAAAATATTAGAATATGCATCCTAAACCCAAATGACCAGATTTGACCAAAGTCCGACCGAGCCCGATTGCGCCACGCAACGACTCGACTCCGAACCACTCAAACCAAACTCGACTGACCTAAACCTTTGTCGATTACTCATCACTCTCATGGAGCATGACCACATGGTCTCTCACCTTCTTATACATTGAGATTGAGCATCCAACGACACAGAGGAGGAAGTTAATTTGCTGACTGCTGCTGGTGCGGTTGATGGCGTCGAGAAGCGCAGAGCGACCTCCCTCCCGCCCCGCAGGGGAGATGTACGCCAAGCTGATGATGGCCACAGTATTAGATTGCGCGTAGGCTACGAAAGCAGAAAACAAAATTTTTCTACCCCGCACACAAGGACATCATGCTAAGGAAGGATCATGGATCGTTACCACTAGACGCGCAGCGCAGCGGAAGAAGAGTTGGAGAAACCGATCCAACCACGCGCGTCGAGGTAGTAGTGGAATTAGCCGATCGTTCCGAACAGATCGTCTCCTCCATGCGATCAACCACACCACGAGCAGATCCAATCTGTAGGTTGTTGTTGCCAATCAACACCGCAATGAGCAGCGCCTTCACCGGTATCCACACGTCCGGGGCTGGAACGCCGATCGCGAGTGTACTAGCACTCGTGAGCGGCTAGGGTTTGGCTCGGGAGGTGGCAGCTAGGGTTTTGCTAGAGGTTAACAGAAGCACGTACCCCTCAGCCCCTCGCCACCATATATATAGGCCTCCTCACTTGGGCCTTGTAGACTGAGGCCCAATAGGAGTCTATTCGGATCTCTATCCGAATTGAGCCCACATCCGAATCATATTCGAATTAGTGTTCCAACCCGTTAAGTGTGCGATCCTGTAGGTTCACGTATACTTGGTCGCGACCCGGAAACGCCTTTCCGGTCACCCTGTTAATAGCGGCCTCTAGTAAGATATATTAATCCCAAAGTATACGTAAAGATCATATCGGCTTAACCTGTAATGTTCTCATGTACGAATCCCTTTGCCTCACGATATAGATTGAGCTCAAGACGAGACCTGTGTCATCCTCTTAATAGCTCAATCACTCTCTCGATTCCGTGATGGATTATAAACTTGTGATTGACTCCTCAATCACCTTAGCATGACCATGCACTTTCATAATTCATTACATCGAGGGGCCTAGAGATATCTCTCCCATAAGGAGGGGCAAATTCTATCTTGATCATTCACATCCCACTACATGTTTCATGGCAAACCCAAAGACTACTTTTATGACTACCCAGTTACGGAGTAGTGTTTAGTAGTCCCAAAATAAGCTACTACACATGTTGGGAACCATGATGATCTCAAGTCTAAGGATTCTACATAAACACTACTTGAGACCAACTGATGACACATGGAATCTCTGCAGTGTCTCATGGCGGGTCTACCCAACATATGTTCACTAATACATGTCCATATTATTGATTTGGTATCACCATACCATGATCCATGAGACATGATCATCAATCAATACATATGCTGATCTTTGAATCATATTTGTTCCTCATATGATATATGATCAGGGATCATTTAGAAATAGCAACATTTTAGCATTAAGAGTCTCATGAATAAGTCACATACTCATTGATCAATAATGATAATGTCTATTTCAAGGAACAAAGTAATGTATCATAAACATAGTATGTGATGTATATACAACATTTCCATGTTGCCTCTAGGGCATATCACTAACACACAGGTCGTGGCGTTTGCCACTGGCTAAAAGATCTTCTCAACAAGGAAGAAACCACGACGACGGTGGTGGTGCTGGAGTCGACCAACCAGGCTTTTGCGGCGGAGCCCACCCCGGCGGCGGTCATGAATCCGCTGCTGCTAGCATCGGCGTGCTTTGGCTCCTGGAAAGCACTGAATTTTCTTTTCGACAGGGAAGACACATAAGAGCCACCAATGACGATGCCTACTCAAGCATTTCTTGACTTGATAATGCAAGACGCCCCGATAACAAAGATCGATGGAAACTCCACGATGCATCAAGCTTCGATGACGTTGAAGAGGGCGCGACCACCTGCATCGCTGCGCAGATCGCTGCTTCTTGAGGGCGTCACCATTCAGGGCTTTACTATATTAATTATGCTCTTGCTCCTTTTTGTTGCATTGCATATGGGTGCATCTGGGTTAGTCCTTCTAGCATAGGTTAGAGTGTTTCTCTAGTGTAGCTGCTTAGTCTTTTCTCTCATCTTGTGACTCTAGGATGCTGCTTGTTAGCTGCTTCTCTTCTCACTAGGTTGAGCTCACTCACTGCTTGTAGGTTCTAGCGAGGGTCGGGCCACCCTCGGGTAGACAGGGTACGTGTTTGCTCCTTAGTGTGTTAGGTGAGCAGCTGATAGTCCTAGTGTCATATGGGGTAGATGAGAGTCAGTCTGAGCCATAGTTGCCTCTATATCTTGTCTATATTTTAAGGACTGCCTTTCTATTTTTCTTTGCCAACTTCTCGATTTATTGCTTTGGTTCAGGGGGAGTTCATTTGGGAGCTTCTAGAGCTTAATATTGACATAGCTCAACTTAAACTAAAAGTTGCATCACATGTTGAGGGGGAGCTGGGTTTTCTTGCATGTCATTCTGCATTGTAAATATAACTACATGGAGCCTTGATTATTATCCGTTTATGATATGTTTACAATGCATTACTCTTGCCATGACTTGTGCTTATTCGCTAGTTTGATCATGACTTCATATGTGTAGACTAGCTTTTGCCATGATAAGTTCATTAAAATTGCTCAACTTGAATTAAAACTTGTCATGTTAGCACTCGAGATTAGTCTTTCTTTAGCTTTTGCCATGTCAAATAGGCTGAGTTGAGTCTTGAATCTCTATTGAGCTTTAGATTGAGCTATGCTAGTTCTTGATGATGCATAAGTTAGTACAAGCTTTTATGAATGCAAAAAGATCTCTTTTGTGCGAAAAAACTGATCTCACCAATTTTTTTTCTCATGAGACGGCTTGCCATTGCACTAGGCATGAACTCAGGGGGAGTTTCGGATGACCTAGATCATCTTCTTAAGCTTCTTGCTTGGAGTGGTCGCATAAGGCTTGAGATCTAGCACATGACTGAACAAAAATCTAGTTGGAAACAATCATGAAATTTCAAAAAGAAAAAATATGTCATTTGTGCTCAATTTGCTTAAGCTACAAAAGAACCAAGTACTTAAACCAATGTTTCATTTTTGAGCTTGTAGCACTCTAAATTGACTCAATATTAGCTTCTTGGTTCTGCTTAACTTATTAACATGGCTTGCATCATCCTTGGATACCTCTAGCTAGACTTTGATCATGGATGACTTGACATACTCACAAATTGCTCTACATTTCAGCTTGTCATCTATTTGGTTTAGCTGGCTTATACATATCTTGTCATGATCTAGATAGCGTTTTATTGAGTTATGGCTTGGTGTAGTACTTAATGGTCATTTTGGATAATCTTCATGGCTCTAAATGCTTAGAATAATCAAACTTCAGCCATTTCATTCCATATCATGTCTTATTCTCTTCCTTGCATCCTTGATGTGTTTATTGCCAAAAGGGGGAGAATAACAGAGAAAAAACCATTTGCAAGGCTTTCTTGGGGCTTTTGAGGAAAACTTATTTTTTCTGTTGTTGCTCCTTGTCGACATGGTCATTAGCTTCATTTCCTTCTTTTGGACCATGTTGGACTTGTCAAATCAAACTCAACTTTATGCTTTTTCTGGGTTTGTCAATATACTCATCAAGGGGGAGATTGATGGACCATGTGGAGGTGACCATATGTGTATGATGAGTAATTGACATCGGTTTAGGAAAGTCGAGTTTGGTTTGAGTGGTTCGGACCATGTCGTTGCACGGTGCATTCGGCTTCAGTCGGACTTGGTCAAACCTGGTCAAAGGGTTTATGTTGCATATTATGTTGACTTGACAGGTTTGGGCTGTTTCATGCGTAAGTATGATTTGTTGATGTGATGGACCATGTGGAGGTGACCCCGGTTGTGTGATGAGTAATTGACATCGGTTTAGGAAAGTCGAGTTTGGTTGTGTGGTTCGGACCATGTCGTTGCATGGTGCAATTGGTTTCGGTCGGACTTTGTTGAGCTAGGTCGAACGTGCTTAAGTCGTTTATTGTTTGTTTCGATCGGTTTGGGCTTTGAGTATTTCGTCTGATGCTATTGTATGGTTACAATATTTCGAGCGGTGCTATGTGATTTGTTTCTTGTCTGTGATGGCTGCAGGACATCGAGGTAGAGTCGTGGCGAGGCACGGGATGACCGGACTAGGCGCAGGTGGTGCTGAGGTCAGAGCGGTCGAGGTGTGCCGAAGACGGCAAGGACTCGAAGTAGCTGCGTGGCTTGGAGGGTAAGAAAGGAGGAAGCTTCCTGGAAGGTGCGCGAGGGGCGTTTTGGTGAATACGCAAAGCTGCACTAAAGGAAGTGGATTGTGGGTAAAGCGCAAAAGGTTAATGGGTAAAGCAATGGTGAACCTATTAGTGGAGGCTATAAATAGAGAGGGTGTTCTCTAGTAGTCTTTATGGATTTGTATGAAAAATGAGAGGGATTTTAGAGAGGAAGGTATGCTGAAATTGTGAGAGAGTGGGTGTGATAGTTCTATGTTTGTGTCTCTCCTTGTTGGTATGAGATGGATTAGGGTTTACTTCTAGTCTTTGCTTATTGAGAAAGAGAGAAAGAGAGAGTTTCTCTCTATGCTCTCCGGGCGTGTGGGGACTTAGCTAGTGTGAGATTGAGAGAGAGAGATGAGCTGAGAAAAACTCCTATTAATCGTGTCTTGTCTCTGTATCAATCTAAGAGATATTTTATTTGAGATGTTTTTGTCCCTCTGTGATGTTTCTTCCCTCTATTAGTTTTTGCTCTTCTTGATGTTTATTGTCTATATTCTTGCTGCTCGTCTTTGTTGCTTTTTGTCTTTCTTGTATCAGTTTGCATCTCTTGAGAAGGCCCTGCAATTCTTCTGTTCATGGAGTTCGGCCAAATGCAGCTTCGGCTTGCCAACAGAGCTCTCAAGTCTGTTTTTAGCCTTTGCCGTTAGTTTGTAAATCAGCAGTCCAATTTGCTGCATCTCGGCTGGCTACAGATTCTGAATTCTCTTGTTGAGTGTCTATTTCGGTTTACTCAGTCTTAGGCAAGAACGACTGTGCCTGCTGTTCATATTTTTTTTGGTATGTTGCAAGTTCAGTTGGCTGCAGCATCTTCTTCCATTTGCTGTTAGGGTGAAGCTTCAAGTATTCTCCCAAAAAAAAGGGCAATCATTTAATGTGTTCAAACCATGCATTCACGTACTACTTGCCAAAATCCTCTCCTCACGTGAAGTACTAGTTTTCGTTAGTTCTTCCTGCATGATATTTTCGGTTTGGCAAACATCATTAATTCTTGCATTCTCTCGGTCAAAACAAAAAAAAAGCATGTCTCTTCAATTTGCTTTGGTTAATCAGAACAGCAGTCAGCTTTATTTATTTATTTATTTTGGCAACACCTTTTTTTATTGCTTTTGGACTGCTACCACCGAAGGCCATTTAGTTTCTGTTGATCTGTATTCGGTCAAGTTTTCCTGTTTCAAAAGATCAACTGAATGCTTTTTGCCGATTCAATCTCCTGGCTTCTAGTTCTTTTCTTTTAGGTTGTACTCGGCTGGTTCTTTACTTGCTTCTTTTCTCTTTATTTTCCTCTTAGCTTTTCAGTTTGGTCAGCTTTAGGTTTGGGATTTCATTTTAGTCTTTCTCTGGTCAGACAATCTTTGTTTTGTAACCTTGCTCATAGTCTTGTAGCTTAAGTCTTAACAGTTTCTCGACAAATTTGTTTTTGGTTTGCAGTAAGCAAATTTAATCTTGCTTCATAACTTTCATAGCTATTGGAGAGGAGATTCTTTCGTGGATATTTTTGGGGGCGATTTTTAAAGACGACATTCACCCCCCCCCTCTGTCGCCGTTTTTCGATCCAACATGATGATATTATGCTTTCATGTATCGAGCGGTGCTATGTGACGTGTTTCTTGTCTGTGATGGCTGCAGGATGTCGAGGCGGAGTCGTGGCGAGACACGAGGTGACCGGACTAGGTGCAGGTGGCACTGAGGTCAGAACAGTCGGGATGTGTCGAAGACGGCGGAAACTCGAGGTGGTTGCGAGGCTTGGACGACAAGAAACGCGGAAGCTTCCCGGAAGGTGCAGGAGGGGCGTTTCGGTAAAAACGCAAAGCTGCACGGGAGGAGCCGGTTCCGTTCGGGTCATAGCAGGCGTAACGGGTAGGAGACCCGTTAGCCAAGGGCTATAAATAGATGTGAGGGGCTACATGCCTCCTCATGGCTTTGAGAGGTTCAAGGAATGAAATCTCTGAAGTTTGCTTCTCGTTCTTGTCTCTGTTGGTTTTTGCTTTCGATGCTTCCTATATGTGATTTTTGATATTTTCGTTTTCTTGTTGTTTCTTGCTTGTGAGGTGCAAAATGGGTTGATCTAGGTTGGGATGATGCCCTAAGATCATTTGATCAAACTCTCCCAAGAGCAAAGTGAATGAATCAAGGATTTGCATTTTTCCAGTTCTATGTTCTTCATTTCCTCTTCTAGGGTTTTGATGAAGTTCTTGATTCCCTTGAGGAAATGGCCTGAGATTCTTGCTGGGATGCTCTTAGATTATTACTATCTTGATTGCAAAATCTCATATGCAGAGGGTTTGTGAATCTTGAGTATTTTGGTTTCTTGAGCTCCTCTCTGAAACTCTCCAAGCCTTCTAGGGTTTTTGTGTATTTCTTGATTCCCTCCTTGAGATGGCTTGAATCTTGGATTGCAGAGTCCATTAGCTATTGCTAACCTATCTGCAAAGTTTCGTGGCCAGAGGATCAATGGTTAGATGGGAATTTGAGTTTTAGTGTTGCTGCATGTAGCTTTTCAGTTTATAGCTCAAATCTTTGATTTCTTGAGTTTTAATTGGTTTCCTGAGTTTTCCAAGCCTCTCTTGCTATTTAGAATATTGTTGTGATGCTTTGAGGTGGAAAGGTTAGGAGCAAAACCCTCAATTTCGCGTTTTGGAGGTCCAAGAGTTTGCCTAATTTCGCTTACGGACTGCTCTCGGGTTGCCTAAAATTCAGAAGACCGGTCAGACCGGTGTTTACGCAACGGTCAGACCGGCTTTACTCAATGATCGGACCGGCGTTTACCAGTGGCCGACCGGAGTTTACCAATGATCGGACCGGCCGAGGATTTTTGGTGCAGGAACTTTTCTGGTTCTATGATAATCCTTGTTGCTTCTTTCTAGTTCTTCTGCCTTATCACTTTTGTCTGTGTTCTGAGTCTCCAGTGAGTTCTTAACTAATTCTTCATAGCACCTGTTGCTATTGGAGGGAAGTTCTTAAGTGGTACTTTTGAGGGGTAAAGATTTAAAGAATCGACATTCACCCCCCTCTGTCGCCATTCCGGTCCAACAGGATCCATCTCTGCGATCCTCACTTACCCTAGATCCAACTTTTCCAAAACTCTAGGCCAACACCATAAACCTTAACAGTAGAAGAATTTGATGTGTCCCTAAACTACAATGATAATATTAATCTTATATTTTATGTCACTAGGTTTTGTCAAGTGAATGTAGCCATCAAATTAAACTGGACTTTTCAGGTGGTGGGACATAGCTAATATCAAGTCATTCTAAGCATTTATTGTACATAAAATAACAGTGTGAAAATAATATCATGAAAGTACAAGTAAATGAATAACTTAGGAAATGTAGGATCAATATGTTCAAAAAATATGTGCAACTTGCCTTGCGGATATGTGATTTCAATTAATTTGTATTCTTCAGTAGGCTGAGCTTGGGCTTGTGATAGACCATGTGGAGGTGCCCCGTGTGTGTGATGAGTAATTGACATCGGTTTTAGGAAAGTCGAGTTTGGTTTTGTGGTTCGGGCCATGTCGTTGCGTGGTGCAATCGGCTTCGGTCGGACTTGGTCAAACTAGGTTGAACATGCTTAAGTCGTTTATTTTTGTTTCGATCGGTTTGGGCTTTGAATATTTCTTCTGATACTAATGTATGGTTACAATGTGTCGAGCGGTGCTATGTGATTTGTTTCTTGTCTGTGATGGCTGCAGGACGTCGAGGTAGAGTCGTGGCGAGGCACGGGATGGCCGGACTAGGCGCGGGCGGTGCTGAGGTCAGAACGGTCAAGGTGTGCCGAAGACGGCGAGGACTTGAGGTGGCTGCGTGACTTGGAGGGCAAGGAATGAGGAAGCTTCCTGGAAGGTGCACGAGGGGCGTTTTGGTGAATACACAAGGCTGCACTAAAGGAAGTGGATTGTGGGTAAAGCGCCATGAGTTGTTGAGAGCTAATGGGTAAAGTAGGTTGTAAACCCATTAGTGGAGGCTATAAATAGAGAGGGTGTTCTCTAGTAGTATGTATGTGATATGCATCATATTTGTATCAAATTTTACATCATTATCCTGTTAGTAGTAATTCAAACTGCTGTGAATTCATGAATTATATAAAGTTTATCTTCTATGTGGGCTGTTTACATGGGCGTGTGCACTTCTTGTAGGTCGGCGCGGACGAGGCGCAAAAATCTGCAAAAATCTACAAATATTGGTCCATGGAAGGAGCTAGGGTTGCAAAACATCACAAGTGGAGGGACTGAAATGCAAAACCGCATGAAACCCTAACCGCACCCTCACTGGAAACCCTAGGGGCGCCGCTGGTATAAAAGCCACCACTTGCTCTTCTCACGGGGGAGAGACCACAAACCACACCTTGACCGCACCAGCAGCCGCCACCCATCTTCTTCATCTCCAAGAACCCTAGCCATCCACCTGCCTTTCGGCTACCAGAACCGATCTCCACACCCGGTCGCCCCAATCCATCTTCTCCATAGCATCCACCCAGCCATCCCACTCCATCGCCTGGAAGAACCAGATCCCACAGCCGCCATCCTTCTCCTTCCGATCTCCAACACCCAGGCCGCCCCTCTCCTAACGCCACCACCGAGACCGCGTCTCCACTACTCCATCCACTCGCCGGCCATCTTCCATTCGCCTCACCTGGAGCACCATCGTCCCTCACCTCCACCTCTCCACTGTGCCTAAGACTCAAGAATACAGCCGCCATAGCCCCCATCCAAAACCCCAAGCCGTCCCTCTCCCGCACTAAACCCCCTTGCCGGCGGACCGCATCCGCAAGTCACCTCTGCTCGGATTTGCCGTCTTCGACGAACTGTGACCTCTACGTCTTCTTCGGCCGATCTACTACCTCTACACGGCACCAGCTTCACTGCTGATCTCCACGGCCGGATCTGCTTCTCCAAGGCCGGATCTGCTTCATCCACACACGGATCTGCTTCCTACTGCCTGCATCCCCTTCGGCTTCTACACCAGATCTGCTTCTCCCTGCCTGCATCCACTACAAATGATCTTCTTCGGCTCAGATCTGCATTTTATGGGTTGTTTCTTCTCCAAACATTTGATCTAATACTGTAATGGCTTGCTTGAGATGCTACTGTGTCAGATCTGTGATATGCATGTATGTCTGAGTGGATCTGGATTACTAAGTTGTGCTTGTCTAGTTCATGTTTATTCCTGAGATGCTTGCATGATGGATCTGTGATATGCATGTATTTCCTGTGTGATTCCGGGAACTAGGAGTGCTTTTACATGTTCCTGTTTGTCTGAGATGTTACTGTGGATGCTATTTACGGTTTAGATTCATGATTTTCACCTGATGCTTTAGTAGTTCTACTAAGTTCTTATGTCTGCTTGTAGGATTAATATCTTGCTGTGATGATGCTGGTATCTCTCTTTTAGAATTAATTTTCCAGTTAGGGTTATTATTTTGCTTACTGTCATTATAGGATCTGTTAGTAGAAAAGTAAAAGAAAATTAGGCTAGATGTGTTGTCTTGCTGTTGCTAATGTGATGCATGTATTTTCTTGTTATCGGCAGTAGTTTAGTTGTTTATTGGATGCATGCTTAGGTTTACTGTTTTCCTGTGATTGCTCTGTTGTTGGGTGTGAAGTAGCGCTATAGCAGTAGCATTTCCCCTCCTTCTCCTTTGCTCTTCCCAGTCTGCATCTTCCCTCTGATCTCTCTTCTTGACAGTCTCCTTGCGCCTCATTCATTCCTCCGATTTCTCTCTCTTCCTCTTAGCCCCATTCTTCTGTCCTGTTAGCATCCCTCTAGATCTTTGTTCTTCTCAGTAGCTGTCTCTTCCCCTTTTAGTTTTCCCCTCTTTCTCAACATCCCCTTTTCTCCTTCAGTCTGTAGAGCTGAATTAGTCTTGCCTCTTCCCTTTTTCTCTTCTAATCTAGTCTCAGTTTTCTTATGCCCTATCTTTTCCCGCTGCTCTTTCCTTCCCTTCTTCCTTCTTTCTTCTGTCTTCTATCTTTTCTTCTAAAATTCTTTCCTCTAGCTTTCTTCTCTAGCCCCCTTCTGTAGTACTTGCTTTCTCTCTCGTCTTTTCTTAAATTCTGTAGTTCTTCCAGTAGTGATCCGTGGCTCTCTTCTTCTGCTCTCTTCCCCTTTCTCCTTATCTCATCCTCTTTTATTTCTAGTTAATCTTTCTTCCGCTCTCTCCTCTCTCTCTCAATAGATTTATTTCTTAGTTTCTCTGTTCTTATCCTCTTCTCCTATCCTCTCTCTTTAGTTCACAGCACCTTCAGCTCTTCCCTCCTCTTACTTCTGCTCATTTGCAGTTTGCTCTCTGGCCTTTAGTTGTTTAGGTTCTGCAGTTAGTAATCTTCTCCCAGTTTGAGCTATTTAGCTTTAGTTTAGTGTTCATTCACTGGTACTCTAGTCCCTGTGGAGAACACGACATTCGCTGCTATCTTAGCGGCAGCCCGTTCACTTGCGGGTGTGCAGTTTTGCACGATCAGTATGAAAGGGAGTGCATGAAAAATAAGGTAGATTTTTGAGAGAGAAATGACTTGAGAGAGGGTTTTGGTGTGTTTGCCCTCCATGTATGAGTGAGTTCCTCAAATCCTAATTGCGTATGGGGATGTTGAGGGTGTGCTCTTGAGTGTGTGCTCTTATTTGGGTTGAGAAGGCTGTAAATCAACTCTTTGTAATCGCGTACCTCTCCGTATCAATTTCAATATGAGAGACTTAGTTTTTGAGTTGATCTCGGTATTTAGTTCTCCCTGTTTGTTCCCTACCGAGATGCCTTCTTGATCTGTTTTTCTTTGCTTCGGTTTGTTTTTCTTTTGCTTCTCTGTCCGCTCCTTTTCTTGCCGAATTACTGTCTATGAGCTGCTCTTTCTCCCTGCCGAATTGCAGGCTGAAAAATCAATTCGGACAGCTGCAGTAGTATTTAATTCGGTTTGTCTTTTGCTGTCTTTAAGAGCTCTCGGCAGCTGTTTAATTCTGCATTTACTGCTTTTGGTCAAGCATTTGCTGCAGGTTTTATCTAGTGCAATTTCCCTTTAAGTCTCGGCAGCTCTCAGGCAATTAAATGCTGATAAATCTGCTCTCTTCATGCATGCCACTTTCAGTTTTACCCCTCTCAGTTTGTTTGTTTGTTCGGCTAGCAGTCTGTCATCCTAGCTGTGATCTTTGCTTTTGGTAAGGACAAGGTGCAGCCGGCAGCTTTGAGAAGAAATTGTCTCCTGTGCAGACTTTGTTCATTGTGCAGTTCGGCCAGCAGAAAATCTCATGCTTTATCTCTCGGTTAAGCTGCTGTGGTTGGTTCTCCTTTGCTGTTATATTTTGCTTTTTGGTCTCGGTTTGTGTACCACTCTTTGCCAACAAGAGTGGAGCTACTAATTGCAGCCGATGCCTACCATTTTCAGTTTGTTTTTGGACTTCTTGTTTGTGATTTTGAGCTTCAGGCCTTTTCTTTTATGGGCTGTTTCAGCGTTGCAGTTTTTGTTATTTTTAGTGGTTATCTCTCTTGTGAAATTTTATCAATCTGCTGTTTAGTCAGCAGGGTCGACTGATTAGCTTGTATTTTTGATCCTCTGTCCTGAAGCATAGCATTCGGCTTTTGGGTTTCCAGTAAGTAAATTTAATCTCGCTTCATAGCTATTGGAGAGGAGATTCATTCGTGGAAATTTTTGGGGGCGATTTTTAAAAGGCACCATTCACCCCCCCTCTGTTGCCGATATCGATCCAACAGCTTGCGCTTCTCCTTTCGGCTCCTGTGGAAACTCGACTCCGGAAGCTAATGCAAAACAAATAAAACAAATTAATTCCATGCCCAAAGGAATGAGCAAGGAATAAAGAAAATAAAAGAATAAAGAAAATCCGAAAAACTCTATTAAATTGGGCTTTTGGGCTTATAGGAGGGCTATATGGGGAAATGGGCCTGAAATTTGGGTTGGCGGGCTCGAAACGGATCTAGGGAGTATAAACTTGCATTTTTGGGTTCGGGTCAAGTACTGTTCATTGGGCTCGGTAGGTTACTATTCCTCGGGTTCGGGCGAACGGGTTCGGTGTGACCGCATCAACGGGGTCCGGTCGGGTGCGTCCGGCGCGGGCGAGCTGACTTGGCTTAGCCAACTCGGGGCGGCTCGGTCGGGGGAACAGTGCACGCGACACTGTTCTTCTTCCCCGTTCGGCCCACGCGCGCGTAGCGAATAGAGGAGAAGGGCGGTGGCTGCCGGTGGCGGTAGAGTGAAGTGCGACGGATTTTAGAGGTATGGCTGGGTTCGTGGGGTTGTGGGGAGTCCATTTTGGGTGGTTGGGGGCCCGGCCGAGGCAGTGTTCGCCGGCGGCGGGCCTTTCCCTCACGCGGCCATTCTTGAAATTGCAAGTGATTGGGAGGGGCTCTAGTCAATTGGGCTGGCTTTGAAGCTTCACCAGGACTTGGGTAGGCTCGTGGGAAGGTTGGCCAAAGCTCGGGAGGTCCAGGTTGATCTGGCCACGGTGAGAAGTTGCGGTGGTGGAGAGGTGACTGGCGCCGGGGAAGAGGGGGCTTTGGGAGGCTAAGGCATTGGTCGGGGAAGGTTCCTGGGAGCTCAGAGGTGCTATAGCCGAAGTTAATTGAGGAATGGTTGGCCGGGAGTGGAACATTGGGCTAGGGCACGGATTTGGGGTTTTCTACAATTACCTACAATGGGGAACGAGAGAGGTGCTCGGGGGTGATTGGTGAGCTTTAGGGAGGGTGATGGCCTGAGTCGTAGCGAGTTTGACCGCATATCTCATCTTTCGTCCGCCTTCGATATTTGGGAGACCCTCGATGCTTACCATGAGGGCACCTCCCAAATAAAGGCGGTTGTCTAATTGAAGCTAATTCATCATTCTATCTTGAGGTGTTGTCAATGTATTCCTCAAGGAGGAGATTGTTAGACTATGTGGCTAGGTTTAGGATATTTTGGTGATGAATAATTGACAATGATTAATTTGTGATGATGAATAATTGGTAATTTTGTTTAGCATTGTTATGCGAGTTGTGTCGCGTGTGTGCGGATTGATGTTGGTCAAGTTGGAGATAACTTGTGCCGGGAAAACGTTCTTTGGTCTTTGCATGTGCAGGTTGGGCGTGGAGCCGGTCATGGTCGGTGACGAAGAAGACCGAGACTAGGAGGGGGAAATCTGAGGTTCAGGCGGTCGAGGATGTCACGAGGTGGTCGGGCTTACGCTGGAGCACATGGCGATCAAAGGTGGATGATGCGTTGAGAAGATACAGGAGGTGCGGTCCTGGAGGCTTCGACACGTGATGAGTTGGAGAAGTTGTAGTTGGAATTTTAGAAAATCCGTGTTAGGAAGGGTTTCGGGTCCCTTATTTGTTGGAATTGGATTAGAACTCGTGGGCTTAGGATAAGCCTAAGTTTTGGGCCCTAGACTATAAATAGAGAGGTGGGGTTGGAGCTAACCCCGTGGCTTTTAGAGAGACTAATTTTGTATTAGGGTTTAAGGGTACCAGAAAGGTACTTTGTAGCCACCATGATTCAGAAGAAATAATAATCTATCTCGAAAGCATTTTTGGCGGCGTGGTGAGCGATCGGAAAAAGAAAAGAAATTGTGATCGACGGCGTGGTTGTATTGTCGTCTCGATCCGCGAGCGATCCCGTGCTTCTCCCAGCGTGAGACATTGTCGTCAACCAGTTTTGCTCCGCGTGGTGGTGTCCCGAGGCATCGTCAGCTTTTCACAGGTTCATCATCCTTCTCTCTGCCTCCATCATTGTCCAGAGACGTGCAAAGCAACGTGAGTTTTTTTTTTTGGCTTTAGTTGGACAGCAACGCACGTTGCCTCCACTCCTCGTTTGGTGTTTGGATGAAGTATTTTTTTTATGTCATGTCTTTTGCTTCGTTCTGACATTTAGATACATTAAGCAATTAATTAGTTTTTTTTATTTGTGTGCAAGGTCAAAGATAGAAACTAATAACAACAGAATGTGTTTTATTTGCTTCAGCCGAACATAGTCAGTAGTCACGAGTTTCATCATTGATATGAGATTATTTTCTTTTACTTTTCTAGCGTTTTTTTTTCTCTCTGTGATTAGCAAAAAAAATTTGGGAAAGACTTTCACTGGACGCTGCAATCATTTACCCCCTCTGATTGCCGTTGACGATCCTACAGCAGCCGTTGCACTTGGTGCGTATATGGTGCTAGCTCCGGTTGCTCATAAGACTGCAATTGCAATATGTGTCATCAGTTCTCTTTGTGGTAGACAAAAATGGAATTGTGGCTGAAACTGGTTTTCTTGCACCACCGTTACGCACAAGAAACGGGCTAATTTGGACATTAATATTCTCCGTAGGGCTAATCGTGTTTCCTTTGCTATTAGAATTTTGGCCCTTACTATTCGCCTTTGGTTGGGCCGC
Organism: Dendrocalamus sinicus; assembly: GCA_036346575.1. Classification (NCBI taxonomy): domain Eukaryota; kingdom Viridiplantae; phylum Streptophyta; class Magnoliopsida; order Poales; family Poaceae; genus Dendrocalamus; species Dendrocalamus sinicus. Next base: position 86,905 of record JAYEVI010000473.1, on the reverse strand, counting down.
ACATGCAAGGGACCACCCTGTTCTAAGAACGGAACCACCGATACAACCACCAACACCATTGGCTTGAAGAGACATCAAATATGTCGTGACAGTAGGTATGAGATGAATCAGCAATTTTCTTTTCGAGTGAGGGTGTATTCACCTGTCTGCAGGGCATTTAGGATTTACTGTCATCAACACTATGTTTCCTCAGATTTTTTTCCTTTGAATTTTGGCGTGTGTTCTGTTGTGCTTATACCTATCTTGCTCGACAGTTACTGTGCTCGTAATAATGTAAACGTTGGTACTGTATTTGCCTATAATTGCTTTGTATTGTCCAACTGATATTTGTGATTTGGGTAAAGCTTGTATGAACTATGTTGATTTACATAGTCTAACATCGCAATTACATCTTTCATATATAGCTAAAAGGTTTGTATTAAACATACGAATTTAGTACTACTCATGCCTTAATTTTAAAATATTTGCCTCAAATAAGTGATAAGTTTAGTCACTCTAGCTGTGCTGCTCAACCTTATTAGTGATTCAGTAAGAAATGGAGGGACTGGATAAGCTTAATAATATCTACTATCACTGATAGTTCATATTAATAATCATCTATGGACTATCACATATGATTCTAATTAAAAACCGTCTGTGACTTCTATAATTATCACAGATAGTTTGTATTAATAACCATCTATAAACTATCACAGGCGGTACACGGTCACACTTGTAAAACTGTCTGTATTAATTACAGCCCATGAACCGTCTGTGATGAGGTATTCAATATAGCTTGTTTTGTAGTAATGGCCGCCTCCCCTCCTACTGTCAACGCTTCCTCCTCAGCGTTGCCTCCCCTCCTACAGCCAGGGCTGCTTCTCGCTCCCACCACCCACGCCGCACACATCCACCCACGCTGCACTTCTTTATGTGGGGCATGGCATCGGGCCATCTTTATGTGGGATGGGTTAGGCACGGTGGGCAAGAAATTTTGAAGTGGGCCAAAAATTTTGGATGGAATGGGCTTCTTTCGGGATGGGTTGAGAAAACCAAAAATTATGAATTTCGGTCCAAAAAAGTATTTCCTGTTCCAAACCATTTGACCTAATCAATTTATAAGTACATGATTCACCAAAATGACCGAAAGAAATTGTTGTTGGCCTAAACCCTGGAGATAACTCACTCATAGTTTCTTCCTCTCTCTTATTGTGTTTCACACACACACACATGAGGTGAACACGAGAGCTTTTGGTGATGCTGCATTATCTCATTGAAGCAAACAACAATACAATTAAATATACATGGTATGTAACAACCTGCCTCATTAACTCACGCCATGAACCACTAATTATTTGGTCTACTAATCAGCAACTTAACTTAGCTAGTTACTTGGCGTAGCAAACAACAGCCTTAACCCCTTCTTGCGGCACAAACTACATACAAAGCACGTTCTCTCCTACGTACATGCACTACATGCAACACGTCCACTATTTGACATGACAAGGCCATAATGCCATACAAACACACACTAAACATACTTAACATGACAAGATAATTTGAACATTCTCCTCTTTAATCTTGTCATGTCGATTCCTAGATGTGGATCACCCACATCTTCTTGCCACACATAGTGACTTTCTTCACCACAAATATTGGTATAGCCCCTGGATCACTCATGCTATCTTATGGACTCAACTCACATAAGAACACACACTATCCTGAGGAATAGGATGAACACGCACAACTTCTCACTTGGAGGAGACGAACATAGAGAACAAACTCACACAGAGAGTCTAATGCATAGTTGCAATTGCTGACCAATGGCTTTTCTCTTCTCTCCTCTTTGCTATCCCTTCTCTATCGATGACACAACTCAATAGCGACGGAGACTCGGAATTCACCATCCTTGGTATGTGTAATATTATGAAAATAACCCTTTTGAGAACCTTTGTGTAAATAGTAAGAAGGAAATACGTGCAAATGAGATTCTTGAATTTTATAGGATGAATTGGTTTCCTGAACTGAGTTGCATGGGGGAAGTTGGAGTTGAATTGATTTCCTGCCATGATAACAGGGGACAAGGAGTAGAGGAAGTTCCAAACCCAGAAAACCTAGATTTACCTTCTTTTTGTCCCTTTCGGTGTTGAACACCATCTTCAATCGCCATCACCGAAGTTCCATCGCCATCCAGTCTAGTTGTTAGTACATACGTCGCTTGCGTGTGCTCGCCCGATCACGTTGCTCAACGCTCCAACTGCTACGTGCCTTCACCAGGCAGCTGCCACGCGCTCACTACTGAAGCCTTTCCATGGCACCGCGCGCTGCATGCAAGCGCATGCCGCATTCCAATAGCCGTCGCACCAGCGCGCCATCTCTCCTGCCCGCGCCTGCCCATGTTGTTGGTTGCACATGCCCTCGTTGTCTGCAATTTGCTAGCGTTTGAATGCATGGGTGCTGAGGTAGGAGACTAATTGAGAAGGTCGTGGGGAAAAGTGAGGAAGGATCATGATTTAGATTTTTTTGTTTTATGGGTAACAATCTAGTTTTTCTTTCTGGTTGATTTATTTAATTAGATATTAGAATTCAGATTAAAGAGAAAGGTAGTGTGTGTTCGACAGGGGATCAAATAGTAGATCGATTTAATATGTTGCATTGTTGTTCTGTGATTTTGGAGATCGTATTGGCGTAATTTGGGAATTTTATCTACTAGAAAATTATAGAGAATTTTGGTAGTTTTCTATACAATTTTTATTCTTGTCGATCAGATAAATAGATTTCAAGTTATGACTTTTGTGAACCTGTTATCTGGTAAGTTGTCATCTTTTGGCAGCATATGTTAATCTATAGATTAAAAATAATAGATGGGGGTAATCTGGGTATTTGCTTTACATGAAAAGTGTAGGTAATTTCTTAAAAATTCCAGAGAGTCTAAGAATATGCTTTTAGATGAGTAGAATGGAAGTTATGAATTTCGGAAAACTGTTGTCCAGAACTAGCTACTGTTGAATGCAGTCATGATAAATTATTAATTTGACTAATTTAATGGTAGAATTGAATTTTGGGCAGAACTAGAAAGGGGTAAATAATTTTCTGTAGTTTTTAAAAATATCTTTGGTTTACTATATTTGCATGAGTAGATTAATAGTTATGAAAATATTAATTCTGATGTCCAAAAGATGACAGATCTATCTTCTGGGTTAAAAACGAAATGTTTAGATGATTTAATCTGGGCATGTGGCCAACTAAAAAGTTATAGAAAATTTTGTGTATATTCAGAACTGGTATGGTTTGTTAGAATATTGCTTGGGAATTGAAAGTTATATTGCTTTTAGTACTAGGATAGCGGCAGTGATTGTCTGTTAAAATGGGAGATTGGCGAATTTGGAGAGTGTGCAGGAGAATTTTGGATTAAGTGTTGTTTTGTATTGCTGTGGCATGCATTAAGTTTGGGTATTTATTGTAGGAGGAGTAACTTTAGGGTTGGTGTCATCCTCTAATCAACTTGGTTGTTGTAACTAGAAAGACAAGTGCAGGTAGAATGGTATTTGAGTGTTTGGAATTGTTATTTGGTTAAATTAATACTTGACATGATTATTCATATGATTGTGCATGTTTTATATTGCTCACATGCTTATAATAAATGGATGATGATGATGACTATGGAAGAATGATAATTATATCAATTGCTTAATTAAGAAAGATAATAATCGTTGTATTGCATGTTGAGCATTTATGATGGAAATATGTGACATACGGGAGTGGGATGAGGTCCTTATATGAAAAATATAAGCAATGAGGTTCTCGTATGAAAGAGGACGAGGAATTGGTCCCTGTAACATCCCAAATAGGGAATTACTGTAATTGCGAAAAATGTAAAATCTTTTAATCATTTTCTTGGGTTTTTCAAAAATCTTTGGTGTTACTTGAATCTCTCGAATTGGATTTTCTTGCCGAGAGCCCAATTAATAAAATTCAAAATCTTGGGATCAAGAACCAAGTTTGAAAATCAAATCGAGAAAATCCAAGTTCCCTTGAAGCATTAGTCTCAAAATTTAAATTTTAAAAATGGTTATCCCAGGCCAACAATAGAAATTATCAAATCAATATAAAACCCTTCTATCCAATTTTTGGTATCCGACACTTCAAATTCAGGAAATTAAGATTTATTTTCCCCAAAACACGAGGATCTCAAAAATTAAAATGGTTGAATTCAAAAATCTAAATCTAGCTTTCAAATTCAAAATCTAGTCACAAATCTAAAATTAGAAATTCCGAAACAAATATTTTTTCGGCCCACCATTCTTCCTTTCCTCTCCCGGCCCATTCTCTCTAAGCCCGATTCGCCGCCTTTTTCCTCTCGCCTTCGCCCACCCGACGCCGTGGCTTCTTCTTCCTCACCTGTTTCTTCGCCTCCTCCCCATGCTCATGGCGTCGCGCCCCAGCCGACGGCCCAGCCCGCGCTCCGTCCCATCGGGTTTCGCCACCGCACTCGGCCGCATCCGCACGCTGTCTTCACTCCCCTACCACTAGCCTAGCTCCGCCCCGTCTTCTCTAGCTCACCGCGTCGTCTCCTCCCTCCTTTCCGCCATGGTCCAGCTAGCGCCGCCCTGTGCTCACTTGGCCTCGCCCGAGTTCACCGCCCGCTTGCCACCGTGTTCACCGCCTATAAAATGCTGGCCAAACCTCGCTTGCCCCTCTCTTGCGCCCATCCAAGCTGCGGTGGGTTTGTGCCGCCGCCTCTCTCCCGTCCGGCCATCTCGGTGAGCATTCCGTAATCCGCTCGCGTCACGGCATGCGCCCGAGTGTTCTCTCGCCTCTCCAATTTAATCGAAGAATCGACAACCGAGCGCGCGCCCTCCTCCTCCGCCCCGGCCGGCCATCACCATTTCCGCCGCCGCCTCCACCTCGGTCGACCGGGCCGATTGCGCGCTGTGGGAGCTGCACCTCATCACCTCGCCTTTCCACCGTCGGCGGAGCTCCCACCGCCCGAACTCTCCGGCCACGAGCCCTCCGCCGCCGCCGCACGCTGCCGCCGCTCGCCTCGCCACCCTCCGCCAGCTCGGCCGCTCTGTGAGTTCTCTGTACCCGCTATACTCATGCGCGCCTGTCTTTTTTCCTCTCCTCCCGCCGCGGCGCTCTTCCTCCCTCACCGCCGACCGCCTAAGCCGCCGCTAGCCCGCCTCAACGCCACCTCAGCCGACGCAGCTGCTACCGTGAGCTTCCTTGGCGCTAGGGGGTTCCATTTCACCGGTCGCCGCCGCCTCCCCGGTCTCTCCCGGCCGGCGCCGCCGCTGCCATGCTCGGCGTTCCCCCCTCCTCTGTCCCTGCTTTTCGCTCGCTCTGCTCGCTCCACCAAGGCAAGGTGCCCTCTTTCCTGTATCCCTCTCTCTGGTATGACAGGTGGGCCCAACCGGTTAAGCATCTCCAACAGCTTTTGCCTGCATGTCCCAATACTTTTGTGGTGTATGATTAATATTGCAAATCAATATTGTGCAGATGATCAAAGGAGCAAATTTGTAAACCAAGGGTTGTAAATGAAATTGAGAGTAGGAAATTATTCAGGAGTTCATGAAGAAAAGATTTACAAAATGGACTAACATTTGTTTCTTATTATGCCAATTGAGATGAATGCCATATTTCTCTTATACCACTAAAACAAGGTTGTGCATGATCTATTTTCTTTTACGACGAGTAATCCACATGAATTCACCGAGATTAATGTTAGAAATCGAATATGTGAAATTAATTATAAGATCATCTCTTGGGAATTAGAGGTAAAAGAAGTTGATCCTAGATAGTCGAACAAATCGAGCATTAATATCTCATTCTATTAAAATACTCGAGTGATCTAAATGTATCCTCCATCTCACGACCCAAATTGAAACCCATTATTGCCAAACTAAGTAGATCAATTTGGCAAGATTTTGCCACATGAAATATCAACCATGAATCACTCACTCAATAATGGGCGACGTTAATGATAAGATTGGTTAGTTAATAAATAATCAATCTTGTCCATAATAATAATTGGTTAGGCAATTAGATTTCATATCCTAATTAAGTTGTTAAAACAATGATTCATTGTCGGCATTGCTACCCAGTTAAGTTCTGCCGCATGAAATATCAAAGTTGCACCACATATTTAATTATACTCGTCTTACGTATCTGTATCCTAAAATCATAAAATCATGTTTCTCTGAACTACCCTTGATACTCTCTTTTATCTGTCCCTAAGTCTTGCTTGACTCATGAAACTTCCTTGATAAATATATATAAGTCAAATAAAAAGAAAGTCATCAAATAAAAGGTCGAACTCGCTTTCATAGAACCGTGCTGCGCTTGGCCACCTCCTTTTCCCAAGCAGATAATTCCTGTAGATACTTCCTCACTTTTGACTCATCGCTATTCTAAAATTTTCCTCACGGTAAAGCTATACTGAGACAACTCAATCTCTCACTCAAATCCATTTACGGCCGTGTTTGAGGTGCATTAATCCAAATCGTCTCCTTATTCTCAAAATCATAATAAATTTATAATCTAAATTTAATTGGGCATTTATAGTATTTGGTTTTATTGGTCTTTCTTTTCTTTGCTGCGTATTAGAATTTGAAGACTCGACGAGGCAACGGATTCGAACAGTAAGACTGGGTAAAAGCGAGGACCAGTAATTCAAAGTCATTGATTGATTGAGAAGGCTTTGAGTTGAATCAAGGCCATGGTAAACCAAGCAAGGCAAGTCATCACTTTGATCATATTGCTCCCACATTTTATGCAAATTTATGTTCCTTTAAATTATCAACCTGCATGCCTAATTTAATATGCAAATGTATGTCAAAACTTAAGGTAGCTACATGCCCATTTGTTGTTGGATTAAATTTAGGATGCCTTTCCTTGACACTTGAATCATTTAATCCTTGTCGCCATAGATATTAATGTTAATCTTCTCTAGCTATAGATTATATTAAAATGCTATGCTAGTCCGGTCAAGTCCAGGGCGCTAGACGTCCTGATCATCAATCTTTACAACAAAAGAATTTATTTTGGGACAGTCATGGGATGTACATGGTTTGAATAGTTTGTTACGACTTGTTTATGCTTATCAAAACCTCAAAATCTGCTTTACATGCTCAGCGGTTGGTGAGAGTGGATGGTGCCGATGTCGCACGAGAACCCGTGGTTTGTGGTAAGAACCGCTGGACAAATTAAGGATGAATCTTGTGACGACCTCCTTGTGTAAAACAAGACAAGCACAAGTCTATATGGGTGCGACCTAGCTGATTAACTTACAAAGATTTAGTTCAGATATCACCGGTGGTAAGTGGGTACCAGACATACTGGTTTACTCACGATGGGATACAGGGACCGATCAGTACCCATACTGGCGCAAGAGGGGCCTCGATCGTGGCGGATAGAACCCTTCAGCGGTGAAACCTCAGTGGTGGTATCTAGCTAGATCGGAGTAAGGTAAAGGCTTTGTGATAATTCATCTGTGTCTCACGCCTAAGGAAGCATGTTGACTATTAAGATGACTTATCTCTTGTGGTGAAAGTGTGCAACCTCTGCAGAGTGTAAACTATTCGAATAGCCGTGCCCACGGTCAAGGGCGGACATGAGAACTTACTCGAGTTAGTTCTATTTCCAAAAACATTTGTGGGTGGGATAAAACCAATCGGGGGCGTACTTTGAGTTTTGAATTTTTCCGGAGGGAAGTACTCGATGGTGAAAACTAGCATAGGTGGGGTAACCATGCACCTTTAAAGGTGGATGTAACCTACACTTCTATTATTATCACATTCTCACAATCAATTTCATAAAATCTGCTTTGATTAAAATTGCTAAGTCTCGTGAGTTTTTCCTATTTATTGTAATTTCAAAACGCTGATTCTAGCAAATAAAAGAGCCTCAAGCCTCCCTTGACAACTTTGCATCTATTATTACCGCATCCGTGTGGTGGCTTGTCGAGTATCATCGTACTCATTCTTGCTTAATTGCTACCATTCAATCGTAAAGAACAGAATGTCAAGCCTGCGACGCTAAAAGGGGTCGACAGAGCTGGAAGACGAAGAGGCCATGGACTAGGTCGCGAACCCGCTTGGTGCTGTGGGCAAGTCTGAGGGTCCCACCGTGTGGAGTTTCCGCCGCTGCATTTTATTGTTTTCGCCTAATCGGCCCATGGGTAAGTATTATCAGATATTTACGCTCCGCATGATATGTTTTTGATATACAGTAATGTATCTGTGAGCACTATCTACGATCCAGGAATAGTGCGGTGGAATCACAGAGGATCCGGGTTTTGCTAACCCGGTCCGGCAGAGTGAGTATCGAGCATATAGACTGTAGGTCGTAACCTTAGTTAGCATGGCTGTGAGTTCTATTTCTTTAAAGCCTAATTGCAAAATGTAAGTAGTATTACTACTCTTATCCCTCTTAGATGAATCCCTCTCATCTATTTGTCGCCTGGCCATTTTTAGCTCCAAGGCTCTCTTATCCCTAATTCAAATTAACGAGCCTGAGTTTTCCTTCTGAAAACACTTCTGAAAAACTACCTTGGGCCGAATCATAAAACTTATATTGAGTTTTATTTGCAAAAGTTTTTCATCCTTGGAGGATTAAAAATGTATTTGTAAAGCTTATTTCCAAGATCTTTTCGACAAAGCTAAGCTTCCAAGGAAAAGTTTTCCCAAAATTTAACCCTCTGCCAATTTAATCTATGGAGTTGCTTTAATATCTCAGATATAGGTGTAAATCTTGGTGGATTCATGTCAATCGTCAAAGAAGATCAATATTGTGAATTTTAAGATGAAAAATAAGCGAATCAATTTGGGCGGTTGACTTGGCTACCCGGGTGAACCAATTTGAATTATGGAACTGACCAAATGGATAGATCAGTTAACATGATTGGTTAACATGGGTGAACCAACTTATTGATCGGATTGATAGAATGTACAGACCAGTTTAGATGATTGGAGTGGTTAAAATGGGTTGACCAATTTAAATGATTAGATTGGCTAAATATGTCAACCCAATGTAAAAGGATTGGATTGGCTAAAATGACCGGAAGGGTTAAATAAAGGGAGCAATATCAATGATTGAATTGACTAAATGAGTGGACCAACTCAAAAAGATTGGATTGGCTAAAATAATGGGATCGATGGAATTTTAGAATAGTGGGGAGTATAATTACCATTGTTGGATTGCATCTTTAATAAACAATATGACCCAAGGTGGATGTTTGCATTGGTGGGACAATGAGACATAGCTGACTACTGGTTGGATTATTAAAAATTCTGAGGAGACTAGGAGAAGTAATAATAACCCTTGATTTATATATTTGAATAATAATCTTATTTCCGGTGGACATTTATAACAATGAAGTCGCTCGGAAGGACATTGCATATAGTAAGACTAATCACTTGGTGAACCGATTATGAATATATCTCAATGGTTGAAGGGATTGGGTGAATATACAAAGTTATTGGTGGATTGAGATATCAGAACCATAATACAAGTAACACCGGTGGATTTAAACAAAAAAATGCGTAAGGGGTACTGGTGGATTTTAAAATATGGAAATATTGAAACCCTAATACGAGTGATACTGTTGGCTTTAGTATGAAAAAGATGTTGAATGGTGCTGGTGTATTTAAAAAAAGTGCTAATATTGGAATCCTGATACAAACAGGTACGGGTGGATCTAAAGGTAAAGCAATTGGAGCAATGCTTGGATAAATAGTTGAATGGGATTGATGACTAATGAACCCAAGACTGGACTTATAATCTTATATAAGAAAAGGGAGATCCAATTGGGGAATAGGTAATCCTGATTTGACGAATGAAATTATAGATGATACCTTGAAGGTTATATAATTTGTGCATCAGATAACTGTTAACACTCACTGGTTGGATTACTGGACACCAGCTGTGCAGTGACTAAGCAATGAAGGAGGATACCCGAATTAATCAGGAATGAGCAGAATTGGAAAAGCCCTGGAGATGATATGGCTTGTGAATCGAATAAATGACAACACTCACTGGTTGGAGTATTAGACAAATAATCATGCTGAGACTAAGTAATAAAGGAAGACAGCTTTAAATTCAATCAAGTATACGCCAGATTAACAAGGCCTTGAATTAATAGCTGGTGGATAAAAATATTGTGGGAGTAAATTAGTCTATTGATATTGTGATATTGGAGAATGCTAGAATACCTTGCGTAAAGAAAGGGAGCATTTCAAAAGTTTAGGTATTCCAAAACCATTTCAGGAAAATCTTGTTATAGAACTCTATATCAAAAATATATAGTGTATCTTCATTGCAAAGAAATTTGATTTCAAGTTACATTGAAAACTTGGCCCCATAATTGAAAACCCAAAAGCTTAATTCCCAAGAAGTTGCTTTTAAAACCAAAACTTGGGAACCTACTAGCTCTAAAAACTTTTGATGGGGTTTATCATGAAAAAGAAAATATTTTCAACCTCAGCATTTTGAAAATTGATTTCTAAAAAGCTCTGTTTTCCAAAATAATAATAAGAAGCATGAGCTTCGCCACCAACACACTTCTCAACCCTCTCCTTCTCTGCTTCTGTCTACAAAAGGAAATTTGGTTTTCCCTATTTCTCTTCCCTCAGTTCCAAGGCTTAAGCTTGAAGGCGTCAAGGATGCTTGTGGAGATTCGGTGGCATCGCTTCAACAAACTTAGTTTTAAGAACCCTGTGCCTTCTTGTGTGTGTCCCCGCGCATAGACGTTGCTTGATCAAAAAGATTTTATTGGCCCTGTGCACTGCCTTCTTGCCTTCGGGCGTTGTATTTCGTAGTCACAGGAAAAGCTTGTTTTCAAAAGCTCGGTTCTTTTGTGTGGCTTGTGTACTGCCCCAGTTTCTGGGTGTGCACTCTTTAGAATGGGTTACAATATCTCATCCTCATAATCTTTTTCGTATCCCGTGCTATTTCCCCCTCACCTTATTGCTGAAAACCTCGTCAGGTCTGCAGGCAAGAGGTAGCAGATAGCCAAGTCGAGACACATAAAGCCCTGAAATTAAAAAGGCAACATCCCTGAAAAGGACAACACTTAAGAAGCCCTAGCCTGTGAAAGGATCAAGACTCAATTCTCTATCCCACAGCAAACTCTCTAATACAGTCCTCATCAAGTAGTCAATGGCCAGGAACAAGTTCAGAAGCAAGAAGAAAGGACCAGTAACCCCTGCTCGCTTTGACCCCTACCACTCACACAAGTATTCACTCAAACCTACTCCGCAGAGATTTCTAGGGAGCAACCATCACAATGGGAATAACAGTGGTATGACACCAAGCAAACATCGAAAGGATATTGTTTGTTTCTATTGCCAAAATATTGGACACTATGCTAACCGGTGCCCCCAGAAGAAGCAGAACAAAGAAGTTGAGTGCTTCAAATGTGGTGAATCAGGACATGACGCCCAATCCTGCCCTCCACTACGTCAGGTTACATGTTTTGCTTGTGGTCAAATAGGACACTACAGCTACAATTGCCTAGCTCGGTACTGTCCTTACTGCAAGAAACACCCTCTACCAGAAGGTTGTCTCAAGAACCTAGTGGCATGTACACGTTGTGGGGAAAAAGGACACCAAGCGGTCGATTGCACCGCAAGCTGCCTCAACTGTGAGGAAGATCATCAACACGGAGAATGCCCCGAGCACGATCACATGCTTTCTCTCAAGGATAAGATCATTGCCCCAAGGATCGCTCCATAAACTTATTACAACCAAGGCTGCCAAGATACAAAAGCCGAGTCTCCAAACCGCCATCGACTCACAATGACCAAAGTCGACAAACGCAATTAGTACCGGTCACTGCCGCTTTAAGGGGTAGCTGAATAAACAAAGAGTGTTGGGACACCACGATGAAGGGCCACTGCCACCAATCCAAGGCAAAGGGAAAGTCAACAACCAGCGTTGAAGAAACCACAAGCCTCAAAGATGTCGAGCAATGAAGGGAAGCCAACATCAAATTATCAAGAAGAGCAAGGTTCTCTCTGTGTGACATTTTTCTATGTGCTAATCCACTTTTGTGTAGCTCCTCTTTTCCAAAGAAGATCAAGAGCAGTGCGCGTAGTATCAAGTGGTAACCTAGAACCTTTTTGCTAGCCAGCTTGTTCCCACCTACTTCTTTCTACTCCACCCGAATCTCGGGGACGAGATTCATGTTAAGGGGGGTAGGATTTGTAACATCCCAAATAGGGAATTACTGTAATTGCGAAAAATGTAAAATCTTTTAATCATTTTCTTGGGTTTTTCAAAAATCTTTGGTGTTACTTGAATCTCTCGAATTGGATTTTCTTGCAGAGCCCAATTAATAAAATTCAAAATCTTGGGATCAAGAACCAAGTTTGAAAATCAAATCGAGAAAATCCAAGTTCCTTGAAGCATTAGTCTCAAAATTTAAAATTTAAAAATGGTTATCCTGTGCCAACAATAGAAATTATCAAATCAATATAAAACCCTTCTATCCAATTTTTGGTATCCGACACTTCAAATTCAGAAATTAAGATTTATTTTCCCAAAACCCGAGGATCTCAAAATTAAAATGGTTGAATTCAAAAATCTAAATCTAGCTTTCAAATTCAAAATCTAGTCACAAATCTAAAATTAGAAATTCAAACAAATATTTTTTTTCGCCCACCATTTCTTCCTTCCCTTTCCGCCCATTCTCTTCTCACCCGATTCGCCGCCCCTTTTCCTCTCGGCCTTCGCCCACCCGACGTGTGGCTTCTTCTTCCTCCCCTGCTTTCTTCCGCCTCCTCCCCATGCTCATGGCGTCGCCTCAGCCGACGGCCCAGCCAGCTCGCCCACTGGGTTTCGCCACCGCACCCTGTTTCGCCTCCGTGCGCGTCTTCACTCCCTACCACTAGCCTAGCTCCGCCTCGTCTTCTCTAGCTCACCGCGGCGTCTCCTCCCCTCCTTTCCGTCGTGGTCCAGCTAGCGCCGCCTCGAGCTCACTTGGCCTCGCCTGAGTTCACCTCGCCTTGATTGCCACCCGTGTTCGCCGCCTATAAAATGCTGGCCAAACCTCAGTTGCCCCTCTCCCTTGCGCCCATCCAAGCTGCGGTGGGTTTGTGCCGCCGCCGCCCCTCCCCGTCCCGGCCATCTCCGGTGAGCATTCCGCAATCCGCTCGCGTCACGGCATGCGCCCGAGTGTTCTCTGCCTCTCCTCCAATTTAATCGAAGAATCGACAACCGAGAGCGCCGCGCCCACTCCTCCTCCGCCTCCGGCCGGCCATCACCATTTCGCGCCGCCTCCACCTCGGTCGACCGGGCCGACAGCGCTGTGGGAGCTGCACTCATCACCTCGAAGCCTTTCCCACCGTCGGCCGGAGCTCCCGCCGCCCGAACTCTCCGCCACGAGAGCCCTCCGCGCGCGCCGCCGCCGCTGTCGGCTGCTGCTCTCGCCACCCTCCGGCCAGCTCGGCCGCTCTGGTGAGTTCTCTGTACCCCGCTTATACTCACGTGCGCCCCTGTCTTTTCCCTCTCCCTTCCAGCCGTCGGCGCCCCTTCCTCCCTCACCGCCGACCGCCTAAGCCGCCGCTAGCCCGCCTCAACGCCACCTGAGCCGACGCAGCTGCTACCGTGAGCTTCTTTGGCGCTAGGGGGTTCCATTTCGCCGGTCGCCGCCGCCTCCTCGGTCTCTCCCCGCCGGCGCCGCCGCTGCCATCTCGGCGTTCCCCCCTCCTCTGTCCTCTTGCTGCTGCTGCTGCTCGCCTGCTCGCTCCCGGCCGAAGGCGAGGCCCTCTTTCTGTATCCTCTCTCGGTATGACAGTGGGCCCAACCGTTAAGCATCTCCAACGCCTTTTGCCTGCATGTCCCAATACTTTTGTGGTGTATGATTAATATTGCAAATCAATATTGTGCAGATGATCAAAGGAGCAAATTTGTAAACCAGGGGTTGTAAATGAAATTGAGAGTAGGAAATTATTCAGGAGTTCATGAAGAAAAGATTTACAAAATGGACTAACATTTGTTTCTTATTATGCCAATTGAGATGAATGCCATATTTCTCTTATACCACTAAAACAAGGTTGTGCATGATCTATTTTCTTACGACGAGTAATCCACATGAATTCACTGGAGATTAATGTTAGAAATCGAATATGTGAAATTAATTATAAGATCATCTCTTGGGAATTAGAGGTAAAAGAAGTTGATCCTAGATAGTTGAACAAATCGAGCATTAATATCTCATTCTATTAAAATACTCGAGTGATCTAAATGTATCCTCCATCTCTCGACCCAAATTGAAACCCATTATTGCCAAACTAAGTAGATCAATTTGGCAAGATTTTGCCACATGAAATATCAACCATGAATCACTCACTCAATAATGGGCAGATCGTTAATGATAAGATTTGTTAGTTAATAAATAATCAATCTTGTCCATAATAATAATTGGTTAGGCAATTAGATTTCATATCCTAATTAAGTTGTTAAAAACAATGATTCATTAAGTGGCATTGCTATCCCGCTTAAGTTACGCATATAAAATATCAAAGTTGCACCACATATTTAATTATACTCGTCTTACGTATTTGTATCCTAAAATCATAAAATCATGTTTCTCTGAACTACCCTTGATACTCTCTTTTATCTGTCCCTAAGTCCTGCTTGACTCATGAAACTTCCTTGATAAATATATATAAGTCAAATAAAAGAAAGTCACCAAATAAAAGGTCGAACCTCGCTTTCAAGAACCGGTCATTAGCTTGGCCACCTCCTTTTCCCAAGCAGATAATTCCTGTAGATACTTCCTCACTTTTGACTCATCGCTATTCTAAAATTTTCCCTCACGGTAAAGCTATCTGAGACAACTCAATCTCTCACTCAAATCCATTTACTGGCGTGTTTGAGGTGCATTAATCCAAATCGTCTCCTTATTCTCAAAATCATAATAAATTTATAATCTAAATTTAATTGGGCATTTATAGTATTTGGTTTTATTGGTCTTTCTTTTCTTTGCTTTGCGTATTAGAATTTGAAGACTCGACGAGGCAACGGATTCGAACAAAGAAGACGGGTAAGCGAGGACCAGTAATTCAAAGTCATTGATTGAGAAGGCTTTGAGTTGAATCAAGGCCATGGTAAACCAAGCAAGGCAAGTCATCACTTTGATCATATTGCTCCCACATTTTATGCAAATTTATGTTCCTTTAAATTATCAACCTGCATGCCTAATTTAATATGCAAATGTATGTCAAAACTTAAGGTAGCTACATGCCCATTTGTTGTTGGATTAAATTTAGTATGCCTTTCCTTGACACTTGAATCATTTAATCCTTGTCGCCATAGATATTAATGTTAATCTTCTCTAGCTATAGATTATATTAAAATGCTATGCTAGTCCGGTCAAGTCCAGGGCGCTAGACGTCCTGATCATCAATCTTTACAACAAAAGAATTTATTTTGGGACAGTCATGGGATGTACGTGGCTGAATAGTTTGTTACGACTTGTTTATGCTTATCAAAACCCTCAAAATCTGCTTTACCTGTCTGGGCGGTTGGTGAGAGTGGATGGTGCCGATGTCGCACGAGAACCCGTGGTTTGTGGTAAGAACCGCCTGGACAAATTAAGGACTGAATCTTGTGACGACCTCCTTGTGTAAAACAGTACAAGCATAAGTCTATATGGGTACGACCTAGCTGATTAACTTACAAAGATTTAGTTCAGATATCACCAGTGGTAAGTGGGTACCAGGACATACTGGTTTACTCACAGTGGGATACAGGGACCGACTGTACCCATACGGCGCAAGAGGGGGCCTCTGACTGTGGCGGATAGAACCCTTCAGCGGTGAAACCTCAGCGGGTGGTATCTAGCTAGATCGGAGTAAGGTAAAGGCTTTGTGATAATTCATCTGTGTCTCACGCCTAAGGAAGCATGTTGACTATTAAGATGACTTATCTCTTGTGGTGAAAGTGTGCAACCTCTGCAGAGTGTAAACTATTCGAATAGCCGTGCCCACGGTCAAGGGCGGACATGGGAACTTACTCGAGTTAGTTCTATTTCCAAAAACATTTGTGGGTGGGATAAAACCAGTCAGAGGGACGTACTTTGAGTTTTGAATTTTTCCTGGAGGGAAGTACTCCAGTGGTGAAAACTAGCATAGGTGGGGGTAACCATGCACTGTAAAAGGTGGATGTAACCTACACTTCTATTATTATCACATTCTCACAATCAATTTCATAAAATCTGTTTCAGTTAAAATTGCTAAGTCTCAGGAGTTTTTCCTATTTATTGTAATTTCAAAACGCTGATTCTAGCAAATAAAAGAGCCTCAAGCCTCCCTTGACAACTTTGCATCTATTATTACTGCATCCTGTGTGGTGGCTTGCCGAGTATCATCGTACTCATTCTTGCTTAATTGCTACCATTCATCGAAAGAACAGAATGTCAAGCCTGCGACGCTAAAAGGGGTCGACAGAGCTGGAAGACGAAGAGGCCATGGACTAGGTCGCGAACCCCGTTGGTGCTCGTGGGCAAGTCCCGAGGTCCCACCTGTGTGGAGTTTCCGCTGCATTTTATTGTTTTCGCCTAATCGCCCATGGGTAAGTATTATCAGATTATTTACGCTTCCGCATGATATATTTTTGATATACAGTAATGTATCTGTGAGCACTATCTACTGATCCAGGGAATAGTGCGGTGGAATCACAGAGGATCTGGGTTTTGCTAACCCGGGGTCCGACAGTCCCCGCACGGAAGTGTGCGAGCATGAATGAACACCGACAGGTATTACACTTGCTATATCGGTATAAGCAATGGATAAGTTGAGACATGTGCATTGCATGGCATTGCATTCATAAAAAGAAAGTTAAGATATTGAGACTTGAAAATGGTAATTGATGAGAATAGATATGTGACATTGAGTTAATGGTAACAAGACATCATATGTTAATTAATGTTGTTGCCTCGTTTATTATTCTACTTTGTACTGCTGAGTCGTAGACTCACCCCTTGCTCTGTTAATGTTTTTTAGGTGAACGTTGAAGGCGAGATGCATGGGTGAAAGTAGCACATGGAACTTGGCACTTTTGTAGTTCTCCATGCACTTAGTGATCAATAAATTATCATTATGTTTAGTTTAGATTTGGCATGTTATTCCTTAGATGAATAATTATTTTTCTTTCTCGTATGGTTCTTAATGATGCTACTTAATGAGCACCTTGGTTAGCTTTATGATTGATTCATTTTAGTGATTATTTGGTTCATCATAAGTTTATTGTCTTGATTATTGTGTTGCTGAAATTTACATTTAAGATTATATTGATGATTATCCTTGATGCTTAGCTGTTAAGTGTAGTTAAATGGTTTAAATTGGTAGTATATATAGTTGTGGGTGATTTTAAGAATCTGGGGTTTTACAATATGATCTTGGATATTCAACAACATAGCTCTTCTTGTGATGTTGGCCTCTATACCATTGTCGTTATCTCTTTGCCGCTGGTGACACAACTCACCAACAACTCCAACCTCAACCACGGATCCAATTATCCTCCATCGATGACGCAACTTGACGACGACAGAGACTCGGATCTCCCCATGGGCCCACCGGCTCCTCGGCCTCAAATTTGCATCGGTCATGCTTGTTGGACATGACAAGCAACTAGCTCTCCACCATGGTCACCAGCACATGCGTGCACCCGAGCCACCACCACTCCTTGCATGGAGCCACATTGGTGAGCCACTGCTCGGCGAGCCGTCACTGGGTAGCTTCTCCACATGTCAAATGTCGCTCTGATACCAAATGTTGTCTCAGACCCTAGAGATAACTCACTCATGGCTTCTTTCTTTCTCTTGCCATGTTTCACACACACACACACACACACACACAAGATGAACACGTGAGTTTTTGCTGACACTACAACTTCCTAGCATTTGGGTTTTCGTCCTGCGTTATCTCATTGAAGATAACAATGATACAATTTAATACACATTATAGGCAACAACCTGCCTCCTTAACTCACGCCATGATCCGCTAATTACTCAGTCGACTAACCAACAATTCAACTTAGCTAGTTACTTGGTGCGGCAAACAACAGCCTTGAACACTTCTTGTTACCATTAACTCAAACTACATGCAAAGCGCGTAAGGGTTCAAGGGGGGCGGTTCAGCCTGTTGGCCCATATGGCCCCACCCCTGAAATCTTGGCACCAAAGGATAACGGGTCGGCCCCAAAAACAAAGGGTCCAATAGGGGCTAGGACCATATTGGCCCTAGGGTTGATCAGTCTCCTGACAAGTTAACCAATCTTCAGTTTATTAATCTTTCCAGGGTTTTGTGTTTACTTCGCTTCACTCTCAGTTATCAGTTTCAAAATATTGTTTTGTTCATTTATTTTCCTTACCACTATAAAAATCAATACATCTTAGCGTAAGCATAAGTGGAGGTAGTGCTTAAGAAGCCTAATCTGCACTAAGAAAACTTAAGGACAAAACGTGCTACAGATAAGCCTATTCAGCACTAAGAAAACGTAATGACCAAACTATTCTAGGCTTTATATAAATTACTGACTTTTTATTTGATTTTTGCCCATAGACAGTTAATAGTTTCAATATAGTATTCACAGTTTCTCACGTTCTGACCTCTCCTTATTTTCTACTTTTGGGACTTGAGTGGGTTTCACATTTTTGCTGTACAATAACTTGCACTACTATTTGCCTAATTCACTTTCCCTTTTTGTTTGAGGCTATGTTGTTTTAGTATAAACATGGATGACAGTAAATTTGACAATACAGTGGAAATGCCTACTTCATATACTGCTAGTAGATGATTACTTGAAGTACTCGTAAACTTTCTTGTCAGGATCTCTTTTGCTCACAATCTATTTTTTATTTTATTTTCAGGAGCTCTTTTGCTGAATTTTCAGAGAGTGAGGTTTGCGCTAACAGCAGTGATGAAAACAAGCCATCCAAATCTTCAACTGATTTGCTGGATCTTCAGAAATTGTTTAGATCACAGTGATGCTTATTTGGTATTTGTGAAGAATGATGATTGCCAGTGTTGGCTGGATGTTTGTACTTAGTATTCAAATATTTAGTTTTAGGGCATCTGATTATCTGAACTTCTGAGAGTTGTTTTTGTACCATGAAGTCAAATGTTTAGTTTTGTTTTTAGCACTGAAATAGATCCTATCTTTTTTAGAGGGAAACAGACTCTATCTTATGCATGTAACGGGCCATCTTTAGCCCATCTCACAGGTCCATCTTATGCATGTAATGGGCCATCTTTACTTCGTAAGCCCATCTCCCTGGTCCTACAGCAGCCATGTTTATTAGCCACTGCAGCCAGTAACGGGCCAATCCAGAAGCATCTCGTGGTCCGGTCTTGTTATGACATGATAGAGGGTCGGCTGACCCCTTATCCTCACCTTTCCCATGGGCCATGGGGGCCAGCTAACGGGCTGGCCCGCTCTTCACATCCTTAAAAGCATTTTCTCTACTACATGCAACGTCCACTGTTTGACGTGACAAGGCCGGAATGCCATGCAAACAATTGTAACGAAATATGCTTAAGGTGACAAGATTAATTCCAACAATTGTAACGATGTGTGTGAACATAACATTCATCCACCCTGGACTCGATAAGATGTGCTAAAAGCATATCATATCAGAATAGATTGCCACCACTTGCCTGATCAAATTAAATACTAATCGGAAGGTGAACCTGACGAACACGTCAAAATTCAAACTTTAGCTGAATGTCAGCGACAATTTAGTATAATTTCATTCTTACGCATAGAGTTACCATTTCTGGTAACAAATTAAGCACCAAGCTGGGAACATCCAAAACCCTAGTAGTGTTGCGCAAATTGGCAGTAAACAAGAGATACATAGTCATCATGCTTTTACAGAAGCAAATGCTTGAATGTAACAGTTTTGTCCGATCAATAAAACGAAGAGCAGAAATGGCAACCACAAAGTCTTCTACATTGCCGCGAATATAAAGCTATCAGAAAAGACCTACTTAAGATGAATGCCACTTCCTTCAACCCTTGGAACCACAGATGATTGGTGGCACACAGAATGCTCACCCCATCCAGCGAGTGTAATAAAAAAATATCCATTTTAAATCGAACTGTATATTTCTAAACAAAACTAGTTTCAGAAATCACAGATGGAATGAATGCCGCAAGAAGAAATGGCAGCTCTAACTGCATGCTTCTCTTTGATGCATGCGATCTTGATAGTGTAAACTACTCGATCGACAGCATATTTTTGAGACTTGAGAGGTTGATGTTACGGGGAAGTCCTTGCTTGCTTGCCCTCTGGCCCTTCATTCTGGTCCATCTTGCGCTTATTTCCAATCAAACTTATAGACTCCTCATACGAACCAACCTCCACTAGCATGTCATCATCTTGAATAGCATTGGCAGAAAGCTCAGGTATGGCTGGAGGAGGAAGTAGAATTTGTATCATTTCGGATGGTGTGTGCGCAACTGAAGGGTTCCATTGCATCTGTTCATGAGGAAGAAATGGCATGTGCGCAACACGAGGGCGCCATTGCATCTGTTCATGAGGAGCACATGGTATGTAGGCAGGAGTAGGCATGACAGTCACAGCAGGAGGGACATTTGTCTGGCTTTGCTGCCCTCCTTGGACAGTTATTGCTGTAGGTTTTTTTGAGCTGATGATCTCTAACATGCAATTGTTTCTTGTTGCTGCAACATGCATCAAATGCCATGAGTTGTGATGGATAGATAGTAATTTAGTTCTAAAATCCCACAGTAAATGCTAAATCTCGAAATTGTTAAGAGAAGTTTTTTGACTTTGTTATTATTAGTCATGAAATGATGAAGTATATTAGGTACCCAGGATTGACTTGATCGCTGCACGGGCTGCGTTTTCCTTTGCCTGCTCCTCTGTGGTTGCACCCTCACCCGTATAGGTAGTTCCAGTACTAACTGTAACTGATGCAGCAAAGCTTGAGTAGGGCCCTTCTGGCTTGACCACAAAGTAATTTGGTTCGGTGATCTTTGCTCTCTTGTGGAAGTCATTCAGAATAACTTTGCAAGGTATCAAGTCCTGAATAGAAGCAAATTAAATAATAGAAGCAAATTAAATAAACATATGAGAAGCCAATTTCTTCAAAGATGGATACTGTGAAAATTTTTGAAAGAAGATAACATGCTGCAAACTCCGGTTTGTATTAATCAAAGTTAGATTGCTCATCAGGTATCAGTAAATTATAGTATTAACTAATTAATTTATAGCAAGTTATGGCCTTATTGGCTAGTGAGCACACTCAAGAAATTATATCATGCAAAAGAAAAATTGTTTGTATTCATTCCATCTAACAAAACACTAACAATGAATGGAATGCCCTTCAATCTAAGATG
Organism: Dendrocalamus sinicus; assembly: GCA_036346575.1. NCBI lineage: Eukaryota > Viridiplantae > Streptophyta > Magnoliopsida > Poales > Poaceae > Dendrocalamus > Dendrocalamus sinicus. The sequence continues at coordinate 65,560 of JAYEVI010000473.1, read as the reverse complement.
CTGAATTGAAAGTGACAAAACCAAAGAGAAGGAAGAAGGGTGCAGTTCCTCCATATCAGAAATGTAAAGCAGTGTGGAAAATTATTATAAGCAATTATTCAGATTATGATGTTTATATTACATTTATCATTGGAGCCTATATTTCAACGTTGTGCCTTAATGTATAGTCATTACCGTAGTAAATCCAATAAATCTAGGGACAACAAATGCAAGGCACAAGAAGTAATGTAATGCCAGCAGGAGATGAAATGACAATATGAGATGAGAAAAATAGTATATAATTTATGATACAACAATTAGCTAATAGATATATAATCATCTTGATACAAATCTGAAAAAAAAAACACGACTGACAATGAAACACACACTACCGGAAAGCTGCTTTATGCCGAGTGTCTGAAATTTTGCCGAGTGCAATCTATCGGGCACTCGGTAAACAATAACTTTGCCGAGTGCCTCCATGGGGACACTCGGCGAAAATAAAGCACTCGGCAAAATCTTTTGCCGAGTCTGATATTAGACACTCGGCAAAGTAAGCTCTTTGCCGAGTGCTGACAGGAAAACACTCGGCAAAAATAAAACACTCGTCACCAACCGCCGTCCGTTAGAGGTCAGCTGCCGCCGTTAGAACTTTGCCGAGAGTCTGGAGCTAACACTCGGCAAAGATAACTTTGCCGAGTGTTTTTTTTTTAGGCACTCGGCAAAGAAATAAAACCTTTTCCTTTCCTACCCTTCAAACTTTTTTTACTCTCCACATACAACATATGGTACTCCATGTTAAAATTTGGTATATTTTGTATTTGTTTGCTATAATTAATTAATTAATTGTATCTTAAGCAATTTTTTGAATCAAGTCAAATTTGAACTGCAAGTGATTCAAATAATAGGAAAAAATGAATAGAAAAATGATATTCATGTTATTCAGCCCAGTTTGATGCCTTACCTGTGAAATGAAAAGGAATTTCAAACATCTTCTTCAGGAAACACGACCACGAACGTGTGGCCGAATGATTTTAAAATTTTAAAAAAAGCAAACGAAGTTTGAAAATCATGAGATTTGTCAAGATGTCATGATATCATACGTGGAGGCTGTGGTAAAAATTGAGAAGATTTCGCATAAGTTGTCACGCATTTATGCTTACAAACCGAAGTTTTTCTGAAGAAGAAGCGTAGAGTTGAGAATGATCCGGTAAGATTTGGAGTCAAAGTGACGGTCGAATTGTGGTTTGACTACAAAACTTTTTGTATAGGCAATAGACAACAGAGATTGTTTCATGTGAAATTTTGGTAATTTTTCGGATCCGTTTGATAATTTTAATTTTGAAACTGCAATTATAGAATTTTAATTGATATAAATTGAATTTGAGCTATAACTGCATGAAATAATGGTCTAATATTCGTAGAAGCATCGAATATGCATTGTTGAGTGAATTTGACAAGGCATTTTCAAAGTACATTCGAACAAATTTGTAAAACAAATTTGGAAAATAAAGAGAGGAATGGAAGTATTATTAAAAATCTTTGCCGAGTGCTTTGTGGGTGACACTCGGCAAAGGAGGAGCTTTGCCGAGTGCGGATCGGCGGCACTCGCAAAGTATGAGGCTTTGCCGAGTGCGATGGGGCACTCGGCAAACAACACAACCATAACTTTAATTCCCGCGCCGCGCACACACGCAACCACATATTCAAGCCCGCCGCGCCGCTCGCGCGCGCGCTGCCGCCTCGCGCCGCGCGCGCCCGCGCCACGCCGCGCCGCGCCCCCCCCCGCGCGCGCCGCCGCGCCTCCTCGCCGACGCCGCGCCCGCGCCTCGCGCCGCGCCCGCGCCTCCCGCGCCCGCGGCCGCGCCCGGCACCGCCCGCCATGCCGCCCGCGCCACGCCCTCGCCTCCGCCACGCCCGACGCCTCCCCGACGCGCCGCGCCGCCGCCGCGCCCGACGCCTCCCGACTAAGGTTGTCTTTTTCTTTTGCTATATTGATAGATTGATGCTGTTTGTTATGGTGATTGATCATGATGTAGGACTACCTTAGTTCAATTTAGTAAAATTTCATAGAAGGCAATTAAATATGAGCATATTTCCATGTCAATGATGTTTGAATGGCACTAGGAGGCGCTTCCATGTGAAGCAGTAGTCGTGGTATTAGAAATTTATAGCCTAATTTGTTCTAAACATGTAACATATCAATACAGTACATGCAGATGTGCTCACCAAAATATGATAAATAGGTTTTTGTTTCAATTGTTTAGATGGATATGCAACGCAAACGACGCATGCTTATAATTAAGACATATGCTCTAGTCATAGTTCTATATGCATTCTTTGTAAATAGGCTTAGGTTGTCTCAATGGTTATAACCTGCAATCACATATACCCCCATCCAATGAGACACCCCTAAAGGTTAGAACAAGTTCAAGATGGCAGCCCTATTTTAAGCTACTAAAATTGTCATATAGTTTGCTAGTATTTTCTTGTATGCATAGATGCATGGTATATAACAGTAGTTGTTGGTTGTCATAGGATTGTGTCAGTGCAATGGATGGGACTCATGTGCATGCTAGAGTACCAAAGGAGATTTCCGTAGCCTTTAGGGTAGGAAGCACTATTTACCTGATGAGTTGATTGTTTGCCTTGAAAACTGTCTTATATGCTCCTAGCTGACTATCACTTGGCCAAGATTGACTCATTAAGCCATTATTCACACAACCAAATAGTGTAATCTAATTCTTTCCTAAATTCAAAGTAGGATCATTTCATCAATCAACAGCTCTGCATAATTAATCCAAGATCATACGTACAGACTATAATAATCATTTTAGTTATTGTTCATGTTGTATGTGGTCCATAATCTATTTTCATGTTAGTGATTGCTCTGATCTTTAGTAGTTTATCCCCATTGTCATGATATCTCTGTTTTCTTACTGCATGTCTAATTGTCATGATATCTCTGTTTATCCCCATTGTTATATTTTATGAAAGATGCTATTGCTATACTGATGTGTTAATGTTCTAAAGAATGAGGGGGAGTTGAATGCCATATCTGATTGGTATATCACTTTGTTATTGCTACATCACTTTGTTGAATGCCATTCTCTGATTGGTCGGCCCAATTTATTCTCTGGTTAGGTGTAACCTAGTTAGGCGTCTCCCGTTCGAAAGAGATACGGTTGGAAATATGCAGATCTTTGCATATCTATAACCGTATCTGTTTCGAATTGTCCACGTTTTTTGGACAGCCCGAGGATACGTAGATGGGGTTAGTTTCCATGGTCTACTTCGATCCGTGACAGTTTCGCAGATCTCCTGTTGTTCTCCGGATACACAATCTCCCCGCCAGACGTGTATTTGGAGAACATCGGGAAGGTGCCAAATTCTGTCTCGGATAGGAGTAGAGCATGGAAACTAACCTCATCTACGCATCCTCAGGTGGGATTAGGACCTATCTTCACCTATTAGATAGGAGAAAGATCGTGTAGATGCATTTGATTCTTATATTACTCCCGATATGTTAGAGGATGGATGACCGTGAGTGGATGTACACGGCCGCTCAAGTCAAGGTTCGTTGTCCGATGAATGGATTGAGAAGACCGATGCTTTCTTGGAACTAGCATTTGCCAAGGTTAAAGGAGCGCGTGCCACTTGGTGTCCCTGCAGCAGATGTGCAAACACGCGTCGACAAACAAAGGAGGTCATGGGTAAACATCTTTGCAAGTTTGGATTTACTGGCGACTATACCGGTGGATCTACCACGGTGAATCCGATCGTATGAGAGAGGAGGTCGTGAGACCACGCGTCGAGGATTATGATGCTGATGGCGGGTAGGAGACATGTTAAATGACTATCATGAAGCACACTTCGCGGAAGGACGTTGGGAGGAGGAGCGAGGCAACCGCAAAGGCGTATTACGACATGTTGTCTCGCGCACGAAACCCCTTCACGGCGCATTTAAGGTTTCTCAACCGGATGGCATTGGACGCGTAATGGCCTTGAAGTCCCGGTTGCTCGAGTCGAGACGCCGATGCTATGTTGACAGCTTTTGGCAGCATGCTTCCGAGGGTCACATTCTCGCCAAAGAGCATGTATGAGTCAAAGAAACTCCTTCGTGCACTTAAGATGCCATATGAGTAGATACATGCTTGTCCGAAGGTGCATCCTATTTAGGAAAGAACACGCGAAGCAAATGCGTGCAAAGTGTGGATCCTCTAGGTTCTGGAGGTAGACTCGTGATGGTCGAAGAGGCGACTTGCGATCCCGTGAAAATCCTACGGTACCTTCCGTTCATACCGAGGATCCAACGGCTATACATGACCGAGGAAACCGCGAAACAGATGACATGGCACAAAAATGGACGTCGATACAATCCCGAGAAGCCGTACATCCATCCGATGGTGAAGCATGGACCCACTTTGATGTGATTCATCGTGAGAAAGCTCAGAGGCTCAGAATGTACGTGTTGCGCGGCAACAGATGGGTTCAATCCTTATGGAATGATGGCGCCCCATACACTTGTTGGCCCGTGTTCGTTATCCCCTCAATCTCCCCGGCGTCCTCTTCCAACGCATGAACATATTCTTGTCGTTGATAATTCCTGAACACCCGGGGAATAATATGGGTGTGTTCATGGAGCCTGTGATTGATGAATTGGTCCGTGCTTGGGAGGAAGGGGTATGGACATACGACCAAGCTACAAAGAGAAACTTCAAAATGCATGTTTGGTACCACTACTCGCATGACTTCCCGCGTATGGGATATTCTCATACTGGTGTGTTCACGGAAGTTCCCATGCCCGGTATGCAAGGCACTCAAGTTCATTTGGTTGTGAAGGGTGGCAAGTATTCTTCGTTCGACAAACATCGACAATTCCTCCTCTTGACCATGCATTCAGGCGAGACATCAAGAACTTTACGAAAGGTGTCATAGTTATAGACCTGCACCGCAGATGATGACCGATGCGCGGTTCGTGCTCGAGATAGATGCTCTCGAGGTCAATCAAGAAGGTGGTTTTGTGGGATATGGTGAGCAACATGCATGGACTCATAAGTCGGGCTTGTTGAGGCTCCCTATTTGGATGACCTTCTTCTTCCACATAACATTGATGTAATGCATCTTGAAAAGAATGTCGCCGAGGCACTTTGGGCAACAATCATGGACATTCTGATAAGACAAAGGACAACATTAAGGCTAGAGTGGATCCGCAGCGTTATGCGATAGACCAAAGCAAGAAATGAAGCCTCCTAGAGCGGCGGGACATGGAGAAAGCCTAAGGCCGAATTGTCTTGACCAGGCCCCAAAGGAGGGAAGTACTAGAATGGTTCCAAAGTTAATGTTCCCGATGGGTATGCGAATCTGAGGAGGGGAGTGAACTTATCTACTATGCGAATCAATGGGCTCAAGAGTCATGACTACCACATATGGCTTGAGCGGCTTCTTCCGGTGATGGTTCGAGGCTATGTCCCTGAGCATGTCTGGCTAGTGCTGGCAGAGTTGAGCAATTTCTTCCGCCAACTTTGTGCCAAGGAGTTATCTCGGACCGTGATTGCAGACTTGGAAAGAATGGCACTGTGTTGCTCGTAAGTTGGAGAAGATCTTTCCACCGCTTCTTCAATCCGATGCAGCATTTGATTTTGCACCTCCCGTATGAGGCACGAATGGGGGCCCGTCTGGTCGTTGGTGCTATCCAATTGAGAGATGTCTAAAGGTTCATCGAACTAAATGTAAAAATAAATGCAAAATTGAGGCTTCCGTTGCGAGGCATACATTTTAGAGGAGGTGTCAAACTTCACAACAACGTACTATGGTGACAACCTTCCTAGCGTGCACAATCCACCCCGTCGTTACAATGTCAAGAAAATGAATCGAACCTCGGCATTTTCCGAGGGCAACTCGGAAGTGCAAGTGATGCGACCCCAAGACCTTGAAACATGAAGAGTGGCGCACTATCATGCTATATGTGTTGAACAACCTTTCCAAGTGGAGCCGTACATGCGGTAAGTTGTCAACAAACTTGTTCTCGAGTAGTCACTATTCTCGCATCCAACCCCTTGTTTCGTTGGTGCGAGGATTTTCATCATCAATTCGCGTGAATCAAGGGAACCTACCCGCAGAAGTCGAGACCCTTCTTAGCCACGGTGCGGGAAATGGAATGCCCGATTTCATTTCTTGGTTCAAACAGAAGGTACGTCAATTTAGCTCGTGTTAGTTTGACATTACAAGTTGCTCGTGCGCGCGAATAATATAACGAACTATCTCGCTTGAGCTTGCGGGGCCAAACCGATGCGTCTATGAGTGCCGAGTTGAGACAGTTGCCGATGGTCGTGCCTATAGGGTAAGCTCATTTACCGTTATGACGTGAATGGATATCGCTTTCACACAACAAGACATGAGCGAGTCGGCCCAATCAAGAACCACAAATACCGGAGTTTTTACGCCTGGCCTTGATGGGGTCGAGTATTATGGAAGAATTGAAGAAATATACGAACTCACGTTTCATGGTTGCAAACCTCTTAATCCTGTCATATTCAAATGCCATTGGTTTGATCCTGAAGTAACGAGACGGACTCTAATCTTGGGCTAGTCGAAATTCGACGACCATCCGTCTTACCAGGAGACGATGTGTATATTGTGGCTCAACAGGCCACGCAAGTTTATTATCTCTCATACCCGTGCCAAAAAGACGACCGTCTTAAGGGTTGGGATGTTGTGTACAAGGTATCGCCACACGGTAAACTACCTGTCCCAAACAATGAAGATTACAACTTTGACCCAAACACATATGACGGAGAGTTCTTTCAAGAAGAGGGGCTAGAAGGAGTTTTGAGATAGACTTAACCGGCGATCGGAATGGAAGTAGACAATGAAAGGGTTGTTGACGAGGACGCTGGAGATGAGGTTCAAAATGTGAAGGACTTAGAATTACTTCAGCGATTACATTTAGGCAATGACGTTGATGACAACATTGCTCCTTCGAATAGTGTTGATTATATGGACATGGTGATAGTGATGATGAGACTTATGATCCAGCTAATCCCGATCATGATGATTATTTCTAATACATGTAATACTTTGTTATTTTCTAATTATGTTTTGTTTATTTTGCATCTCTTTCTAAGTACGTCTTGTTTATCTCGTGCTTATTGGTTTACTCTTTTTAATTGCGGTGATTGAACAAAGATGGTGGGCGGTATGAGGAACGTAAGGTCGCTTTACCAAAGACGGCCCGATGCAATTGGCGATCGGGAGCAGGAGTAGGAGGAGCGGAAGGAGCAGAGGAGGAGCAGGAGCACTCTTGAGAGGGAGCGGGAGGAGGAGCGGAGCGGGAGGAGGAGCGGGAGGAGGAGCGGGAGCAGGAGGAGGAGCGGGAGCAGGACGAGGAGGAGGAGCGGGAGGAGGAGGCGGCAGGGGTTCCGCTTCCTCCGGTTCGTCGGTGTCCGGTTGCGAGGTCCTCGCCCCTCCCGAGGCGACCGATACCTCGTGAGAGACGCCACGATTCAACCCAGGGGCTAGGTAAGTAACTTTAGATGTTATCACTACTTTTTCATTTGATATGTTGAAAATCACAATAGAAACTAATAATTTATCTTAATCACTTGGGCGGGGTTGGACGCTTGTGGCTGCGGTGATCACAAACGCCATGTCAATGGCATCCGGGCCTTTGTGCAAAGCTACACTTCCCCGGCTCGGTTGCGTTTGGCGGAGGGCGGGAGCCGGCCTACACGTGGGACCACTCGTCGCCTTTCGATTTACCGGATCGGGATGGCAGGGTATTCGCCAACAAGGCGGCGCGGGTGACGACCGAGCTGTGGGTAAGTCTTCCTCGCACTACATTGCTCAATACATCGCATTCATTGGACATTCTTGAAATAATGACTGGATACATCACGTCTATATGCAGGATTTCTTCAGATGCCAGGAGGGATATGAGGCCAAGGCGGCTAGTGTGGCTCATAAAGCCTGTTATAAACTCGTGAAGGACATGCATTACGAGGCACGCGTCCAGGCCATCGTAACATACAACGCTACCTACCTTGGAGTGAAGATCAACAAAACTCAAGCAAGAAACATGAGGCTGACCCGGGAAGACTACATGCGTAAATATAGAACATTAATACTGATTTTTTCGAGATTAAGTACGCTTAATTTGATCTTCTTATATGTTATATACTTGATGACGTGTAGGTGCCTCGTGGTGGTGCGCCAAAGATCTGCAGATCTTTGAGCACGGATGGTGGACAAGTGGTGCGCCGCGAGTGGGAGGAGACGCACAACGCTTGCCGGGAGCGGCGTTTGATGATGCCAGGTGCACCACACCATCAAGGCAACCGTAGCCTCGACGAATTCGCGGCTACATGGGTACGCGAATTCATTTCTTTATTATAACGCTCAATTCTGCATAATTTCTAATCATCTTACTGTTTTTTCGCAGTCGTCACATGGTGGCCAGCCTTGCTCCCAGTTCAAGGCATGGGCTTTGGCCCACAAGGGCAAGGCGACGTCCGACGTCGACTACAACCCGGAGGACCCGCCCTCGGCGTACAGCAATGCGACGGCCCACGGCCGCCTCGGTGAGTACACATCGATGGCAAGGGCGGTCCATGGGCCGAGTACGATCCGAGCACCCGGGACCTTGATGGAGAAGTCGTCATGAGGGTGGGAGGAGGCAAGAAGCATGGGCGGTACTGGATTGGCGACAAAGACACTCGACACGGCCACTACTCCCACTCTCACCCGGATTCGAGCAAGGAGCACGAGCTCAAGCCCGACCATACGCCCACGGCCGACACCGCACATCCCGGATGGAGGCACTCCAGGTTATTTCTGTTTTATTAAATGCGTTCATTAATTTTTACATACCTTTGCTTTGCATTGTAACATTGGGGTGAAATATTGTAGGCCCAAATGGAAGAAGAGAAGAGGCTACGGGAGGAGATGGCGGCGAGGATGGAGGCCGATCGGCAGAGGAATGAGGCCGAGCGGCAGAGGATGACGCAGATGTTTCAGTGGATGCAAAGTCTTGGCGAGAGGATGGGTCAACCTCGCCACGAGCTATTCCCTCCACCTCCTCCTGCAACTACTCCTGTGAGTTTCTAGTGGAGTATGAATGTTTAAGTTTGTATGTTCCTACCTTAAATCTTGTCTCACACATGCAATCTCTTCTCTTTTGTGCAGAATCAATCGGCGGCTTCGAATAATATGCCTCATGACCCACCACATCAGTCGGGGTGACTATATGTGACTTGGGATATGTGATACATGTGATATGTGATATATTGTGACTATATGTGATATTGTGACTTGTGATATGTGATATATTGTGACTTGTGGTGATATATGTGATATATTGTGGACTATATGTGATATATGTGATTACTTGTGGTGATTACTTGTTGATATATCTATGATATTGTGATTTGTTTGAGTGAGGTGCAATAAACAATTAAAATAGGCAGTTTTTGGCCACTTTGTCGTGTGTTACACTCGGCAAAGGAGGCTTTGCCGAGTGTCATGGTAAAACACTCGCAAAGTAACGTTTCGGTTATTCGGCACGTACTATGCGAGTGTTGTGATTTTGCCGAGTGTCGTGGTAAAACACTCGGCAAAGTTTTAAACTTTGCCGAGTGTTTTACCATGACACTCGGCAAACTTTAAGGCTTTGCCGAGTGTCTTTACCATGACACTCGGCAAAGTTAAAAGCTTTGCCGAGTGCCATTCCGTCCTGGCACTCGGCAAACGACGCCGTCACCGTGTTCTCGCCGTCCACTGCCTTTTTTTTGCCGAGGGTCGTTTCGGCACTCGGTAAAGACTTTGCCGAGTGCTCGATGAAAAGCTCTCGGCAAAGATTTCTTTGCGGTCAGAAACTATGACGTGTGAGCTATGCCGTGGGTGGCACTCGGCAAAGACTTTGCCGAGTGTTTCTCGTGCTTTGCCGAGTGCGGCAAAGCTGCTGAACCCGGTAGTGACATGAAGATCATTTCCAAAACTAGTACCTGATTAATCAAGTGAAGTGCTTCAGCAAACTCAACACAATTGTTGTCCCATGCTAACAAATTCTCATAGGCGACTTTAGCAGCATCTTGCTCTGCTTCTTCGCATTGAGCAAAATAATTACTTGAAGAAAATATCTCATCACCCACACGGACAATGCTTCTAAATGGTTTGTGTGGCATACCCTCCATTTCAGTGCAGTATATTGGTGACTCGTTATGTGTCAACCAAGCAAAATGACGCAAAAGGTCTTTGTAACTTAATAGTTCTGAATAAAAATACAAATTAGTCATTTTAAATGCTAATAATTTAATTATTTATGACATATCTGGGAACAATTTCCAATAGTAACTAAGTAGTGGACTGGATTGTGCTACAACAATATAAAGAGGCATAATATATAATAATTATGTTGAACTATGCATGTACCAACTTACTTTCATGATAAACAACCAAGAAAACATTTCACAAACATTTGGGACAGTGGGAGGCATATAGTCGCTGACTTTTATAAATATTTTGCAACAATTGCCCACAAGGATACGGACATTGCATCAAAAATTGTAAGTCCAATAAAATAGTGGCACTACTACAGAAATGGTTATCACAATCGATTCGGAATCGTTATCACAGACAGTTCTTTGAACCATCCGACTTCATGGGTCAGTGATAATCGGCGTTATTCACAGACGGTTTTTGAACCATTTGTAAAAGCTTTATCACAGATGGTTCTTGACAAAAACCATCTGTAATGTACCAATATCACAGATAATTCTTGGTAAAAACCATATGTGATGTGCAAGTATCATAGACGGTTTTTGGTTCGAGCCGTCTGTGATAGTCTTTCACAGACAGTTTATACCACAAAACCGTCTGTGATAATTCATTCTATACCTAAAATTTTTTCTATTTTTCGACGAGCCTCAGTAAATGTTAGCTATGTCCTTTGAAAACAAGCAAAGACAGCATCAAACATAGCAGCACATTTCATTTCCTTTAATATTAGAATCCAACATTACAGCATCATAAGATAACGAGTAGTTTACCCATCTAACACAATAAGAATATGGTAAGAATACATCTTCTAATCCGACGAACCCAACTCCTAAACATGACAACACATAAAAGAAATAGATATCCTAGTAGACAGTAGAAGCTGAACCGCGTCGACGAGGGTTTCATGCCTAGGCCCTCTCACCCGTGATGCAGCGTGCGAGCTGGATGTCCTTGCCGCCCACCGTCGTCGGCGCTGACTTGAGCGCCATCTTGGTAACCAGCTGCTTCTGTGGCACCTTGCCATCTACTGTGTAAGGGCCATTGGGGTCGGGGTCGAGGAGGACGACGGTGAGGAGGAGGCTAGAGAGATTTTGAGCAATGGTAAGTAGGGGGTAGGTTTGGGTGAGTATTTATAGAAGAGAGAGAGCGGAATGGGCATGGGGACAAAGAGGTGAAGTTATGATCCATGGAGTGGGGGTTGGTGGATTTCTATTGGCTGAGATTGAGTTAGGGAGGATCTACAGGCCCAGCGGTCAGATTATCACAGATGGTTCTATATACAAAATGTCTATATGCTAGTATCATAAACGGTTCTATATACCAACCGTCTGTAAATTAGAGCACAAAGACAACATATATATATATATATATATATATATATATATATATATATATATATATATATATATATATATATATATATATATATATATATATATATATATACATACATACATACATACATACATACATACATACATATATATATACACATACATATATATATACATATATATACATATATACATACATACATATATACATACATATATATACATACATACATACATACATATATATACATACATATATACATACATATATACATACATATATATATATACATATATACATACATATATATATATACATATACATATAGGACGAGTGTTTCATGCACCAAGGTGCCTGAGCACCAATATCAATACCGTTGATTTGCTTCGAGATTATAACGTTTGATGTGGGTATCTTCATATACCCATAAAAGTATATTTGAGATGTCAAACTCAAAAAATTTAAATTCAACTTCAGTTTAATTAGTTTGAACTATTTTTATAGTATATACTCACTGTAGTTGCATTGAACTCAAAAGTAGTTCAAACTAGTTTGAACTGAGTTCAAAACTTACTTACCATAAATATATCTAGGGTATAAAACATTTTCATACCCAAACTCAAAAAAATTATCAATCATACATGTGTATCGGATGTTGGTGCCTAGGCACCATGGTGCCTTATGTAATTTTCCTATACATATATATACATATACATATATATATATATATATAGTATAAATAACAGGGACACCATGGTGTCTGGGTACCAAACCTCCCTGCCTTTGGAATGCTTTTAGATGTGTGCTAGTGTGATTGAGACTTTCCATCCATGATTAAGACTTTCCATCTATGATTGATTTACCATGCATGATATATTATATACCATTGCACTAGCACGCATCTAAAAGCAATCCAAAGGCAGGGAGGCTTGGTGCCTGGGCACCTTGGTGTCCCATTTCAGCGTCCTATATATATATATATATATATATATATATATATATATATATAAACAATTAGTCTCAAAAGATAAAATAGTAAAGTTTTATATGGCGTATATATGCTTGTTTGAAAGGTTTCGATAAGATCTAGAACTTTGCAGTTGAGGCAGACCCCAAATTTCAAGGGGAAGATCAAAGACGGATCTTGGTAAGAACAGTCTATGATACTTCATAGATGGTGCTCACCATGAACCGTTTGTGGTATTATTTCTTCACAAATGGTTCTTAACCCTGGCAGCAACACAGATGATCTCTAAACCTAAACTGTCTGTGATTGCATTTACCACTAACGATTTTGGTGAACCGTCTGTGATGAGACGTCTAATATAAGTCTTTTTTGTAATAGTGTGGTTAGCTTGATATGCTATGTGAAGCATGCAGAATATGCTCTATAAATAACAATAACGCTATAAATAATCTGCAAGTGTAAAGATTTATAGCTGACATGTAATTGTTATAACAAAGACTACCTGCTACCAAAGTTTCTCATCACACGTTTTATTATACTCAGGACTAATATATATGTTTATCTCTATAGAAAAATCTATTCATTTCGTCATGCAGCATAGCTAAATGATAGCAAGCTTACTGAAGATACCCAAACACAAAATTTGAGGAGTTTCTTCTTGACTACTACAATTATATCCTCTTTTTCATAACATTTTGACAGTAGGTTACATATTTTATATATGGATTTAGCTACTATAATCAATCCCTCCTAAACAATCACCCAAAAGACCATTTACCTTCAACAAAATTGTTTTCCCTATAATGAATCCCTCCTTCAAGATCTCCTAAACAATCACCCAAAAGACCATTTACCTTCAACAAGAATGTCTTCTATCTCATGAAATAAACTAGTTATTTAAAGAATCACCTCCTAAAAACAAAAAAAAATCTAGATCCAAATACATAAAGAATATCATGAAGTTAAAAATTTGCAAGAGATTATCTTTTAATAAAGAGATGAAATTCGATCTAGATCTGCTGAAGGAAAACAAAAAAAAGAATAATAGGAAGAATTACAAGAGCTTGAACTCACCAGGCGGAGACGGCAGTGATGGTGAGGAGGATCCAACTACTCTGATTGGGGTCTCCATCTAGATCTATCTGGGAAGGAATTTGATCTGTGAACAGAAAAGGTTACTTTCATTTTGATATTTTCCTCTTTCCCTTTTGGAAGATGACAAATACTGGTGGTAATTAATGACATAAGTATTGAAAGTAGTGAGAGCAATTTGAATATAGGTTCGAACCTCTCCAATGGTAATAATAAATTAATAACATCCATGTCTTAGGATACTAATTTTAATGCACTTGCCTTTTCTAAATACCAAATTTTAATTGGGAAACATGTCTCGTCTCTCCCTTTACAAAAGGAAAACTAGATATTGCTCCCTTTCTCTGGTACTGCCTTATCCGCACATATATGATCAATCCAAACATTCATCCTTTTATGCAATGTTTATCAAAAGTGTAAGTCAATGCTAGATAGCAAGAATGTGTTTATATGTGTTTGTTTATCAACATCGATCCTGACCAATTATTTGTTTTTGCTTGTGTATTGTTATATTCTGAGATTGTGGGTGGGATAGTATAATTATGTAGCAGCCTGGTGCTCAGCAGTGAGACCAATTCGTATTGCATTGTGATTAGCTTTTGTGCCTAGGTGTTCAGTTATAAATCAAGTATGTGATGATATACATGCCAGAGTATCCGTGCTTAGTTATGATCTACCAGACTGTACATTCAAGTGATGATCTAACTTTGCATTGATCAAGATGCGCACAGATTAATTATCTTCTTTTTAGTTGTTTTTATTAAAACAATAAGTACTGGGATGTAAGCATTATCAAATTAAACTCTTTAATTTGATGCAGTTAAAATGAAGTGGAGATCATACTTGGGGGGATATCAGGTGAAAATGAACACACTTTCGTGAAAAGTGAGCAAATACCACTAAAAGTAATCATACAAGTTTTTAAGAAATCCTCAAAAAATTATCATCTGTAGGTAAGTGCATGGTCTATATCCATGCAAAATTTCAAGAACAAAATCAATCCCGTTTGTGAGATACCAAAAAGACAAATACAGCATGTAATATTGTACAGCAGTGATGAACAGTATTTGACATTATTACGGCGGTGAGGATTTTTAAAAATTGTACGAGTACTATAACATCCCATAATTTGTTTTTAGGTGAGTTAGTCTGATAAAATTAATTAGTCTGTGCTTTTGGGCCAAGAGTGGGTGTAGTCGAGTCGTAATGAAACCCAAGTCCAAATTAGACTCCAAACCAAAGTGGGTTCTAGCCAAAAAAAACCCTAACCCTATTTATCTCTCCTATTTGGTTAAGTAGTTTGAAGGTTATGTTTTTGGGAAGGCTACTGTCTAGAAACCGTCGTCATTGGTAGAAGTTGTGTTGATGGAATTGGGAACCCCAGTTGATGTCCGAATTAAATTGTGGGCATAACTAAAATGATGTAGATATTTTTTTATACTTCAGAAATTGTGACCTTTACTCTGTTTCGTGTTGTATAGAAATAGTTATGAAAATTGAGAAGTCTAATGTCTAGGATCATTTCATATTGACATTAGGGATTGAAAACGAGGGCTTAGATGATCTAATCAAAAGTTGCAAATTAGGAAAATGTAGAAATTTTTTTGTATATTCCACAAAATATATATTTTTTAATATATTTAGGTTCTTAGGTTGTGAGTTATACTTATTTGAGTACTAGGCCAGCAATATCAGTAAAGCGGAGAGAAGGAAAGAGGTATGTTTAAGTGTAGAAGTACATGATCTTATTTGCATGTTATGATGTGTATTGAGGTATTGTACCTTTATTGTTATCAGGTTTTAAAGCTTCATTTCGGTGGCTGATTGCCGATCATCATGTCTTTCTTCATGGTTAGGCAAGTGTAGGGTGGAATGGTAACATGTTTTGTTGGCTCTTGTTGTTTTATGTTAATAAAGTACTGGACATGTTGATTTTACATGTTTACACTTTCTATAATGCTTATATGGTTATGGATTAAATGGTGATGATGATAAATGATTAATGTTGATAAGCGACTAATGATTGAAAGAAATGTTGCATTTGCGTAATGAGCATTCGTGATGGAAAGATGTCACTTGTGTGGTCCTTTGAAATCTACTTTTTGTGGGCAACTCACGGGACTGGGCTGAGTAAGATCTACATCGGTAGGCACTCCATGGGAGTTGAAATG
Organism: Dendrocalamus sinicus; assembly: GCA_036346575.1. Lineage (NCBI taxonomy): Eukaryota > Viridiplantae > Streptophyta > Magnoliopsida > Poales > Poaceae > Dendrocalamus > Dendrocalamus sinicus. Next base: position 49,741 of record JAYEVI010000473.1, on the reverse strand, counting down.
AGATCCCCGTATGAAAAAGGATGAGCTTGAGGTCCTCGCCTGATAAAGGGTGGGCTTGAGTGAGTACGGACGGGTGTAACACTCTGCTATACTGGTATATGCTGAAGAGAATTTGAGACATGTGCATGAGCACTATATTGTATTGCATCACTAGAAGTAAAGAGATATTCATAAATACTTAATGTTATTGTTATACGTTAATTGAATGACATGGGAGGATATATGTTTATTATGATTATGATCATCTACATTGCTTCAATGTTAAGAATGAGTTAATGAATTTCGAATTAATATGGTGATACATATATGTTGATGTTTCTTATTTTATTATGTAATTGGTAAGTCTTTTGACTCACCCTTACTTCGTTGTTGTTTTTAGGTGAATGTTCAAGGTGATATGCATTGGCAGGAGTAGCATATTCGCTTCACATGCAAACAATAATTCTTACAACACTCTTAGTTGTCATTTTTAGACTTAATGGTATGGTTAGATAGCTAGCATTAATAATGGTCCTTAATAGTAGAATTTAGTCATGTGTGGATAATGTTTTTTATAGTCATTGATGATCTAAGGTGGTTGTTTTTCCTTATATTAATGCTAGCTGTCTATGTTTGGTAATGTTCTCAGGAATGCGGTCTTGAACGTTCTTTGGCGCAAGGTTCCAAGCTTATATCTGTGTTGTTTAATTTTATTCTTAGTGTGAATCTCTTATAGTGTAAACTATTGATGCTATGTGGATTATCTTTTGTGAGTAGTATATTGAGGAAAGGTGTTGCTGAAATGTTGTAATAGTAGTTTTAAATTTGGAGTGAAAGTGTTTGGTAGTAGCATTCCAAGCTCAGTCTTGGCGAGGGTGTTACAATTTTTGGTGGTATTTGCACAATTTTCTCAGAAGTGTTCATTTTCATCTGATATTTCCCCCTTGTAGACTTGAGCCCATCAATAAAAATAGCTACTGCTTTTCAATGCTATTGCAACATACATATATCTAGAACACACGATTCAATTCCATTTAGCAAGTAATGCAGTTGTATTCCTGTTGTGCTGATCCAAAGATTTTACTAGTTGTCAAATAAATGTAAGGTTCCCTTCATGCTCTTGGGTAGTTTTCAGTTTTAGCAGCATATATTATGCATGATCATATTTGAGGCTATAAGCTATCTGGTACTACTTATGTGCTACCAGTGCATTTAGACAAGGAATTGGTGAGACATATTATGACATACCATTGTAATTCTTGTGTATGCAAGATCAAATAGTGTCCACTTAAGAAATTTATTTATGTACTCATGTTGCTAGTTCTATCTGTGAATGATATAGGTATATGATTGTGAAACACTAGATGCTGCTCAACCTATTAATGGATTTTGGACTTCGTTTCATGCAACTAGTGAGCATGCATGATTACAGGTGTCTAGTTTATAGTTGCTTCCATTATAGTTGTCAAGCAAATTTTGAACTTTTAATCATGATGATCAGTCCAGATCATGCATTTTATAAGTTCTTATTTTTTGCTTCCAAATAACATGTATATGCACACAAGCATTGATTATTCTCATGAATTCCTCTAATCATTCCATTACAGTGAGCAAAAGAAGGGTTAAGGAATCACCAGTTGTCCTTATGGCTTAAACAATGTCCTGTGATTAGCAACCATGTTTGATCAAGTACTTAGTGACTAAACTATACTTGTTCTAAGTGATTAACTTAATTATAGATGATTGCTCATCCTATAGTTTTGTACAACTAGTACTTTCATGAATAGCCTTACTTATTAGTCACAAATGCTAGAAATACTGCAACGTTATTCATAAACTCCCACCGTCTATAGAATGTTGTAACATCCTAATTTTCAGAGCCTTTTTGAAGCTTTTAAAATAAAATTCACCATTTGGATTTTTCTGGAATTAATTAAAGCTTAAATAGAATTTTTATAACTTAAAAAGACTTAATTTGACTAAAATAAACGTTAACATTTGCTAAAAATATTTTATTTGGGTTCCTTGTGTCTCAAGAAATTTTCTGGAATTTTCTTGGATATTTTTGGACTTTATTTGAGCTCAATTTAAAATTCTAAAAAAAAGAGAAAAATCCCCGTTGAGGCGTTGAGTCACCCATCGCCATGAGATGGGCCCACTTAACTCCAAGGTTCCTAAGCAACAACCACCAAGCCCAGCTTTGCTCCTTCCTAGTTAAACTCCACCTTCCTTTCTTTTCTTCTCTAGAGCCAGCTACTATTCATCTTCCTTCCAGAGTTCCATGCTTGGTTCGAAACATTCTCTCTCCTCTCTCTTGCATCCCATGGCAACTCTCAATCTGGACCTTATCTCAATGTCTTCCCAAAAGAAAAGTTGTGCCAAATCACGTAAAGAATCCATCCCATCAAGCCTCTTTGCGTTTAGTTCATTCGTTTGCCTTTTATCCCTTATTTTTTGAAACGGACTCTAAACCGAAATCCGCGAATTCTTCCAAGCCTATAAATACGACCCCTTGAACCCTCTAAACCTGTCTCAAGCTGTGCCAAGTCCCCTTAAAGCCCAGAATGCCATCGGCACTGAGGTCCTCCTGTCCCGAAATTGCTCGTCGCGTTTTGAGCTATCCGGTGAGATTTTTCGTGATTCTTTCGCGTCAAAACGTGTTCCCATGTACCATCTATCTTCTTGCCAAATTAATTTGGTTTTGGTGCAGCCAATCTCCCGGAATCGAGTTTTCCCTAATCTAGGCCAAGATAACTTCCCGATGTTGATTCGTCATCTCCGGTAAGCTTTACCCCATGTTGTCACCTCTTTTAGACTTACCTCGCCGCGTTACGCCGTGCTTCCTTCCTTTTCCCCAAAAACCCTCCACAAATTTTTGCCTCCGACACCTAGCCATGGCCGCCCAGGGCATCTCGTGTCCCCATCTATCCGATGATGTTTTCCCCAATCCTTTCACATCAAAATGTGCCAAACCATCTCAGGTAGGTACCTTCCAAGTGGTTTTGGATTTCATCTACCGAGCACCGAGATATCAAGTTTTTCCTTTTTCCTTCCTGACGTCGTTAAAATGTCAATTGCGTCATCTCCGATGGGTTTCCAGCTGAGCTGACAATTTTTTTAGCTTCACCAGGCTGCATTCTAGCCCGTGCTCACCCTATTGTCCATGTTCTATGCCCAGGTATTATTCCTCTCTCCTACCCATGTCGTTGTTGCCACCCCACATCGTCACTGTGCCACTGTGCTCCGTTTAGCGTGCCATCACTTCCTACATGTCCCTCGGATCCCTAGCAACCCATTTTGCTAGTTATCTTCACCTCCCATGCTTTCTCTTGCCGGCGCCAACCTCCTTTCAATATTCCTCGGAATATTCCCTCCTTTTCTATTTTCAGCATTTTCTTGTCCGGCAAACTTTAGATGACCCGTTCTCCTTCGTCCTAGCTTCGATTGACCCGATTCATTTTCCTAAATTCATCTAAAATTGAGTTCTATATTTTGATTTTGGTTTTGTAGTTTTTGGAGTTTATTTGAATTTCTCGTTAGATCATATGTTCGAATGAGCTGAAGTAAGATTTGAAGATCAAGAGCCATTAACTGAGCAAGGCCAAGGCAAGTCGTGTCATTTGATCATGTTGAACCTAGTTTTCAAATTTATTATGTATTATTTTATTTTAAATTATCATGCATTGCTATTTTATTACAAACCTTTGTATCTAGTAGCTATTGTCCAATTTGTTTATTCGTCCTTGATAATTTGAATACCATGATTCTATTGTCACCATAGGATGGGTAATTATCTAGTGATGAAATACTAGTTATCACATGGGTGTACGATTATTATGCTTAGCCATGCTTATAGTAACTTTGGGTTTATCATCATATGTGATCAAATAATTAATTTTGACTTAATGAGATATTGAATCGTGGTGGTAGCCACAGTGATAAAATTTGTGTGCCAAGACATTGGGGTGTCATTGGTGTTGATTATATAAACTTGGTTTCACCTAGGCAAATGATCGTGCAGTAAAGGGGGTGCAGTTTGCATATTGGTATATGGATGTTTCACCTGGGTAAATCTAAGGACTTAACTTTATGTGCTATTAATCTGAGCCTTACCGTACAACCACACGTCTAGTATGGGATGGATCTAGCTGATTAATTTGGGATGTTTCAATTTCGGTTCCGTCGTTGGGATGAGTGTGGTGTGGTAGTAGCCATGGATCTACATTGGCACAAGAGGGGGCAATTACCGACTAGGTAGTGGCCTACTCGACGGCGAAACCTTAGCAAGGCGGAACTGGGTTAAGATTGAACATTGTAAAGGCCTTATTGTGTTCCTCTTGGTTGACATGCCAAAGGAAGCATGTTATACTGGTGACATTACAAGATGATCACATCGCGTGGGTAAAGTTGTACAACCTCTACAGAGTGTAAAACTATTCGAATAGCCGTGCCCTCGGTCATAGACAATGCTCGGTAATTTCACACAAGGGGTAAAGTTTTCATAAAAACCTGGTTGGGTTAATTGGCGAGTGAATGGTTAGTTCACTGGTGATTCATTCCGTGAATGGTAGTTCACGGGTGGTTCACTGGAGTGAATGGTCAGTTCACTTGTGGTTTGTCTCAAATCCTTTAATTACTTATTTATTATCATTTTCAAAGTTTGTTTTTCAATCTATTTATTGTATTTACTTTAAATTGTTATTTTCTGCAAAATTAACCTTTCAACCATCCATTGGTAAGCCTTGCATAGTATATTGCATTCTTTGTTACAAACGATTTGCTGAGTACTTTATATACTCACGGCTTCATCCATATTTGCTCAGTTGAGGAAGAAGGACTAGATAAATAGGAGATACCAGAAGGAGGATACTTCGATGACTTCGTGGATTAGGACTTCGCTCCCCAGTCGATTGCCTGTGGGTATGTCGAATGGCTACTACGCTTATTTCTGTTTTCCGCTGCTAGTTTCTTTAAGCCTTTCAGGGTATTATCTGTAAGCTTGGCCATAAGGTCACAACTCTGATAATTATTAATAATATTTGAGTCTTTTTTTAGTAAATCATGATATAGTCGATATTTCATCTTTGTTTATACTATGTGTACTAGCGTGATCCTAGACTGGTGCAGAATATACAGGAGAGTCTGGATTTGCATATTCGGATCTCTACAAATGTACAAGCATAAATAGTGGCAGACAATTCATTAGGATATTTCACAAATAGAATGTAGGATAGAAAGAGAGACAAGATAATTTGGATATGTGCTCAAACTATTTACCATGTGTCAAAATTCGTCCCCAAGTTATTAATAAATACTTTTGTTTTTAAGTTTCATAAACTTGAGAGGATTATACTGTTACTGGCAGCCATTGTTTTCAATTGTTGTTTACAATGGAAAGATTATGCTCATAATTCTAGTTTGGAATAAGTCCACTTTACCTCTTGCAACTCTTAAGTTGGTCTAACTTCCAACCTCCAAGTACGAAACTGGACAACCTACAACCCTGAAGTCCCAAAACCAGGTAGTTGAACCCCTCCCCATGCCTAATCCACCCCAGTTGTGAGCCACGTTGGACACCACGTTGGCCCGCGGTCGGTGTCCCCACGTGAAATAAAATGGTCAATGCGGGATAGGGTTGATGAGAGGTCGTGAAAGGGAAAGGGGATTCACTCAGGAATCCTAGGTTTTGCAGCACAGGCATCGAGTATAGCAAACTCACAAAGTCTAAGCAGCTCACACTCGACTCTGGCATCTTCCATACCGTACCGGGAGTAGCCACTGGAGCATACATTGGCAATACATTACAAATTTGATAACAAGGCGGTGGATTTCGTGGAGCAATTTAAACCCTGGGAGGAGGTATTTGATTTACTTGTGAGCTCGATTGAGTAGTTTTGTGGTTGATTCTTTTAACTGTTTGCGATTTGGAGCTTTGATTTTGTTGTCATTTTTTGCACATGTAGTTAAGGGATGCAATTTCTGGCAGTGGTATGACCGAAAGACCACCCCTTTTCTAAACAAGTGTTGCTCAATTTGCATGACATGGTGTCGGACCCAGATTTTACCATCCGGAGTCCTCTGTGATTCTACTGCACTATTCCTTGGATCAATAGATAGTGCTCACAGATACAATACTGAATATCAAAATTCATATCATGCGGAAGCATAAATATAACAGTAGACTTACTCACGGGCCAATTAGGTCAAAATCAATAAAATGCAACAACGAAAACGAAGCACATAGGTGGAATCCTCGGGACATACCCACATGCAGCCAACTGGAGGTTCGCGACCTAATTCTTGACACCTCATCAACTTCGTCATCATGTACAATTGTATTGCCGAAGCGTAGTGACTTAAATCCTGATTCTGGATTAGTTGTAAGAGCAAGGGTGAGCACAAACCACCGTGCTCCGCGAGCCAATACACAGCATGCAAATAAATAATATGCATGGCTAATCAAGGAAAGGCTCGGGTTATTTTATTTGCCATAAATTGCCTTTGAAATATAATACATAGAAATTTCCTGAGACCTAGCAGTTTGAACTAAAACATAATGTGTGAAAAGAATGCAATAGTAGTAATATCGATCCAGATTCCATCCACCGTTATATGGCTTCTGCACCATATGCTAACTTTTCAGCGTCATAACCGCTTACATTACCACTGGGACGACACCCAAGACAACTCAAATCAGGGCTTTCCACTGCCCTCATTTTTCCAATTCCACCCACAAAGTTGTTTTTGAAATAGAACTATATCTGGTTAAGTTCTCATGTCCGCCCATGACCGTGGGCATAGCTATTCGAATAGTTTTGACTCTGCAGAGTTTGTATACTTTCATCAAAAGAGACAATTCGCTCGTTGCCCCACATGATTCCTTAGTCACGTGGTTGAGTAGATCATCATAGTGACTTTTTAAAGTATCTAGCCCCTTTTGGCATCTCACCCTATGGGCTACTCCCATTTGCGGTGGGTCCCATACTATGCACAGGATGTAACCATGTCTACTAGTGCAGTCGGGCTCCACTCCCCGCAATGCTAGTACGGCTAGTTACCTCACCCTCCACTCGGTGTCCCTTTAGGCCTCCCCTTGCCCTTGCGTATCCACTTCTTTCCACTATCGGTGAGATGAGTCTGAGGGTTTTGATAAATTTACTTAGCCAAGTTGCACTTTGCAGACTTATGGTTGTACTGTTTTACATAGGAGGTCATGACAAGATTTAGTCCTTAGTGGTATATGGGTGTTTCTACCACTACCCACTTTGTGCTTCCATTGCATAACGTGTTTCACGTGTCTATGTTGAGGAAGTACCTGCGAGATCCAGAGCATCATATTTCACTAGAACCGTTAATACTTGAGCAGGATCTATCCTTTGAGTCCAAGCCAGTGCGAATTCTGGAAAGGTCAGAAAAAGCGTTGAGGAATAAAACTTTAAAGTATGTCAGGGTGCTTTGGTCGCAGCAGACAGAGAGAGAGAGGCCACATGGGAAATGGAGTCTCGCATGCGTGAGCAATATCCAGAATTATTCACAACAGGTGCGTGTTTTATAATTAAGTTTAGTTGTGATTAATCCTTGGCGTAAGCATGGAAAGAATTCGGGGTCGAATTCTGTTTAAGGGGGGTAGAATGTAATATCCCAAAAGTCTTTCGGGAAATAATTATTTAATTGGAGAGGGGGGACCTTAAAGGAAAGAATAAAATAATGTTTTGGGGGGTTTTCTGAATTTTCCGAGCAACCTGGGCCTGGGCCAAGGCCTAGGGGGGAACCAGCCTAAGAGGGGGGAGAGGCGCCCACCCCCCTCCAACCCTAGCCGCCCCTCCCTGCCCCCATTGTGCCGCCCCTCCCTGCCCCTTGTGCGCCCCCTCCAACAGTTCCTCCCCCTCTCCCTCCCCCCATTGAAGCTCTTCTACTGGTGGGAAAAATCTTCCTTTGGCTGCCGGTCGAACGGAGAAGGGAGATCAAGCGCAGCGAGGCGATTGGATCCGGAGGAAGGGAAGAGGAAGGGAAAAGGAGAAGAGGAGGATTTCATAGGGCGTTCATCGTAATCTACAGCGGTTCGTCAAGGGTAATCCCCGTTGTTCCCCAATTAGATGCATTTTTTTACTAGTTGTTTCAATGTCGGTATTCTGGACTGCTAGGACGGATTTCGTTGGATGGCTGTTTTGGGGTAGTGTTGTGGGAAATCAGATCTGTACTTCTACTAGAGAGTTGTAGAGAACGTCTTTATCTTTCCATTAAGTGCTAGAACGCGTCGATCGCACCTTTGTAGCAGAAGTTATGATTTTTCTTGTAAGACTGTTCTGCAGATCGGGAGATTTCGGTCAGATTATGGTAGATTGGATTGGGCGATTAGAAAACGGGAGAATCAGAGGATCTCCATATTATGAAAGTTGTATATAATTGTCTTAGATTTCCAGTAAGGTCCAGAAATCATGATTCGTACACTCGGGCTGGAAGTTATGGCATTTTTAGTGCTCTGTCCAGAGGACCCGACGTGAAAATTGATATTTTAGAAAATTGGATGGTGCGGGTGGAAGATGACCGAATCAGGGAGCCTCACCAATTAGGTTTAGTTAGATAATTTAATTATCTTTCTAGCAAGTCTAAGAACACCCTATTCGGACTCCTGTACCAATAGATATGAATTTTTGAAATTGACTGTCCATAGAGGTAGGCGGGATGACCTGTAGGATTTGGGAATTGGAACCAAGTTAGACGAATTTATTAGTTCGTGATTGTTTTTATTTGGGCAAAGGTCCGCTACTATTATCTTAGCAAATATTATAATTACTATTCAGGTGGAGGACGGATCCCAGCGCAGCCCTTCTCGCACGTCCCTCGCTTTTCGCGGTTAAGGCAAGTATAATGATGGTTTAAAAATTGATAGTGTGGAATGCCGATGTTTGATCTATAATATGAATATATGTGTTCATGGTTGTGGTAAGGATGTATTGGTGCTGTTTATGGGTGATTGCAGTTTCACGGTGTTCATGAGTATTTCGTGCATGGATAATGTGAATGCAAGATTTATTTATTTGAGACATTCACGCATATGCATCATGTTGATCTATTGAAGTCTTGGTCATGAGATGACTAAGCGCCGAGGTCCCCGTCATGTTGACGACATGACGGGCTGAAGGTCCCCATACTTGTGGAGTATGGGCACTGGTCCCCTGTACTGGATGGTACAGGCATGGTGTGCATCGACGGATGCACACTTTGCATTACCGTAAAATGCAAAGAGAAAGAGATAAAGTGATTTTTGATCATCTTGCATAGCATGGCTTATTGATATGGTTGATGGATGAATGTGTGAAGTGATGTTCATGAATGTTCTTGTTACTATCTATTATATTTGCTGAGTCGTTGGACTCACTCTTGTTGTTGTTATTTTTTTTAGGTACCATTATGAGGTCGACATGCATGGGGAGGGGAAGGAATAAACTTGTTGCACTTGCACGTTCCACCCATAATGGAAATAAAGGAAGAAAAATTAAATATAAGACGCAAGGACTGTTTAAGTACCATTTGACTATTACCCTTGGATTTTAATTGTAATAAGAGTTTAGAATAGTTATGATGCTCATGTTCTCTCTCTAGGTATTATATCCATGAATGGTTTAGTAATTTTTAATCTATTTTCTTAGCATTGAACTTATTACTTGAGGATTGTCTATTATAATTGATACTGCTTGTGAAATCTCCGATTTAGATAGATAAACAAAGGAGGCTCTGCCGAAATTTTGTATAACGCAATTAGTTAACATTGCTTTACTTCTAGTTGGGTAGCATTCCAGGTCATTGTTTGGCTAGGGTGCTACAAAAGGTGCGGCCGGCAGGATCGAACTCAGGACCTGAAGGCTTATGAGTGTTAACACGCGCTGAGCTAGACAAGTGGGCCGAAGGCCTGGGCTGAAAGAGTGATGGGAATAAAACAAGAAATACTGAGTTGCAACCGGGGTCAAAACAGAGGAGCCGCGCCGGCAGGGGGGAGTCTTGCCGGCGACGGACGGTGGCCAGGGAGGCGGTGGTAGTCGGCAAAATGTGTTGCTCCGTGGGTGAGGAAACCTATGGTGGCGTCGCCGCGGGCCGTGGTGGCGTCGGGGGTGGCCGGCGTCGGCTGGAGCGGTCGGCGGTGAGGTGAGGAAGGGGCGTCGGTGGCCGGAGAGAGGGAAGAGTGTGCCAGGGCGTGCATGAGCATTAGGTGACCCAAAGAAGGATTACCGCGTGTCTGGCCAAGCCAGGGAGGCACCGAGGCGAGCCGGCGATAGGAGCTCACGGCAGCGCGGGATGACCTCAGGTGTCGGCGAACTAGGGTGGAAGGCAGCTCCGGCCGGTGGTCGGGGAGGCTCCAGGGCGTCGAGGAGATGCTTCAGGTGCACGAAATTGAAATGCCAAGCACCGGAGAGGGAGGAGCGACGGCGGTGGTGCGGAAGGTAGTGGAGGCCGGCTTTGAAGAAAAAGAACGAATCAGGGGGTCTCCAGCACACGAATTTCCAATTAATCCGACGGGGAAGTAGATGGGGCCCAGGGGCATGAAAGGACGCGCTTGATTTTGGAGGGGCTTGCCGGAGGGCTAGAAACGGTGGGGAGGCGGGTCGGCCAGCTCACAGCGACAGAAGAGAAGGTGGGGAGGGAGGCGTGGAGTACAGGCGCAAGGGAGGCCGGGCTATTTATAGCGACGGAGGGGCTTCGTGGGGGTACTATTGCCGGCGACCCGGGAGCAGGGGTCGGGACGGGACGGTGGCGACTGTGGCCGAGGTAAGCGGCACATGGCGGGGCGACGTGCGTGCACACAGGGCCTGGCGACGCAGAGTCGACAGATTGATGTGATGCGGCGCAGGTGAGGCGACGTGCGGCGCAGGGGCGTGTCGCGCGCACAGGAGCTACGGGGCCAGCTGACGAAGCTATGAAGATAGAGAGGAAGAGAAGGGAGAAGACGCGGGCGCACGGAGAGAAGAGGAAAGAGGAAGGGGAGGGAGAAAGAGGAGGGCTCAGGCCCAGCTGGCAGTGACCGCAGAGGGAGAGAGGGAAGGGGTGCGGGGCCCGCGTGTAAGAGAAATAGGGAGAAAGGGGAAGGGGAGAGAGGAAAAAGAAAAAGGAAGGGGGCCCACATGGCATAGAGAGAAAGGGAGGGAAAATACTAGCATCCCAAATTTTTAACTTTTAATTACTTGAGCTTGGTGTCCAAAACCCCTTGTCTTGAATTTAGTTGTATAGTTCATGTATGTGTGTGTGTGTGTATATTTGAGTTGTACTTTTAATTTAACTATTTTCCTTTAACTAATTTATAAACCATGTTTTGATTCAGTAAATAAATTTTTGAATTACTTTCTCAGAGTTTGAACTCACCCATTTTATTTAAATTTTTAGATCATACTCCCCTTTCCTTTTTGTATGATGATTGAGCTATATCTAGAATGAATTCCTGGTCTTAATTATTACTATTTTCTGTTCCTGATCTTTTAAATAAGACATTGATTCAGTGAGTTTCATTGAATTTTAGGTTGTCAAGGTTTAAACACCATTTAAATTATTTGTATTTATTTAGTTAATTTGAAATTCTTATGATTGCTATTTTGTGCTCAAGGATTATTTCTAGTTATTTATTGACTCAGCACAAAACTCAGGAAAACCCAAATAAGATTTTGAGCCAAAATTCAAATGCTAGTAGGATGCAAATAAAAGTTTTAAATTACTCCAAATTTCAAACATCCTAATTTTAGGATGTTACACATGGTCAGGGACTGGAGGAAGGAGAACAATGATTTGAGGTCTTTGGTTAGTGATGGCAGGGATGAATTGGAGGAGTTGGTCACATTACATGGTGCACAGGTGGCTTATTTGAGGAAAAACTTGCAGGAAAGGACAGCCAACTGGTTGGAATTAGTGCTAGGGTTTGTAAGTTAAAACAACAAAAAATGTTGTTGATTGTAGCATGTTTTGTTGTAGTAGTACTTGCTATTTTTTGTAAGTGCTGAGTTGTTCTATATCTGTATATTGCAATGTATCATTGAGTACTTTCTATCCTGGCTTCTACTATTCCATCCCAAAGCCCATTACTATTCATCTCCTCCTTCCTCGCACTGGCTACTATAGCGATCGGGAGCAGGCAAAATGGCAATGGTCATTGGTGGTGCTGCGGTGATTTGTGACACAATCTGGGACTATGGATGGGTTTCTAGGACTATAGGGGATCCATTTTAAGGCTTGGCGCTAGACGATGAATAGGGGTTGGCCGGTGGCGAGGTGCTTCTTTCTCGGGAGAATTCTACGACATAGTTGATCTCCCAGGTTCTAATCAATGAGAGCATGATCGTTTGGGCATATAGGGGAGGAGAGAAAGCTTATAGGAGGGTTGGTTTGGGTTGGGGATGGTTGTGGAGGCTTGACCACGATGAGGTCTCTCGGCTGGACAGCGGTGCTAGTCGCCGACGTAGCAGGGGGTTGGGTTGCTTCAGGGGTGTTACTAGGAACATGAAGAAGCTACAGGCAAGAGTATTTGAAATGAAATGGACCGAATATGAGGAATTGAAATTGAGGCTTGCATTGGGAGTTCCGGTGATCGTCGATGAGGCTTCGGTTGTCGAGGCAATTGGGGTGTAGCTAGGGCCTACTGGATGCTAATGCGGTTCATAGGAGAGGCTCTAGGCCTTTTATAGCCGAGCTATGGTGGTTGGCTACAGGGAAGGCTCCTATAGGGAGGCAGCACATGTCTAGGTTGGGAAGATGTGGGAGGGCTCGATGCAGCTAACTGCGGTGATCTTTGCACTTCCTCGAACATGGCATTGCGGTGGTCAATTAAGAAGCGGGATACGGCAGCTTGTGCTGGCAGTGGTGGGCTCGACGAAGTCAGATTTTGTGGCGCGGGGAGGTCGGCCACAAGAGAGAGCAGAAAGAGCAGAGGTGGTGGCGGGGTCTATCTTGGCTACTCTGACGCACTGCCAGGCAATTAAGGGCTGTTAGGGCATTGTAGGTGAGGGGTATGGCTGATTGATAGAGTTGTAGAGGTGTGGCAGCGATGGGTGAAGTGTGGCGGCAGCAAATGAGCAACAACCAGTGGTGAACAGTGTCTACGGCCAGGATATTTGCATGAATGGCTAGAGGGAGTAGCATCCAAGGGTGGGGAGCGAAATTGGGTGAGAAAGAAGCTAAATTGGGCAAAGATCAAATTAAAACCGAATTTCAAGTCAATTCAGATTCATTATGAATTTTGGGTTGTTTCATATACGCTCATGCAACTAATGGCATGGTCGAACACTTAAAGTGGGACTAAACTAAAATGCTATTGTGTAGTATTGATTACTGTTATTATTTGTTCAATCATTATGATGCATTCATAGATGTAAAATTGGTTGTCATTATTCATATATGAAATTATTAACTATATGCTCATGCAACTAATGACATGACCCAGCACCGTCGATCTTGCTATATAATGTCATGACTTTACATGGTTTACAGAAGATCTCCCCACGATGGGCAAACAATTGGCTAACGACTAAGAGCAAGTACAATAATACTGACTAGGTTGCCTCTAGCGAAATCCACATCAACACAATCCTATGTGGAAGAGAGAGAAAAGAGGAGAGAGAGGCAAGCTGCCCCTTATATAAGGGGTGACCTCTAGCACATCATACGAGGAGAGAGGCAAGCTACCCCTCATACAAAAGGTGACCCCTGATATATTTATGCAAGTATTAAATGTTTGAGTGCTTTAGTAGAGGTAACCTCTACTCAACTTATTGTATTAGCTACCTCCACATGAGCCACGTGTACTCTTTTTGTTTATTTGGTTAGTCTTAGAGGTGGCAACCACCTCTTCTATTAAACTTGCTCTAAGTTATCGATGGTTAAAATTTTGGGTCGGATTTCACAAGGAAAACATGTACGTCACTTGTATTCGATTTGAATTCCAATTTGAATATGGTTTTCAGTGCCCAATGCATTCTGTCTTGCTCATGAACGAATCAACGACAAAAGGATTCAATGCAAAAGACCAAACGACATAGGACGAATAGGGTTCTTGCTAGCAACACGGCTCAACCAACATATCTCCCTAGCTGGTGCGACCGAATCAGCAGTTCAACTCAACCTAGGTTATGTAGGTCTATTACAACTGTCGACGATGCTCGGCATGCGACACGACGTCAACTCTATTGGGGCAGCTGTTTGAGCTCCTTCCTGGCCTGCACCAAGCCTCAACCATCGTGCTCGGATGTGTGAATTTTCTGGAATTTTTTTGAAGCCTTTTGCTATTTTTAAGAGCCCAAATCCATTTTCTGCATTTAAATCAATTTGAAAATCATTTTAAAATCCCTGAAGCATTTTGGGCCAAAATCTCGTTGCGGCCTTCTACTGTTCTCACTTTCTCGTCCGTCTACACGCCGGCCAACTTGTCCCCCTCAGGCTTGACGCTTACCCACAGCGAATGCGTATTTCGTACTCCCACTGACGCACTAGCCTGGACCCACACATCAAGGGGTCATGTTCCACCTAGCCTCCTCCTTGTGAACACCAAGGGCCCCTTATCATAGCACTTCCCCGCTTCAATTAGTACGTGGAAATCCACCAGATATTTCCCATCTGCGAAAGTTCGATTGCGCTACATACGTACCGATCTCACCACCGCAGCGTACCTCAATGGGACCGCACAGGAAATTTGGGATCTATGTTGCGTATAAATCTCACAATCATAAAATACCTCGAGCCCCTAACAGGGACCTTTCTGACGCCCGCGCTGATTGCATATTCAATGAGGAACATTTCCCGGCATTAGGGGGAGACAACAAGTACCAAACTGAATGCCAGGAAATTAATTGGAATGTACAAGGTATTCCTGCCTCAGACCCACGTACCAGAGAGACTGAACTTCAAGTTCAGAAACTCATTCATTTGCAAAACATTGCAAATAACCTGCCAGATGCATTTACTGATTATAAGGGTGTCATGAAATCCTATAATCCTGCCAGATATGTACCTGAAAGAGTGGAGGTACCGCAAAATACCACTCAACTCCTAGTTCAAAATAAGAGGGGGAGAAGTACGGTACAAATGGCGGATACAGCTTCTAACAAGCGACAAAGGAAACAAAAGAATGTAAATGCAGATCAACCTCATGTTGATAGACACCAAAGGATCCTTAAACCCAGATCAACAGTGCACTCAATTACTGATCCTGGGACATCGGAATACCCCGACTCAAATGTTTTGGGAAATAACTTTGAGTCACCAGGGGTCCAAGAAATTTCCACTAACTATACTGATTCTGGAGAATCATACGATCGTAAGACTACAATTGTCGACATTTATTTCTCCACAACAATTGCAAACAACCTTCAAAATGATCCAGATCCCAAGACCATGGCAGAGTGCAAACAGCGCTCGGACTGGAATCAATGAAAGGATGCAATTCAAGCGGAGTTAGCCTCGCTCAAGAAAAGAGATGTATTCACCAATGTGATACATACACCTCCCAAAGTATTCCCTGTCGGTTTCAAATGGGTTTTCATCATAAACGGAATGAAAACAATGAGGTGGTGAGATACAAAGCAAGGCTTGTAGCACAAGGGTTCACGCAGAGACCCGACATTGATTTCAATGAAATTTATTCTCCAGTAATGAGTGGAATAACATTCCGATACTTAATCTCATTGGCAGTTAAAAACCATCTATCTTTTCAGTTGATGGATGTAGTGACTACATATCTTTATGGGTCACTTGATTCGGATATATGTATGAAAGTTCCCGATGGAATTTCAAGTCCGAATCCGAACGCAAATCGCAATATGTATTGTGTAAAATTGAACAAGTCTTTATACGGCTTGAAACAGTCGGGTAAAATTTGGTACAACCGACTAAGTGAGTTCCTAACCAAAAAGGGATACTCCAACAATGATGATTGCCCATACGTGTTCATTAAAAGATCATCGACAGGATTTTGCATTATATCTGTGTATGTTGATGATTTTAATATCATTGGTAACACACAAGATATAGATGAAGCACGTAATCATCTTATGACGGAATTTGAAATGAAGGATTTGGGTAAAACCAAATTTAGCTTAGGTATACAACTTGAGCACCTTCATACATGCATCATAGTGCATCAATTAGCCTATGTCCAGAAAATATTGGAGAAATTCAATATGGACAACGCATATCCATCGAAAACCCCCATGGTTATTCGATCTCTCGACAGGGACAATGATCCATTTAGACCCCGAGATGACAATGAAGAGCTATTGGGACCCGAGGTTCCATATCTCAGTGCCATCGGAGCGCTTATGTACCTTGCAAATTGCACCCGGCCGGATATTGCATTTGCGGTAAATCTAGTTGCTAGATATAGCGCTGCTCCAACCAAAAGACATTGGACCAGAGTGAAGCATATCCTTAGATATCTTCAAGGCACTAAAAGATCTCGGTCTATTCTTCCAAAAGAATAACAATGTGGATTTAATAGAATATGCAGATCGGGCTATTTATCGATCCCCATAATGCCGGATCGCAAAGCAGGCTTTGTATTTTTACACTGTGGAACACCATCTCTTGAAGTCTTCAAACAGACTCTAGTGGCTACATCCACTAATCATTCTGAAATAATTGCATTATATGAAGCATCACGTGAATGTGTATGGCTTCGCAGAATGATTAACCACATACAACAATCATGTGGTATAGGTGCTATTGCATCATCTACTATTATCTACGAAGATAATGCTGCTTGCGTTGTTCAAATGCAAACGGGTTACATAAAGAGCAATATCACAAAACATATTGCACCTAAATTATTTTACCCACATGAATTGCAAGAGAGTGGGGAAATAAATGTTCTGCAAACTAAGTCTTGTGATAATCTTGCAGACTTATTCACCAAGTCATTACCAACTTCCATATTCCAAAAATGTGTTCATGGAATTGGTATGCGAAGACTACATGATTTGCAGATGTCAGGGGGAGAAATCTCCTAAGACTTAACCCGTTCAATATAAATATTGTACTCTTTTTCCCTTTCTGAGTTTTTCCTCTAAGGTTTCTCATTAAGGTTTTTAATGAGGCAATATGACAACGTAATCATAAATATATATATTATATCTCTATTTTCCCCACAGGGGTTTTAAGGAGATATAATCAAATATATGCCATATCAAATTTTCTCCTTAAATTTTCCCACTGGGTTTTAAAGGAGTTTTTCATGGCATATCTACTCTATCAGTTCTCCTCATATTTTTCCCTACAGGGTTTTAGAGGAGTTTTTCCCAATATGATGAATCAAGGTGATCATATGAAGACGCATTGGTCAAGGGGGAGTGTTACAACCAGTTACAAACTGAAAAAGCAAGAATGCCCAATGTACAGATGTCTGTCCAAACAGACACCTCTTCATGCCACCATTCCATCATGTATAAATAATGTACAGATTTCAGAATCAATCAATGAATCAATCTTTCTATCTATCATTTGTCTCAATTTACTTTAACAGTTAATCTGTTTAAAGCTGTACTTAGTAAATTTCTGTTTACAATTAGTATTTTAACAAAATAAAATTCTGACGTGTGGGGACCCATATGTTAGCCTCTAAAAATAAATGAATTCCAATAATTTAAGATTAATCAAAATTAGTCCATAAGCATCACCTATCAGTGTAGCATGGGCAGAAGAGAGGGGAGACAAGGAAGGAGAGAGGGGGCAAAGCTGTCTTACCTAGTTCGTAAGGTATAACTGAAGTTATTTTTACTGATGACCTTTTACTCTTTGACAATTAGCCTTGGTGATGTTTCCTCACATACTTTATGCTCATAATTCGAGTCCGCACACAGATATTAACGCATTAGCTTGGTTAATTAGACTACTAACATCTTTTCTAATCTGTAACACTGTTCCTTTCCCTAATTGAAACGGAATAAATGTAAGTGCATGTTTAGATTTTGTGGAAAACCGTATAATTTTACAGAACCCATCATAATCCCTATAGGCGTGTAAGTTTGGAGCACACAACCGATTGCGAGTAGTACTGAACGAGCATCCCGTTGTTTTGTTTCTTTATCGTTATTCTGGGGAGACGAGGATCCTCTACAGTCTGCAGCAGCAACTATCAGAGAAGCACAGTGATATATGCAATTATGCGTTGATCGCATGTTTGCCCCAGATCGAGCACTGCGTCACAAATTGCTGCTGTAGAACGACGCAATGTTTGCTACAGTATTATGCGGCTGTTCTATGTCCTGTTCTACCCTGCAGTAATTGAAACGTTGCAGAGGATTTGAATCCCACTATTGGGGATGAAAAGGCGTTTACCCTTCATCTTTCAGCCGTCTATCATAGCACCCGTCCATATAATTAGCTTCCTATTTAGAGTAGCTAAAAGTTAATATAATATCTAATTTTTTAAAACGATTTTTCTACTTCTTTTGATTCTATCTTATTTTAAAAATAAGACAGAAGGTTACGAATGTATCATGCATCTCACTCTTTTCATTTCTATCTTTTGCACGTATTTTTTTATTTTTCTCACTACTAATTTGCTTCTTTTAAAAATTATTTTTTTAATTATTACTATTTATTTTTATCAAAAGCATGAAATAGTTAAAAAACCATTCGCAACTAGTATGAACAGTACGAACATGATCAGGAGATAGTCATTTATGACCACATGGTCGAAGCTACGACCATGCGGTCGAAGTTACGACCACGTGGACATTCCTGATCCAGTGATCGATCTCACGACCGCATCATCATTTACGACCATGTGGTCGGACACTCGATCATGTTTAAACCTCATACTTTTAGCTCCCCACGACCACACAGGAAGTCTACCGACCACGCTCACCCCTTCACAATGTGATCGAAACCTCTTTTCGACCACATTCACGCAATCACAACGTGGTCGTAACCCTTTACAACCACTTACACCGTGGTCGAAACACTCTCCGACCACTTACACCATGGTTGAAACAATCTCTACGCACTCACGCCATGGTCAAAGCCCCTCCGACCACGTCCACGACCACTCCAAAGTCACCTCCGACCACTCAAGGTCATTTACGATCGCTCACAGTCGTTTACGATTGCTCAAGGTCATTTACGACCGCTCACTATCGTTTACGACCTCTCGGCGTCATTTACAACCGCTCAAAGTCATTTACGACCGCTCACATCTGTTTACGACCACTCTGTGTCGTTTACAACCACTCAAAGTCATTTACGACTGCTCACAGCTGTTTACGACCACTCTGTGTCGTTTACGACCGCTAACAGTCATTTACGGCCACTCTGTGTCGTTTACGACCGCACTGTGTCATTTATGACTACTCACTCTCATTTACAACTGCTCAAACTCGTGTACAACTACTCACAGCTGAGCTACGACCACGCGGTCGTTACGACCACACGGTCGAAACTATGACCATGTAGCTGTTTTTGACCGAGCGGTCAAACTCATGACCATGCGGTCAGATTTACGACCACGTTGTCGTCCCGAAAATCAGCTGTGGATCCTGCCTGTCATATTCTCAACCATTTCTCGAATTTATTCAAATAGAGACCTTCAAATAATCATAACCATTTCTTCGAATTTCTCACTCCGAATTGAGTGAAACAAATTTCTAAATTTATCTAAAATCAAAATCCAACCAATGGAACCAAGATCATGAATTTTAGAGTTCATTTAATTTTTCTTTGAGGATTTGTTTGCTTTGCTGATTTTTATTCAAATTTTTGCACGCGTTAAAATAGCATATGAGGCTCAAGAAGATGAAGCCGAAATTGAAGTGCTGCTCTAAAAAGATCAAGACCCAATTCACTGTGACCAATTCAAGTCAATACTTTGATCATGTTGAACCCACCTTTTCTGCAAATTACTTTTGTTTAAATTATCAAATTGCATGCTGTTATTTTATATGCAAATATATGTTTGATTTACGATTCTAGTTATATGCCCATTGTTTAACTTGATTAATATTACACCTCCCTTGGAATATTTGAATATGTGAACCTTGTCACCTTAGTAAAATTATAATAGTAACCTTTTGAAAATAAGACCGTAATTATATGCCATACTTAGTTTTGCTTAGATATTGGGGGCACCAAGATGCCCCAGGCATCACTTTAAATTATGAGAAACTGATTTGGGAAGCCATAGTGAAAATGGCTGGTGTATTTGGACAAGGATAATCTATGTTTGAAAACCCCAACTTGCTTAAATATCTGGACGGATGGATCGGGGGTGTAGTGCAGCAGTGCACAAGAGTGTGGATAGTGGTAGCACCGCCCAGATAACCCTAAAGATTGAATCTTGTGATGATCTCCCAAGGTACAACAGTACAACCACAAGCTGGCAAAATGTAGGCAGGGTTAACTAATTTGTGTAGCTCTAAGGTGGTTACGTGAAGGTATGAACACGAGCAAAGGATGGATGGTCTCATCCCTACCTTTGCCCGTGATGGCTCATGAGGGACCCTTCTCGAGGGATGTACGCATCCTACAGAAGATAGACCTTAGCGGGCGTAACCACAGTAGGACTATGCATTGTAAAGGCCCTGTGATAGTCTACTCAACCGCATGGCTAAGGAATCATATGGGGCAACGAGCATATTTATCTTTTGTGGGTAAAGTGTGCAAACTTTGAAGAGTCAAAAACTATTCGAATAGTTGTGCCCACAGTCAAGGGCGGACATGGGAACTTAACCAGATATAGTTCTATTTCAAAAACTTTGTGGGTGGAAATGGTAAAAGTGGAGGGCAGTGGAAAGCCCTGATTTGTGTTGCCCTGGGTGTCGTCCCAGTGATAATGTAAGCGGCTATAACGCTGAAGGTCCAGCATATGGTGCAGAAACCATGTAACGGTGAATGGAATTTGGATCGCTATTATTATTGCATTTGTTTACACATTATGTTTTTGTTCAAAACTGCTAGGCCTCAAGAAATTTCTATGTATCATATTTTTAAATAATGATAATACTTCTTACAAAATAAAATGTCAGGAAGAATAAATAGAGTCGTAAGTAAAGAAGATGGATGTTTGTGGTAAACATATAAAGATGTTGGTGGGTTTCGTGTCGATCATCAAGAGGAATGATAGTGTGAATTCTGGAAAAATAATTTGGTGGAGCCTAAATAACTAGATTGGCTAGGTGGATGAAGTAAATGATTTTTGGAGAATTAGGGAGTGCGAAAGTAATTGCTAGGTTATGACACTGATAAATAGTATAAATTCTTGGGAGATGTTAGCAATAATGGGATTAATAGAATTTGATCGATTACTAGATGGGTTAATTGAATTTTTGGGAATTTGGAGATATGATAAAAATATTGGAGTATAAACTTGATCAATAATGTTCCTGGTGAATGTATACTAGTGAATTAGTTAGAGATAGGTAATGGAAAATAAGGTTGATTACTGAAAAGCAAATTATGGTTTTGGATCAATAACTAAAAAGATTGAATTGTTAGAAAGTCCTGATACAAATGATATCGGTGGATTTAAAAGTAATTATGTTGAAGAATCATTAGAATTTAGAAGTGAAGAGTTGATGAATAGCAATTACAAGATTGGATTGTTAGGAATTCATAACAAAAAGATATTGGTGGATTTAAAATAAATGATGACACTCGTTGTTTGGAGTCTTAGACAGCAATCAATATAGAAAGTGTATGTTCGGTGGATTAAATAAATGATGACACTCGCTGTTTGGAGTCTTAAACAGCAATCAATATAGAAAGTGTATGTTCGGTGGATTAAATAAATGATGACACTCGCTATTTGGAGTCTTAGACAGCAATCAATATAGAAAATGTACGTTCGGTGGATTAAATAAAAGATGACACTCGTTGTTTGGAGTGTTAGACAACAATCAATATAGAAAGTGTATGTTCGGTGGATTAAATAAATGATGACACTCGCTGTTTGGAGTCTTAGACAGTAATAAATATAGAAAGTGTACGTTCGGTGGATTAAATAAATGATGGCACTCACTGTTTGGAGCTTAGACAGCAATTAATATAGAAAGTGTATGTTCGGTGGATTAAATAAATGATGGCACACACTGTTTGGAGTCTTAGACAGCAATCAACATAAAAAGTGTATGATCGGTGGATTAAATAAATGATGACACTCACTGTTTAGGGTTTTAGGCAGCAACAATAATAATACCGTGATTAAATAATAATAATAATAATAATAATAATAATAATAACGCTAAAAGCAAATTCTGGCAAATAAAATAACCCGAGCCTCTCCTTTGATAAGCCATGCATATTATTTATTTGCATCCTGTGTATTGGTTCGCAGAGCACGGTGGTTTGTGCTCACCCTCGCTCTCACAACAAATCCAAAATCAGGAGTCAGATCGCTACGCTTCAGCAATGCTCTTGGTGAAGAAGATGAAGATGCCAAGGGCTAGGTCACGAACCCCCAATTGGCTGCCTGTGGGCATGTCTTGAGGGTCCCACATGTGTGCTTCATTTCCGCTGTAGCATTTTATTGATTTCGGCCTATTCAGCCCATGTGTAAATCTACTACTATATTTACGCTTCCGCATGATATGTATTTTGATGTCCAGTACTGTATCTGTGAGTACTATCTACTGATCCAGGGAATAGTGCGGTGGAATCACAGAGAATTCCGAATTGCAAAATCTGGGTCCGACAGGGATGGTATCAGAGCATATCAACTGTAGGTCGTGACGTAGTTAGCCTGGCCGTTAGCTTCATGACTAGAATTATTTCTCCAAAGTCTATTTTCAAAAATATAGGTAGTTTTGCTCATTCACATCTCTCCTAGATAATTCCCCTCATCTGAATGCTGCCTTAGCCATTTTTACTTCTGAGGCTCCCTTATCCCGAATTCAAAATGATAATACAAGAGTGAGTGCTGATATCAATCAAATTACCCCCAAATTCTTCCCTCATCTTTCTACTGATTCAAAAGGAAAATTTTGATCCTCTTCGCGTACCTTACTCCAAAAATTTAAGGTTAGGAACATTGAAGATGGTCATGAAGATAAAGTGGTCTCGTTTTAAACGGACTGTGTGTATGGACCCTGCGCCCTCTTATGTGTGCTCCCCGAGTAGACGATGTATTGTTACAAGATTCTATTTGGACCCTGTGCACTGCCTTCTTGCCCTCGGGCATTCTATTTCGCAGTCATGGGAAAAGCTTGTTTTTGAAAACTTGTGTGATTCCGTGAACTACTTCAATTGCGAAGAAGACCACCAAACTGGTGAATATCCCGTGAGCGATGTCACATGTTTTCTTTGCAAAGGATAAGGCCATTACCCCAAAGATTGCCCCTGAACCTATTGCTGACCAAGGCAGCTGAAATACAACTGATGAGTCACCAAATCGCCACAGGACCCATCATGCCTGGAACTAGAAGAGACGAATAAATGACTAGTGATATCCATTTTAAGGGGGGTAGCAAGGATTGACAAGAATGCTGGAAAACTACCATGAAGAATAATTATCTTTGGACCGAGACCAATATAAGAAGATTTGCAAAGATTGGAAGTCTTATAATGATAAGGACAAAAGACCACCATATAAACGTATCCATCCTTGTATCTGCATCCCTCAGACCGTCCTCGCCCTAGGACATTGGCCATCACTATCCACCCATCAACACAAAGACGAGAAGACAACAATGTCAAAGAGCAAGCGTTGGAAGCCTACAATTTATACAGAAGAACAAGTCTCTCTTCCCTTTTTAACTTCTTCAATCAGTAACCCTTCTTATGTGAACTCGCTTCCTACTTTTGCGAGCTAAAGGACATCACATCAAGCAAAACTCTGGATCCTATTGCTAGCCAATTTAACCCCGCCTATATTCCTTCTATTCTACCGAAATCTCGGGGTCGAGATTCATTTAAGGGGGGTAGGTTTGTAACATCCTAAATTTTGAGTGTTTGAAATTGCAAAGAATTTAAAATTTTATTTGCATCTTGATGGTATTTAAGACTTTGTCAAGGTCTTATTTGGACTTTTCTGAGTTTTGTGCTAAACAAAATCATAACTGGGAAAGAAATCTCAAATACAAATAAGAATTATGACGATAAAAGATACGAAATAATTTTTGGGAGTTCAAAACTCTGTGAACCAAATCTAGAAATCAAAATGGAATTGAAAATCATGGAAAACTCAAGATTAATAAATCCTAATGTAAGTTAAAGTTATATCCAAGTTTTAAAATTTTGCTTAGGCCTTTCTTTTCTCTTTTCCTCCCTGTTCCTTTTTCCCTCTCTCTTCCATGTGGGCCCCATCCTCTCTTCTCTCTCCCTTCCTTTCTTCCTTTAACTAAAAACCGTCTGTGCTAGTTGATAATCACAAACGGTTCGAAAGCCGTCTGTAATGACCTCGTATCATTACTGACCCGTAAATTCAGACGGCTCACAAAATCGTCTATGATAATGTTTCTGAACTATCTGTAATACGGTTTTCTGTAGTAGTGCTTATTTCCTAGGGCAAAAAAACCCGTGAGCAATGTCTCAAACAACTAGCTTGGTCGCAGCCTTTGCATTGGGTGTATAAATGGTGCTGGCTCCAGTTGATCCTAACACCGGCATTGCTATATGCGTGATCAGCCCCTCTGTTGTCCTACAGAAATGTAGGACGCTTTTAGAAGCTTTATGCGCTTGGAGGCCCGTTGTACATCAGAATGGGGCTTCGGGCATTGTTGTCGTTAACGAAAAGGCATTCTTGCCGGGACGTTGATGGAATTCTGGCCCTTGATGCTTATCTTAAGTTGGGCGGCGTGTACGAGCAAATTCCGGAACCGATGAACGGAGCAAGAATCATAAGTTGTTCAGGCAACGGCAGAATATAATGAATTGGATCGGTTACAATGTTGGTGACTTGCCGGTTCATCAGCATTACATTTCTTCAGGATCAGGGGCACTATCTCTTTAAGAAGTACTGGTGTCTACTCTATTATAATCGTGACTACATATATAGGATTTTTTATGGTATATTATACTGGTAGTAGGAATGTGATAGTAGAAATAAAATATTATCATTAATCTGTAAGAGTATTATAGACTTTCATCTTCCCATATTGGCTTGTTATCGTTAAAAACAAACTCTGGATCTTTCTACAAACCATGCATCTTATTCTCGTGTAAATGCACGAGCCGGGCATGCATTGATGCATATGTACGCAACATGTATGTCCATGCATTTGCGCCAATAGCACCATACATATCGCTAGTTACAGTTTAGGGGTGGAAAACGGTAACGAATAATTCGTTTTATCCGATATTCGTATTCGAGAAAATGCAAATGTGGTAAGCAAAATTCGTATTCGAAAATGTTCGTATTCGTATTCGAGAATATTCGTATCCGTATTTGAGAATATTCATATTCACATTCGTATTCGATAATATTCGTATTCGAGACTATTCGATTCGTATTCGATCCATTTCTAGAACCCATAAAACATCCGTACGAATTTTATGATTCAAAATTTGAATTTAGGCGATTTAAAACCGGTAACCGATCAAAACCTGGTGAAAAATCGGTAAAACCGCTAGGAATCCGTTTTATCCGATATTTGTATCCGAGAAAATCCGTATTTGAAAATATCCATATTCGTATTCGAGAATATCCGTATCCGTATTTGAGAATATTCAAATTCGTATTCGTTTTAAAAATATAAATTCGTATTCGTATTTGAGACTATTCGATAGTATCGGATCTGTTTCCACCCCTATACATGTTGGCGGTAGTGGCGTTCGCAGATCACTGGGTGCCACACCATGGCTTGAACTCGCCGACACTAGGGGTGGAAAACGGTAACGGATAATTCGTTTTATCCGATATTCGTATACGAGAAAACGCGAATGTGGTAAGCAAAATCCGTATTCGAAAATGTTCGTATTCGTATTCGAGAATATTTATATCCGTATTTGAGAATATTTGTATTCACATTCGTATTCGAGAATATTCGTATCTATATTCGTATTTGAGACTATTCGATTCGTATTCGATCCGTTTCTAGAACCCATGAAAATTCCGTACAAATTTTGTGATTCAAAATTTGAATTTAGGCGGTTTAAAACCGGTAACCAGTCAAAAACCGGTGAAAATCGGTAAAACCGCTAGGAATCCGTTTTATCCGATATTTGTATCTGAGAAAATCTGTATTCAAAAATATCCGTATTCGTGTTCGAGAATATTCGTATCTGTATTTGAGAATATTCAAATTCGTATTTATATTCGTTTTAAAAATATAAATTCGTATTTATATTTGAGACTATTCGATCGTATCCGATCCGTTTTCACCCCTAGCCGACACGAGGCAGCGGCAAGCCCCGGTTCACGAGCTGAGCCATCCCCGTCGTAGCCGCGTCGTCGCCGCCACATGAGAGGAGGTAGTCGTCAATCGTGGTGCAGTTAATGCGGGTGACGATGACTAGCGGTTTCTGTTGTACTACTTCATAATGTAGCACCCATCAGAGCAAGTCCAATAATAGAGCCAAGTGTTTGGCTATAAGAAGTTATAAGAGCCAAGTTATACAATAATTTGTCTACAAAAGGTTTTTTATTATTATGTGGTACCATGTCTCACATTCTCTTTCCTATTCCTCCTCACATACATTTATTATCTAGGTCCACCACTGCATAGACTCCCGTGCCCAGCTTGTTGCTTGCATGAGAGCCAAGCTCTCATCTCTCTCCTCTCTTCTCTCCTCCACATCAGCAAAAAATGCTGACTAGCTTGGCTATAAGGGCGTCCGCAATGGTAATAGCTAGTACTAGCTATATAGTCAGCTGACGTGGAGGTGAGAGACAAAAGCAAAGACTATTTTATACTGTTGGACCCACATGCTCCTCTCTCATGTTCTTGGACTACGTGAAATAGATCAGCTATTTGCTCGTCGCTAGTGATTACTCTCTCTCCTACTTTTTCCTTGCCACATCAGATCTAGCTAACTAAATAGCCAGCTGTTGGAGACGCCCTAAGACCATTATTGTACTTGCTCTCATCATTGTTCTCATCGGAGTACTACTTCATATCGCACGATCTGTTGATGTAGGGTCCATTATTCCATTTGCCTAGCTTTAGCATCAGCGCTGTTTTTGGGAGCTTGAGCAATGGCGTATAGACGTATTAGTTCACTGGATATATTCTTTTCAGTATATAAATTTTTTTAAATAAATAAATAAGATAATTTCTCTGTTATCCTTTCAAAACATGCACGCCTCGTGCTCGCTGTAGCAAGAAGCTGGAGTGGAGGATGCTCCAGCGTCCAGCCCCTCCGGCTCGCCGCTCTCGAACACAGAGAAGACCACTCGCTCGGCGACCAGGGCCCGGAGGCGGAATGCCGCCCCACCCACGGGTCGGCGCGACCAGACTGGCGACTCCGGACTGTACTGCTATGGTCAATGTAAGTTCTTTTCTCTTATTATTGCCTGTCGTGTGAAAATTTGATTTGTACCCGCGGGATTTGTGTGAAACTGTGGATTGTTAAATTAGTGGTTCCGTGTAATTGTGAAGTTGATTAGTTATGGATTTGATGTTTGGGATGCTGAATATGGCTAGATTTCCCACGTTTCGCTACCTGATTAAAGCTGGCACAATATTGTGGGACAAGCTAGAGGAAGGTTTCGGTGGTAACGCAAGAGGATCCACATGGGAATGGGATCAGGTCAAGTCCCATGTCGAGTCCACAGGCGGGGTTCAAATTAGCCAAGCGACGTGAGAGTGAGTTGTTGCCGTATGAATACGGGTAGAATAATGCTTACTTCTATTTGTCAACTTTTCCTTTCGGGTGAATTTCTGGAGCATTAGGGAATCGGACAGCACTTCGCATGGGCTCACTTTGCCTCGTTGGGTTGGGCCTACTTGTTTAACACGTTGATATGACGTCACACGACAACCACCAAATATGTCATTGGTCAATTGACATCTCTGAGACTAGTTAACCTTTGAGTAATCTACATAAGATTTTCTGGTTATCTTCATGTTTTGGTTTGCTCCCAACATACACAAATCCACTTTGCATTGTTTTCTGAAACTTCAACACAGGCTCTAGCGCTGAAAACGACTGCCACAGGTTCACCTAGTCGAATTTTGGCCCTTTGGCGCACCGGAATAGCAAATACGGCTCCATTTTGATGCGCCAAAGAGCCAAATATGTCTAAAATTCCACTTAGTCAACGTCTTCCTCTTTGTACTTTGCGTCATGAATTATAGCCACTCGAACAAATAGAAGAAATATAGCCACATACTTAACCTTTGGTCTTGCTCCAACTCGACTTTTGGATGCTGACTTCTAGCTATTGACTTTTGGTTGAAGTTATGTTGTAGTAGCTGTTAGTTTTTTCTAAGTCATTAAATTAGAAAAAGAAAAATAAAAGATACCACTATATCTTCACGAACAAAAGCAAAAGAATACTAGAAAAAGAAAAAGCAAAAAAACCAGAAAAACTGAAAATAAGAAATGAATGTGTTAAGTGGTTTCTAATTTCTAAAAGTCAGAAGAAGCCAAACCTACTTAGAGCAGCCCCAGAAATAAAAGGATAACTAGATTGAGTTTTTTTTAGGTACAAAGTGACGCACATAACACACGCACATATGTGTGCGCATTCCCTACTCACGCTAAGATTCCACTCAGTCAACGTCTTCCTCTTTGTACTTTGCATCATGAATTATAGCCACTCGAACAAATAGAAGAAATATAGCCACATACTTAACCTTTGGTCTTGCTCCAACTCGACTTTTGGATGCTGATTTCTAGCTATTGACTTTTGGTTAAAGTTACGTTGTAGTAGCTGTTAGCTTTTTCTGAGTCATTAAATTAGAAAAATAAAAATAAAAGATACCACTATATCTTCACGAACAAATGCAAAAGAATACTAGAAAAAGAAAAGGCAAAAAAGCCAGAATAACCGAAAATAAGAAACGAATGTGTTAAGTGGTTTCTAATTTCTAAAAGTCAGAAGAAGCCAAACCTACTTAGAGCAGCCCCAGAAATAAAAGGATAACTAGATTGAGTTTTTTTGAGGTACAAAGTGACGCACATAACACACGCACATATGTGCGCGCATTCCCTACTCACGCTAAGGGCAGTCCCAATGGTGTATTGATGATAGTTTCTATCCTCATTAAATGACTTGCCACGTAGGCAAAATGCTGACATGGCAACGTAATTAATGATGAAAGAGCACAAATCCTAGAAACGGTTTCCTCAGAGCAAGTCCAATAATAGAGCCAAGTGTTTTGCTATAAGTCAAGTTATAAGAGCCAAGTTATACAATAATTTATCTTCTATTTGTCTACAAAAGGTTTTTTTATTATTATGTGGTACCATGTCTCACATTCTCTTTCCTATTCCTCCTCACATACATTTATTATCTGAGCCCACCACTGCATAGACTCCCGTGCCCAGCTTGTTGCTTGCATGAGAGCCAAGCTCTCATCTCTCTCCTCTCTTCTCTCCTCCACATCAGCAAAAATGCTGACTAGATTGGCTATAAGACCATTATTGGACTTGCTCTCATGAAGAAATCAGGTCTTCACTCCACCCAATGCACCAAGAAACTATGAAATCGTCATTGGGAAGAAACCACCAGTTTCTAGGGGGCTCGTGGCACACTCTCATTGGAGGAAGAAGATAGAGTTGGGAGAGAGAAAGAGAAAATAATTATTACTCGAAGACACCTCCACTGTGGAAGATAGTTTCTATAGATGATTTCTTGTGCTATGGAAATCGTGTCAGTTTCTTCCATTAGGACTGCCCTAAGAAATCTAGACGAAGGCTCACATCCTCCGGTGCATGGGCACATGTCATACTATTGAACACGTACATATATGTGTAACTCTCTAAGGGGTACTATTCAGTACATTCAAGATAAATGAGTAGCCACGTCCGAGTTAGGATGTGCTCAGTTGGGCTTTTTTTGTGGTTTTTAGCTTTTTTACTGTAGCTAACTTATTTTTACACAGTAGCAATTGGTAGTTTTTTTTGGCATAATTAAAATTTAAAATTTAAAAAATTTAAAAATAGAAAAACATATTATTTCATTACGAACAATATAAAGATATACGAAAAAAGAAAAATACAAAAACACAAAAAACTAAAAAACTAGAAAGAAATAAAATTATGAAATAGTAAATTAGAAGCAGAGCGGCCGAAGTGTCGAACGCGTCCGGATGGTGAGCAGTTCTCGCTCGCTTCGCTTGAGCTTCGGTTTCGGCTTATTTTGCACTATTCATAAATTTCATCTTTTCTATATTTTTGCTTTTTTTGAGCTTTTTTGTCGGTTCTTTTTTCTCATAATTTTTGCATTATACGTGATGGGCTAACATGTTTTTCTATTTTTAATTTTTTTTAAATTTAATTATGCTAAATAAGCCTCCGTCAGCTACAGTATTCTTCAAGTCAGTTATAGTAATATTTAGTCATAAGTCACTTGAAAAAGCTCTTTTGAGGAGGCGTGACTCATGCCATGCGACCACAGGTCAGTTCTCTTCTAGATGGAGTTTGATTCGTACTGAAAAATGGTGAACAAACGTGATAGCTCCGGTTGATACCCAGCGCGTTTTCTGTCCCGGCGCGTCTCTTCGGTCCTCGGTCCAAGCGTTCTGTGGAAGGTGAAGGAGAGAGGCAGCCGCGCCAGGTCCAGGTCAGCTAAAATAAATTTTCGGTACGGAAAGGTGCAGCTCCACTTGTGCCAGGACCCAGGAGACAGTAATGGGCACGAAGCCCGGGCGAAGGCTGCAGCAAATTTCGAAGACTCTGCACTGCTTACATTTACATTCAAGATTCAACTTTAGGTGCTGTTCGGGTGAACTAAAATTATATCGCTGCTAACTAAAATAAAATTATAATTAATGGTGACTTATTTAATATAATTAAATTTAAAAAATTTAAAAATAAAATTAGATTAGTGTAAATAAATACTGAAAAAAACTTGCAAAAAAGTTCAAAAAAACCAAAAAGATAGAAAAATTGAAATTTAGGAATAGTAATAAATAAATTAGAAACTAAAAGTTTAAGCGGAAATGAGTAAAGATAATTCGGCTATTTTGACACGTTTTAACTCTATTTTATGACTCGACACTCGCCTTTAACTCTATTTTATAATGCCAGTCTCAGTGGGAGTTTCATAGACTTTCATGGGCATTAAATACGCTGACATGGCACTGTATTGATGGAGAGAGAGATGATAAAAGTTACATGGGAGTAGAGAGAGTTTCATGGAGATGAAACTCTTCCAGATCGCTTCCAAAATATGGATGTGTTGAAATCGAGAAAATTGATAAATGCCACTTTTGAGTGGCTTCGATAAATGTCATCTCTACATGGCAATTGTTAAAATGCCACCTAGTATATGATCAGCTCTATGATTTGCCCTTTTAGGAGATTTAGCCATTTCTTTTTCTTTTTTATTTTTTCCGCCAAAATTGTATACAAAATTACGTCGCTCCCAAAGAAGCACTCATCACCGCAGCAGACGAGCTCGGGCGGTCTCCATCGCCGCCACCAAGGCCCGCACCGAGCGCGGCGAGGTATGCGCCGTCCGCGAACGATCCGCGCGCATCGAGGCCGAGGCGCGGACCGCCGCCGCCGCGCGCGAGGTTGAGCAGTCCACGCCGACGCAGTGGGTGCTCGCGCGCCAGCGCGCCGAACGCATGGATCGACTCCAGGTCCTCCGTGAGCAGCTAGCTCACGCGCAGGCCGAGTCGAGCAAGGCCGATGGCGTCCGTGCCCAGATTGAAACCATGCGCCGAGAGATCCAGAAGCGCAGGTATTGCTGTTGGTCCATGCTGAGGAGTAATGGTATTTTGAGAAGGGTATTAGGGTAATTTTGTATACAATTTTGGTGGAAAAAAAACAAAAAAGAAAAAAGAAATGACTAAATCTCCTAAAAGGGCAAATCATAGAGTTGATCATATACTAGGTGGCATTTTAACAATTGCCATATAGAGAATGATATTTTATCGAAGCCACTTCAAAGGAGTGGTATTTTATCAATTTTCTCGTTGAAAACTGGGACATGAAACCTCCACTGAGACTGACCTAACTTGACTTCGTACTAAACTCTCAGGTGACTGCAGCTGGTACGGTTGACGGCGTCGAGCAGCGCAGAGCGACCTCCCACCCGCCCCGTAGGGGAGATGGACGCCAAGCCGATGATGGCCACAGGCCGTGGCGACTGCTAGCGACTGAAAGATCTTCACGACAAGGAAGAAACCACGACGATGCTGGTGCTGCTGGCGTCGAGCAACCAGGCTTCCGCGGCGGAGCCCACCCCGGCGGCGGTCATGAATCCGCTGCTGCTAGCATCGGCGTGCTTTGGCTCCTGGAAAGCACTGAATTTTCTTTTCGACAGGGAAGACGCACAAGAGCCACCAATGATGATACCTACTCAAGCACTTCTTGACTTGATAATGCAAGACGCCTCCAACAACAGCAACCATGGAAGCTCCACGATGCATCAAGCTTCTGATGATGTTGAAGAGGGCGTTGACCAGCGTACATCGCCTGCTGCATCGCTGCTTCTCAAGGGCGTCACCATTGAGGGTGACACCGCACTACATGTGGTGGCCAGCCATGGGGACGGCGACAACTTCTTGAAGTGTGCTGGCATCGTCTACGACAGGGCCAAACACCTTCTCTTGGCGCTAAACAAGAAGGGTGATATGCCCCTGCATTGCGCTGCCAGAGCTGGGAAATCCAAAATGGTCTCTCATCTGATTGATCTAGCTAGACGTCAAGATGAGGAAAACAGCGATGATAGTCTGCGCAAACTACTGAGAACGGAGAATGGGCGAAAGGAGACGGCCTTGCATGAGGCTGTCTGCACTGGAAATAATAATATAGTTCAGCTTCTGCTGACGGCCGATTCAGAATTGGCCAGTTTTCCGAAAGAAGGCACTTCACCGTTGTACCTAGCTATCTTGCTGAAAAAGGACATCATTGCAGGTACACTGTATGACAAGAGTAAAGGGAACCTCTCGTATTCCGGACCAGATGGGCAAAATGTACTACATGCTGCGGTTCTTCGAGACTTAGGTACACTACACGTATCCACCTTCCTTTCCAACTTATACATTCAGGCTCATGTTCTGTTTTCCACATATTAAGTTATGTGCAAATATCTTTAGGATAGATATGCATGATTTAGAACTTACACACGAATTCTACAGTACTAGTTAGTTCTTTTGTGTGTAAAAACTGCAATAAGAATCATGGGTTCTCGCTAAAATGTTGCACTGTGAATTACTTTAGGGAATGTTTAATATTAGGGAATTTTTCCTCAAGTTACTTGCGTTGTCCCCCTGCGAGTGAATTCCTCATCCATAATCTCATTTTATTTTGTCTCTTCTTATTTGGGTACACAGTTGGGAATACAATTTCGATGCACGAAAAATTTTGAAACCGGCCGAGAAAACCGATCTTCAGAAATTTTAAAATTTTCAATCGAAATATTCAAACATGCCACTTGAATTCAAGAAATATTACAGTTTCAGTAAAAATTGGAAGAGCCATCTCCCCGTTTGTTGTCGACACCGCCGCCTCCTCCCGCAACCATCGCCGCCTCCCCTTCCCCTAACTGCCACCCCTCCCCCCCAATTGGCTCTCTAGGACGGGGAAGGAGAGAGAGACGGAGAATGAGATGGGTTGGTGAGGCGCCGGAAATTTTTGAAATGCGCCAAAATTTTTTGGCTGAAATTCTTTCGGAGCGAGCCGAGAAAACTGAAATTCATGAAATTCAGTCCGAAAATATTTTCCATGGTACACAGTAAAATAGAAGCCCAACACTACGGGATATGCAATTGAGACTCAATAAAATGGTAGTTAGGCACATTTTTTTCAAGAAAATGCGGAATAGGTGCATTTATAGACATGGCTATACTGGCAACCACCGACAAGAAAAAGGACTTTCAGAAAATTTACCAAAAAAAAAAAACTCGTCTACCCTATGCGACCTCCACAGTAAGAATTAGTCCTTGATGTCTCCAACCAGGGTGTTCACCGACCGCTCGGCATTTCTGAACACTCGACCATTTCTCTCCAGCCATAGCAGTCTTGCAGTGAGGATGATCAAGGAATTACATCCCCGTCTCGTGCCACTCGGTGTAGTGCTTTGCAGTGTAAGCCACCAGTCCTGCAAGGAATCCTCTGTACCCGGAGTGAGGCGCTGAAGCCATACCTAAAGAAGATGTAGTAAACCAAACTTGGCTCGAGTAGCTGCACTGCAGCAGGAGGTGACTGATTGTTTCATTCTCCCACCACGCGCACTCTAAATTGCCATGGGAAAACTTTATAGGCAATCTTAATTTCCTTATGTTGGTTATGGATTTGAAGTGGGTCCTTTGATTTCTTAGTATAGTTACCAGATTGTTGCTGTTATAGTAATTCCCAAAATTCCTTGCTCTCGGATGACTTCGCCGCAGCACTCCACCGTCGACGAGATGCGTGTTGATATGACCCGCCTGTACGCAAGCTCGCTGCGTGAAGCGTGTTCTTCTTGTCCCGGATGTGGCACACCTGCCACCGAACGTATTCCCTCCGCGGAACCGGCTTGCTATTGACGAAACGCCTCACCAGCACCAACCAGGGTTAAATATCTCGGTGGCAAAATTCTTTCGCCCGTCACCGAAAGAAATGAAATGGCGAAATTTCGCCCATTTCGTTCAAAATTCGGACGAAAAGTTCAAAATTTTTGGTGAAATTTAATCAAAATTTGGATGAAATTCAGACAAAATTTAAATAGGAATACATTCGGCCAAAATTTGACCGAATTCCTGCTCTTTCGGGAGGCAACAAAAGGAACGAAATTTCGCCATTTCGGCGAAATTTCGGACGAAATCTGTAACCCTGGCACCAACACGTGAAAGCAAAGTGACCCGTCTCTTCACCTCCCACCCGTCCCTTCACCTCCCACCCCCCGTCCGGATCCTTCCTCCTCGCCGTCGCCGGAGCGCGACACCGGTCTCCGGTGGACGCAAGGAGGGCGACGGCGGGGCTTTTTCAGCCTCTCGCAACCGTCTCGTAGTGGTGTGGATCTCTCGGAGCGGCTCGGATCTGCACTTCCGTGTTGGATTTGGCCGGAGTCGAGGTGGTGACCGCTCGTGGTTTGAAGCGCAGGGGTTGTGGGTGGCCGGCGTCGGTGCAGGGCTGGGCGAGGGTCGCGCGGTGATCCGGCGGATCTGGCTTCGGTGTGGGGTCGGGAACGGCCTGGCCGCTTGAAGTCCGGCGTCCGGTGCGGTGGGGCGGTTTCAAGCCTGGAGACCGGAGGCGGCTGGATCTGCGGCGGGTGGCCGGACATGCCCCCCTCCGGACCGGATCCAGGTCTTCTACATCGACTTCTCCACACCTTGTCGCCGTAGTGGCACCGGAGGTCGTCGAGGAGGAGGCCGACGCCGATGGGGGCAGGCAGCGAGTGACGGCCGCCGTAGCTGAGAAAGAGAGGGAAGTCAGCCGGTTGGAGTGGTGCGCGTTTGTAGGTTGGTGGTGGCGAGGAGCGAGGGCTCCGCGTGTGGTCACGCGGTCTCACCGGAGCTGACGGTGACTTTGTTGCTGCGAGTGGGTTGGGTGCCAGGCGAAAGCCTTCGTCTTGCTGTTGGGCTGACGATGAGATACCTTTGGGGCCGTATTGCTCCTTGGAGGCGTCTGTCTGTCGAGGCACCCCTCCTCTCTCGATGTGGTTCTTGCGGGAGAAATCCCTGTCCATGTTGGACGGACAGCGGCGGCGTGGCTACGTCGTGTTCCTTCCTGAAGACGTTGTCTTTACAGTTCCACACGTGGTTCCCAATTTGGTGGCTTCGTTTTGACATCAAAGTTTCTAAGTAAACGAGGATGCGAAGGACTGCTACTGATCAAGATCAAATTTTGAGGCCTGTCATCAAGAGTTTCTAAGTAAACTAGGATGCGAAGGTTTGCCAGTGCACAAGGTCAAAGCAAGTTTGAAGCAAGGACTTAGAAGTTAGAAGTTTAGTCTTTCTAGCTCTCTTAGTCTTTTTGCTATTTGTTTTGTGCGTACCTTAGTTTTGAGGCTTTGAGTAATTGAGTCTAATGGCTCCTGTAATCTTTGGCTGTGTATATCCACGTGTGGATATATATAGAGGCCAGATTTCTATCCATTATCTAAAAACACGTGAAAGCAAAGCTAAATTTTCTAGTCACCAAAAACGTGAACACTCATGAACAGATTACTTCCTGGAAGCCAAAACACACACTCTTCTTTTTCTTCTCTTCCTCTCATCTGCTTACTCGCTTCCTCTGTCGCTCACGTTCTGCTGCTCTTACATTGCTTGCGTGACCTTTTAAAGCATGAAGGAACAACTTACAAACAGACTCCCAAACTGACTCGGACGCCAACTCAGACGTGAAACACAATTCGTATAATACTTGTATACGTATACACGGCAAAAGGACTCCTATGTGTACAAAGGCGAGCCAAGAATTGGATATAGGGTAATATGGACAACAAGTAGAGTAGAACCAACGAACCATACCGGATTTACCGATCCAATAGTCACATATCGAGTAATATGTTTCGCAAATTACAATGCAAAGAAAATTACATCTCTATTAACTTAAACTTAGCTCTACGACTAAAACAGGTCTAAGCCGATTAAAACAGTGGTCTCTAGATGTGATGTGAGAGCAACTATCAAGTGTGTACTTATGATTTTTGTTTACATTTTTGATACCACAGTGAACGGTAAAGATATTGACGTGGACGGCTCATATATTTGTAGATTCGAGAAGTCATTTAAAAAAATTGCTTTAAAAACACTCTATTTATTTTGATTTTCGAAGAAATCAAAAAACAAATCCACGAGAACATGTCCATTGTATTGCCGTAGAAATTCGGCCAAAACATTTTCTTGGCTTTTAATTAAAGGTTCCTAGCGTTATGTACTCCACTAGCTAGTAGTGCTTGAGTGATCTTCAATCACACCTATGATTAGCTACAACAGCTTTTAGTCAACTCACCAGCCTGCATTAATCATCCTAAGATTAAGAATACAAACATGCATAACCTACAGATCATGATATGCACCACCTTGTAACCCGCATTTACAAAGATCAGTAGATACAAAGCTAAATAAGAAACAAAACAAAGAGAATTTGGGCTGCATATGACTGGGCTTTAAACATACTTTACATTTGGGCTAAATTGGGAGGGACCAAACCACTAATTAAACATATGTAATTAACTACATAATAGAGGATTAGTAAAATATTGGGGTGCCGACCCTCCAGCCCCCCTGTCTCCGCCATCAGATCGTAAACTCGGATACGGCAAAACAAGGTTACTTCTAACAGTTGCCTTCTTTTCTTTTCATTTTTGTTCACTTAATTTAGACTAATATAAAGAGTTCATTTGCAGTGATGACAGAAAAGCTATTGGAGTGGAACAAGAGCCTTACCACACAAGGGGACAAAAATGGGAGTACTCCTCTTCACTTTGCTTCATCTCGCTCTCCACGAGACATCGTTTGGGGTCATCTCCACCCTAGTCTCCCTGGATTCGTGTTCCATTTCATTCATGCAGAGTAGCCAGGAAAGTATTTGAAGCTAACCCAGCTACACTGTATCAACCAGACAACTGTGGATTGTTCCCATACATGTTGCTGCCTCTGTGGGTGCGCGATGGGTTATCACCATTTTTCTTAAGAAGTGTCCCAGTAGTGCTGGTTTGCGTGATGCTACGGGAAGGACATTCCTTCATGTTGCTGTTGAGAAAAGAAGCGGAATATAGTCCGTTATGCTTGCGGAAATCGATCGCTAACGTGGATTTTGAATATGCAAGACAATGATGGGAATACTGCACTGCACCTAGCTGTCCAGGCTGGGAGCCTTCGAATGTTTTGTGCTCTGTTCGGGAATCTGCAAGTAGACTTGAATTTAACAAATAAGAAAGGGCAAACTCCTCTAGACATAATACAACATAAGATCCCCCCAGGATTGTTTTATAATCAGGTAATCCACTCTCCATTTTTTTAGGTATGGCCCTTCGAAGCCAAAGAAAATAACTGAGGTTTGCTTGGTTCGATTTATCGTATTTATTTTGTGTTTGCAGAACAGTGAATCATTAATACGCGGAGTACTCAGAGCGGTCGGTGCTTTGAATGGCGGTTGCCGCCGTGATCACTCTGAACAAAACTATAAAGACATCCACCAGATAAAATCAGATGGTGAAAGCAAAGAATTAGAGAAGGTGAAAGATTCGACACAAACTTCATGTATTGGCACAGTTCTAATAGCAACTGTGGCGTTCGGTGCAACTTTCGCCCTGCCCGGAGGTTACAGAGCCGACGATCACCCTAACGGAGGCACACCAACGCTTGCTGGGAGCTATACTTTGATGCATTCATGGTGGCTAACACATTAGCTTTCATTTGCTCCTCGATAGCTACCATCGGTTTCATGTTCTCCGGAAATTCTGCGGTTAGCTTGGCGAGCCGCAAGAACTACTTTGTCGTATCTATATATTTCATGCAGACTTCGCTCACAAGCTTGACAGCAGCCTTTGCACTTGGTGCGTATATGGTGCTAGCTCCGGTTGCTCATAAGACTGCCATTGCAATATGTGTCATCAGTTCCCTTGTAGTGCTACCGACAAAAATGGAATTTTGGCTGAAAGGGGTTCTTCTTGCACAACCGTTTTGCATAAGAAAGGGGCTAATTTGGACATTAATATGCTCCGTAGTGGTAATCGTGGTTAATATGCTACTCGGATTTTGGCCCTTAATATTCGCCTTTGGTTGGGCCGCACATGCTAGGGACCACCATGTTCTAAGAACGGAACCACCGATACAACCACCAACACCATTGGCTTGAAGAGACATAAAAAATGTCGTCACAGCAGGCATGAGATGAATCAGCAATTTTCTCTTCGAGTGAGGGTGTATTCACCTGTCTGCTGGGGATTTAGGATTTACTGTCATCAACACTATGTTTCGTCAGATTTTTTTCCTTTGAATTTTGGCGTGTGTTCTGTTGTGCTTGTACCGTTCTTGCTCGACAGTTACTGTGCTCGTAATAATGTAAACGTTGGTACTGTATTTGCCTATAATTGCTTTGTATTGTCCAACTGATATTTGTGATTTGGGTAAAGCTTGTATGAACTATGTTGATTTACATAGTCTAACATCGCAATTACATCTTTCATATATAGCTAAAAGGTTTTTATTAAACATACGAATTTAGTATTACTCATGCCTTAATTTTAAAATATTTGCCTCAAATAAGTGATAAGTTTAGTCACTCGAGCTGTGCTGCTCAACCTTATTAGTGATTCAGTAAGAAATGGAGGGACTGGATAAGCTTAATAATATCTACTATCACAGATAGTTCGTATTAATAATCATCTATGGACTATCACGTATAGTTCGTATTAATAATCATCTATGGACTATCACATATGATTCTAATTAAAACCATCGTGACATATATAATTATCATAGATGATTCGTATTAATAACCATCAAGAAACCAATCACGCAGACGGTACACGTCACACTTGTAAAACTCATGCATGTTAATTATGACCATGAACCGCCAATGATGAGGTATTCAAGATAGCTTTTTATAGTAATGACCGCCTCCCCTCTATCGCGCCTCCTCCTCGGTTGCCTCCCCTCCCAGCTGCCGGTCGCTTCTCGCTCCCACCACCACACACACATCCACCCACTGCACTTCTTTCTGTGGGGCATGGCATCGGGCCAGCTTTATGTGGGATGGGTTAGGCACGTGGGCTAGAAATTTTGAAGTGGGGCAAAATTTTTGGCTGGAATGGGCTTCTTTCGGGATGGGTCGAGAAACCAAAATTATGAATTTCGGTCCAAAAGTATTTCTGTTCCAAACCATTTGGCCTAATCAATTTGTAAGTACATGATTCACCAAAATGACCGAAAGAAATTGTTGTTGGCCTAAACCCTGGAGATAACTCACTCATGGTTTCTTCCTCTCTCTTGTTGTGTTTCACACACACATGAGGTGAACACGAGAGCTTTTGGTGACGCTGCATTATCTCATTGAAGCAAACAACAATACAATTAAATATACATGGTATGTAACAACATGCCTCATTAACTCACGCCATGAACCACTAATTATTCGGTCCACTAATCAGCAACTTAACTTAGCTAGTTACTTGGCGTAGCAAACAACAGCCTTAACCCCTTCTTGCGGCACAAACTACATACAAAGCACGTTCTCTCCTACGTACATGCACTACATGCAACACGTCCACTATTTGACATGACAAGGCCACAATGCCATACAAACACACACTAAACATACTTAACGTGACAAGATAATTTGAACATTCTTCTCTTTAATCTTGTCATGTCGATTCCTAGCGACAAAAATGGAAATTTGGCTGAAATGGGTTCTTCTTGCAAAACCGTTATGCATAAGAAAGGGCTAATTTGGACATTAATGAACTTCGTAACGGTAATCGTGGGTAATATGCTATTCGGATATTGGCCCTTGATATTTGCCTTTGGTTGGGCCGTACATGCAAGGGACCACCCTGTTCTAAGAACGGAACCACCGATACAACCACCAACACCATTGGCTTGAAGAGACATCAATTGTGTCGTGATAGCAGGTACGAGATGAATCAGCAATTTTCTTTTCGAGTGAGGCTGTATTCACCTGTCTGCTGGGGATTTAGGATTTACTGTCATCAACACTATGTTTCCTCAGATTTATTTTCCTTTGAATTTTGGCGTGTGTTCTGTTGAGCTTGTACCTTTCTTGTTCGAAAGTTACTGTGCTCGTAATAATGTAAACGTTGGTAGTGTATTTGCCTATAATTGCTTTTTATTGTCCAACTGATATTTGTGATTTGGGTAAAGCTTGTGTGAACTATGTTGATTTACATAGTCTAACATCGCAATTACATCTTTCATGTCTAGCCTATTGTCCTTCAGCAGTAGTCAATCTCCACGAGTCGACTGCATTCTCTTCGGATCGTCCCAATCAGCGCCGCAGTTACAGAAGAACCTCTACCGAAGTCCACACATCTAGATATGGAACACCGTGCACTGGCGTGCTATTATTAGCTCATATAGTAGGGCCTTCAGAAGGAGACGGCTAGGATTTCAGTGAGTGGTGCGACGTCTCTCTCTTAATTCCAAAACCCAATGTCCCCTTTAATATAGAGTCTCTGGCCAGAATCTTTTTCGACACGAGTAGAAATCGTATTTCACTCGGAGAGCTTCCGACCGAATCCTTATCTAATATGTATAGAGATCGTATTCGACTCGAAGTCTATCACCCGACCCTTACTATTCCAACCTGTCAAGTGTGTGACTCTGTTGGTTCATGTATACTTGGTTATAACTCGGAGACACATTTCCAATCACTGACAGTGGTCTTTATCAGAACATATCAACCCCCAAATATATACAAAGATCAATCTAGGCGAATATTATGCAATATTATCTACAACTAGATCTTAGTCACTCGTGATTAATTCATAACTCCTTACAAACAATTTGTATCTAGTTATGACTAGTCCATATCTACATACGACCAATTTGTAATATGTCTGATCAGCTCACGACCAATTCGTATCTGGTTGGACTAAATGACTTGTTTTCGTATTCTCTTTTTGGCTCACGATACCTAATCAAACTTCAGGTGAGAAATATGTCATCCATAAAACTGGTCAATCTTTTCTGATCTAGTGATAGATAATTTCATGTGAGCAACTCTTCAACCACTTATGACATAGCTATACACTTTCTTTATCCTAACCATATCGATGGACCAAGAGATATAACACGATATAAGATTCCCTCAGGAATGCAGTGTAATCAGGCAAGCTACGCTCCCATTTTACTTTTAAGCGTATCTCATTCGATGGATAGGCGAAGCCAAAGAAAATAACTGAGATTTGCTTGGTTCGATTTCTCCTGTTTATTTTGTGTTTGCAGGGCAATGAAGCACTAATAAGCACGGCACTTAGACTAGCCGGTGCTTTGATTGGCGGTTGCCGCCGTGATCACTTTGAAGATGTTAGATCATGTGAATGTTTGTGATTAAAAGTGATGGTAAATAATTAACATTTGAATTGTTTTGGGATTTGCATTTGTGAATGTTTCGGTTAATTGCAGTCGAAGCTTTCGAGTTCAAGTAGTTTCAGTCGATTCCAAGTGGTTTTGGTCTGTTTCGATTAGCTCGGACCAGTCCAAGCATTTTCGAGTAGTTTCGGACCAGTCTGAGTCCTTTTGGATCACTCCGAGTGGTTGTAGTCAGGTTCGATCAGTTTTGATCAGATATGAGTAGAATCGAACATCATTCGAGTGGAATCGGAGCATCGGATGACTTTTGAGTAGCAATGTGGATCGGACGGAGTTTGAGTGGCATTGGAGCATTGAATTTATAAAAATTTTATAGGATGAAGTTGGAGTTGAATTGATTTCCTACCATGATAACAGGGGACAAGGAGTAGAGGAAGTTCCAAACCCAGAAAACCTAGTTTTACCTCTCTTTTTGTCCCTTTGGTGTCGAACACCATCTTCAATCGCCATCACCGAAGTTCCATCGCCATCCATCTAGTTGTTAGTACATACGTCGCTTGCATGCGCGCCGATCACGTTGCTCAATGCTCCAACGACTCGTGCTTTCGCCGACCACCGCCACGCGCTCACTCATCAAGCCTTTCCATGGCACGCGCGTTGCATGCAAGTGCATGCCACATTCCAACGATCGTCGCACGGTATGCTGTGTAACACCCCCGTTTCGGTGGCGCGTGACGACGCGGTATTCGTAACTATTCACGCATGAACAGTTATGGAGTGTCGCGCAAGAGTATACCATTGCATGCTTACAACAAAAGTCCAGCATATATTTGACATAAGGATTAACATCCGGGTTTTGACAAGGGCATGCAAGCCCAAAGTATACTTACATTACAAAGCTCGAGAATCCGCTTGAGCGGCCAAGACCTAAAGCCAAGGATCTTCGTCGAAGAAGAGATCCTCGGGACTTCCTCAACGGGAGACTTCCACCTTCGTCTTGATCCTCTAAAGATTAGATTAAGCAAGCCGTGAGCCAAACAACCGCTCAAAGAAATCCCAAAAGGATCCTAACTTACTACATGCACGAATATCAAAGGAAGGGAGTATAATTGGTTTATTACATTCGGTGGATGCAGTTTTATTTGCAAATATTTTATAAAATGGACCCAAAACTACTTCTCAAGATCTCAGGGTTTTTCATGAAGAGTTCATTAACCAACTAATCAAATTAAAGCATGTACAAAATTACTTAAGCTTTGCTTCTGGAATCACCCAAGTGACACGGCTCAATAGCCGGAGCACGGCGTATTCGAATACCATTCATTTGACTCTGCGAGTTTGCTCGACTTACCCACACGATCCCTTAACTCCCGCGACTGAGTTAAGAAAGCCGTGTCGTTTCACTGCTCGACTCTTTATATAGGCTCTACCCGGTAGAATTCACTCAGTCCGGCTGCACACACACACACACAAGAGAAAACGGTGCCGCCGAGTGAACTCTACCGTTGTTAGGCACCCAATCACGGCTTGCCTAACCTCATCGCTAAACCTCCTCCACCACCACACCGTAGAGTTTCAATCGAGTTGAGCAACATTAGACCGGTGTTGACAAGTCAACTCCGTGGTTGAGCGATCACTGTGACATTTGCTCGGCGTAGGGTTTTAGTCCTTATATTTTCACATGGTCCGCAACCTCACCAGCCCGCGACCCAACTAAGGTAGCGGTGGCGTGACCGTCTCGCGGTTTCCCACTCACCCTTACCCTACTCCAAACCTAAGGTAAGCGGTGGGCGTAGACCGCCTCGCGGTTTTCCCAACCCTTACCCTACCTTGTGCACGCCGGCACTCTCCGCTCTAAGATACGGTGTCCCATACCACCCTACCTTAGAGTCGGGTTTTCCGAATTCTATTGGCCCACAGCCACAACCTTATTAGTGTAACATTTTGCATGATAGTAATAATCTACAGTTATCTAGATTAATAGATCATTATTTCTAGGGTTACAAAGGCATGGCTACAAGTTTAACAGGGCATTTAACAGTGGTAGGATTAACTATATAACAGGTCATTCTAAACATTTTATTTTATTTTCGAACTAACATTTCATAAA
Organism: Dendrocalamus sinicus; assembly: GCA_036346575.1. Lineage (NCBI taxonomy): Eukaryota > Viridiplantae > Streptophyta > Magnoliopsida > Poales > Poaceae > Dendrocalamus > Dendrocalamus sinicus. The sequence goes on along the minus strand of JAYEVI010000473.1, from coordinate 5,653 downwards.
TAGCTCAATGCAAATATCATAATAGCATAATTAAACATCATGGGATACAACATGATCAAAGGATTTGAGACTTGCCGTAAAGTTGGACGAACTCGGCTAGCTCGAACGTAGAAGCACCTCGGTCCTGCGACTGCGTTGGAACTTCCGGAACTTCAAAACTAGCGCAAACAAACAAAAATAAATAAGTCCAGCTTGAGACTAATCAAGCGAGGGAAAATAAACTAATTAAAAAGGAGTAAAATGCATAAATCCTCAAATTGGAATTTTAGGAACTTATGTTTGATGAATTTGGTGGAAAGGAGGTCAAAAATGGGTCCAGAATAATATTTGGAGCAAAGTGGTGAGATTTGGGAATTTTTGGGATTTTCTGTGATTTTCTAGAATTTATTTGGATTTTTCAGGATTTTAGAAATTGGTAAATCGCTGAAAATTGGAATGAAACGATGCGAGCCGACCCTAAAGCAACATCTGCGGCTTCGGCATCAGGCTGTGCGGCTGCCGAAGGGCCAGCGCGCCCACGGCGGCGGCACGGGCGGCCCATGCAGCGCTGCGCCTTCGGGCGAGGAGCGGTCGCTCGCCCACTCTCACGCCTCGCGGTTTCGATGGCGACACGCGGCATGGCGGGCGGGTCGGATGGCGGCGGGTGGATGGGCGTGATGCGATAGCGAGAGATCGGGCGGTGGAGATAAAAGAGAGGCGGCGAACCGTGACGAGCGATCGGACGCCGCGGAGGCGGTGAGATCAAGTGGATCGGACGGTGGTGGGAGGGGCCACGTCGCGGCGAGGGGAGTCTTCCTCCTCTCGCGCTACTGTGCTCGGCGGTGGCTACGGTGGCGATGGCGAACCGGCGTTAGGGAGTTCGCCGGCGGCGGAAGGTGCCAAAGGGAGAGCTCACTATGGTGAGCCCATTTTGGGCGTTAGAGGGCATGGAGACCCGGGGAGGGTAGGGGACAGAGGGGAAAGGCTTCGGCTCTCCGGCGGGGAAGGAGTCACCGGAGCCGTTAGGGACCGAATCCGGGCGGTTTCACGGTGAGGAGCTAGGGATTACAAAGCGGTGGTGGAGTCGGCGGAGAAGTCTCTGGGAGGGCTGGCCACGGTGAGATGGTCTCGGCCGGCGATGAGTTTCGACGGTAGCGCTCCACGGTGATTCTCCTGGCCAAACAAAGGTATCACGGTGATTAGGAGGTAAAGGAGGAGCTCGAGGCAGAAGCAATCGAGAAATGGAAGGAGGAGAAGGGAGATCCGCTTGCGGCTTGCCGCGCCAGGGACGGCAGCGGCGGAGCTCCGGCGCGGGGCTTCAATCGGACGCTCTGGGAGGTGGCTGGGAGTGTTGGGAGGGGATTGAAGACAGTGGGAGAGCTTGGAAAGCAAAGGGGGAAGAGGGAGCCGAGGAGTGGGTTTTATACCCGAGCGGAGGGAGGAGAAGGCACGGCTCGGGCTCCGGGGTCGACAGGAGGGACGGGCGCAGACGTGGGCGTCTCCTCCGCACAGTGGAGGGGCGGTGACAGGGCGCTGTAGCGGCTTAAAGGCGAGGAGACGGGAGTAGGTAGCTGCGCAGGGGCGGAGGCGCGTTCGCGCGCGGGAGAGGGAGAAGACGGCGACCGCCAGGTGGGGCCGGAGTTGAGGCGGGGTGACGTGGCGCGAGGGCGACCACTCTCCGGACCCGGGGGCTGTCGGGATGGCGCGGCGCAGGGAGGAACCAGGGCGGCGCGGGACAAGCGCGACCGCGGCGCCGGCGGGCAGCGCGCGGCGCGCTGCGCAGCGTCTTGCGAGGAGAAGGCGAGCGGCGCGGCGCCGGGAGAGGGTGGACGGAAGGCGCAGGTGAGAGGAGAGGCAGGATGGGAGGCGGCGCCAACGAATGCTGGCGCGAGGCGCGAGAGGAGAAAGCGGACGGGAGGCGGGCGCCAAGCAAGGGAGGCGGCATCGTCCGAAAGGAAAACGGAGAGAGAGATACTTTCGAAAGGAAAGTTTCAGAATTTCACTCAAAATACAGCAAAATTTTGGAAATTTTATTTTGAATTTTTTGAGGCTTTTCAACCTACCCCTTAAAAGAATCTCGACCAGAGATTAACTTGGTCCAGTGGAGTAAGTTGGGAAATCTATTGCAAGTCGACTCGTTCCCAAGTTGACTCTTGGTGTATGATTCTTCCATTGTACTCGCAAAACCCATTCTTGTTTTAGCTGCCTCTCTGTCGTTTCAATTATTTGTAGTGGTTCTTCACATATGTGCGATCGTCTTGCAATTCAATATCGACAATGGTACTTCATCTTGGTGGCGTGACACTTCCTAGTTGGGATACGTGGAACACGTTGTGAATTATGGATAAGTTGGCGGAGCTGTACTTGATAAGCTACTTCCGCAACTCTTCCAATTATCTGAAACGGTCCCACATATCTTGGTGCTAATTTGCCTTTGACTTGAAATCTCTTGACTATCTTGAATGGAGTGACTTTGATGTAGACATAATCTCCAACTTCGAAACTCAAGTCTTTCCTGCGGTTATCTGCATAGTTCTTCTGTCGATCTTGTGCCATGTTCAGTCTGTCCCTGACAATCCTGACATGTGCTTCTGCATCTTGAGCAATCTGGGGACCAATGAGTTGTCGTTCTCCTGTCTCTGTCCAATTTAGTGGGGTCCTGCATTTCTGCCATAGAGGGCTTCAAACGGTGTCATTTGGATCTTTGGCTTGATAATCAAGCTGTTATATGAGAACTGAGCAAATGGTAGGCAGGTGTTCCATGATGCTCCATACACAATAGCACAAGCTCTCAACATATCTTCCAAAATCTGGTTGGTTCTCTCTGTCTGTCCATCTGTCTGAGGGTGGTATGATGAGCTGAAATTCAGATCGGTGCCCATAGCTTCATGCAATTTTTCCCAGAACTTGGATGTAAACTGTGCTCTTCTATCTGATACAATCTTCTTCGGAACTCCATGCAGTGTCACAATTCTGGTCAAATACAACTCGGCGAGTTTATCCTTCCCATAGGTTTGCTTGATCGGGAGGAAATGAGCCACCTTGGTCAATCTATCAACAATGACCGAGATAGCATCATATCCCTCACGAGTCTTGGGAAGTCCAGTAATGAAATCCATGCCGATACTATCCCATTTCCATTCAGGTATTGGCAAAGGCTGCAACAATCCCGATGGTTTTTGGTGGTCTATCTTGATCTGTTGACAGACATCATATTTGGCTACATATTCTGCCACTTCTTTCTTCATCTGGTTCCACCAATACCTCTTCTTCAAATCTTGATACATCTTTGTGCCTCCTGGATGAATTGAGAATTGAGAGGAGTGGGTTCGAATAAGATCAACTCTCTCAACTCCTTCTTGTCGGTATGCAATAGCGACCACGGAAAGGTAAGGATTCCATGCTTGTCTATCACATACTCTGATGAATTTTCTTCTTGAATATCCTTTTTCAGTTTTTGAATCTCTTCATCTTCATCTTGTGCTGCCTTAATCCGATCTGTCAACAATGGTTGAAGCTCCAACGCTGCCATACCGCCTTGCTCAATGATCACCAAATTCAGCCGTAGGATATCTCTTTGCAACTCTGGTGGGTACTCTGTCGTGCTGACTTTGCTTGGGCGAGCTTTTCGGCTAAGGGCATCGGCCACTACATTTGCTTTGCCCGGGTGATACTGAAGTTCAACATTATAGTCTTTAATCAACTCCAGCCATCTTCGTTGTCTCATTTTCAACTCTGGCTGTATGAACAGGTACTTCAAGCTCTTGTGATCGAAAATATCTCACAACGATTTCCTAGCGGTAGTGCCGCCAAATTTTGAGTGCATGCACCATAGTTGCTACTTCTAAATCGTGTGTGAGGTAATTTTCTTCGTGTGGCTTCATTTGTCTTGAGGCATAGGCAACAACTTTTCCATCTTGCATAAGCACACAACCCAAACCTTGCTTGGAGGTATCACAATAGATTTGAAATTATTTCTCAGGTTGGGCAAAATCAACACTGGTGTTTCGTCATCTTGGTCTTCAATACTGAAAATTCTCTTCACAAGCATCTGTCCATGTGAATGGTTTATCCTTCTTGATGGCTGAGTGAGTGGACGAGAAATCTTCGAGAATCCTTCTATGATTAGTGGTAATAGCCCGCCAATCCAAGAAAGCTCTTCACTTCTATCACTTGTCTTGGGCTGTTTCCATTCCATAATCTGCGCAATCTTTTCTCGGATCGACCTTAACTCCATCTTACGATATAATATGACCTGTAAAGCAACTTCTTTCAGCCAAAAACTGCACTTCGTCAAACTTAGCATACACTTGTGCTCTCTCAATCTGGTCAATGCCATGTGCAAATGCTCCTTGTACTCTCCTTCACTCTTGGAATATATCAGAATATCATCAATGAAGATGATCACGAATCGGTCCAATTGGTCCATATGCACCAGATTCATAAGATTCATGAAATAAGCTGGCGCATTGGTTAAACCAAAGGGCACGACCGTGAACTCAAATAATCCGTATCTGGTGATGAAGGTTGTCTTCTCTCGATCTTGCTCTCGGATCTTGAGCTGATGGTAACCCGAGTGCAAGTCGATCTTGGAAAATACTTCGGCACCCCTTAAGCTGATCAAATAGGTCATCAGTTCTGGGCAATGGATACTTGTTTTTGATTGTGACAAAGATTCATCCTCTATAATCGACACTTTCTCAACTTTTCATTCTTCTTCTTCATAAATAAAACTGGTGCCGACCAAGGTGAAACACTTGGTCGAATGAATTCTTTTTCTTGTTATTCATCTAAATGTTTCTTCAGTTCCTTCAGTTCATTGCTGACATTCTGTACTGATGCTTGACAATTGGTTTTGTGCTGTAATCAACTTTATGGCAAGTTCTACTTATCATCGAGGTGCACTGGTAATCCTTCCGAAACACATCGGGTATTCTCGTACATCGGGCGTTTGATCTAGTGTAGCGCTAGCATGTTGATCATGCGTCCTTTGCATCCTTCAATACTTCTTTTTTATCGACCTTCGTGGATTGACCAAGGATACTATCTTGATTTCACAATCCACTTTGCCTTTGTTCTTGGCTAGCCGAGTTTATGCACAAAATGACATCTAACCCTTGCATATCCGGCTGCAAGCAAATCTGCTTTAACCTCTTCTAGATTGACTTTGACTCCTCTTCATTTGCACTGTATACCATCCTTACTTATGTGGCGCGGTTCCCACTTGGATGAATTATGTCGTACCAAGGTTGGACATGATTGGGTCTGCTGGGATTAACTCTATTACAACATGACCATCACACCCATTTCACTTTACACAAATGGTCTTCAAACATCATCATAATTTTGTCACAAGCCTTAGTTAAAGTAATTACAGACAAAACATTAAGTTCTTCCACTGGTTTACAAAAGGATAACCAGAAAGTACATCATCCTACTTCTTGGCCTACATAGCTTACATCTTCTTGACTGTGTGCTTTGCTCCCTTCTGCTGCTGATTCTGGACTTGGAGTTTTGCAGCATCTGGTGGCAGACTCCTTCGAGGGCAATGATCTCGTAATGTCCAATTTCTCCGCAGTGGAAACAAGCATTGGATCTCTTTGGGCAGCTACTAGCAAGATGCTTGCCACCGCAGGTGAGGCACTCGATGGCGAGTGGGGAGGGAGTGGCATCT